>JABWTJ010000329.1:404039-963677 GCA_016801875.1 Solanum sitiens
CCGACACATAGTATTAGGGGATCGGGTGTCACGAACCGACACGTAGAAGTAGGGGATCGGAGTGTCACGTTCCGACACATAGTATTAGGGGATCGGGTGTCACGAACCGACACGTAGAATTAGGGGATCGGAGTGTCACGTTCCGACACATAGTCGGAGTGTCACGTTCCGACACATAGTATTAGGGGATCGGGTGTCACGAATCGACACGTAGAATTAGGGGATCGGAGTGTCACGTTCTGACACATAGTATTAGGGGATCGGGTGTCACGAAACACGTAGAATTAGGGGATCAGATACGTTCACACATGTAATGAACCTAATTTCCCAAATGAGTGTGGTATTGAGGCTTGAGTCCTCATGGATGAACTTGGTAGTACTTATTGATGATTATAGTACTTGTTGCTACATGTTGAGTATTGTAGTTGATTTATGATATGAACTGATATATACTGTTTTCTATTTTGAGTTGGCCGATGATACCTACTCAGTACTTGTGTTTTGTACTGACCCCCTACTTGTTGTTTCTTTCTTTGTTATTTGGGGAATGCAGCAAACGTACCGTCGTCTTCAACTCAACAGCAATTCTAGCCAGTCTTCACTACACCGGATTTCAGGGTGAGCTAATGCTTCTAGCTTGGACTGGATCTTCTCTTCAAGTCTTGATGCCTTGAACTTCCGGCATGGACTAGCCTTTTATTTATTTTAGCTTCTTAGATACTTTTAGATTAGTAACTTGAGGATAGATGTTCTTGTGATGATGACTTCCAGATTTTGGGGATAATGAGTTATAAATTTTAGAAGTTATTTAATTGATTTCGTTAATGAGTTTTAAGTATTCCGCTTTGTATTTTTGTTCAATATGTTGGGGTTTTAAATTGGTTGGTTCGCTCACATAGTAGGATAAGTGTGGGTGCCACTTGCGGCTCGATTTTGGGTCGTGACATAAGGGGTGAGTAATTATGAAGAGCACATGTGCTAATGTTAATGAATGTGGTGACAACATGATACGAGGCTAATGTAAAAGATGAGAACAATCTCAAATGAGCCTAAGTATATGTTACCAAAACGTACTCACCTATGAGAGTGTAAAGTTAATGAAGAGACCACTCTATATGAACACTCTAATGAAAGTATTGAGTTTAACACACTTAATACTAATGATGAGATGAGAAATCATCTATTGAGTTATGATGTCCTCATACTAGAAGCCAACTTCCATGACGTATGAGATGAATGTAATGGAACTTTATACTGAGCACCGATAGACTAGCTATGAGCAGTGATGCCTTCTTTCGGGAAGGGCGGAGGTTCACGTAACTCTCATGAGATGAGACTGTCCGGCGTGCCGGGTATGGGTCTCCTTATATCTCCTAGTCTTCAAACCTATACTGCCAATATAGGGATCTGGCGGGGTTCAAATCCCATGTACGCTAGCATGTTTTGGGTCACTTTGGCCGGTGATTCCACCTCTTTTCGGTGTGGGGAAGACACTGGATTTCATGATGCTCACATGATCTATGTCGGTTAAAGTTAAAGTTCCCAATGAATGAATGGGGCCAGCCTCAAATGATGCACATAATGAAATGAATGATACCAAAGGTGTTAGGATAGGATAATCAAAAGGTGAGTTAGATTCAAGTAATGACATTAGGTCATTCTTGGTCATTCCACAACGAACCTAATGAAAGTCTTAAACTACATCTTAGGTATAGCTGGTGTTTACACTGGCGTATGAATGAAATGAAATGGAGTACGTATGAATGAACGAAGCAGACTCTGTGTTTTCTAATGAAGACTCCCTAGTTGAGGTCCCATCTGTTGAGCCCTCATTTCTGGGATGTCTTAATGTCAAGTCCATGATTCCAAGGTCTCATGGCATATGAATGAATGATATGAAAGAAGTTATATGCTACATGCAAAATGTACTGTATGCTATATGTGTGTTATGTGTAAATGTTATGTGCTGTGTGCAAATGTGAAAAGTATGATGATGTATGTTATTTTCATGGCATAACTTTCCTATTTCAAATCTGGAAAGCTCACTGACTTTCCTAATCCAAATTTGGAAAGTTCATTTACTTTCCTAATTCAAATTTGAAAACTTTCCTAATCTCAATTTGGCAAGTCCACTGACTTGACTTCCAAAAATCATATTGTTAGGAAAGAGCTATTCTTTCTCATGCATGTCCTTGGTGTGTGCTTGCATATACCCATACTTAGTACAAATGTGTTCTAACCCTATACAAACTCTACTATTTTAGGTGCAGGCACAGGTGGACGATAGAGCTACAGGATCATCGTTGTAGTTATCCGGACGTCCAACATTCATCGGGAGTTGGTAGGTCCTCATGCTTTCGAGGATGCTACTATTTTATATTCTAGCTTAGTTTTAGAGTTGAGCTAGTGGAGAATGTTCCACTAGCGTTTCTTTCCTATTTTTGTTCAGACTATGTATTGGTGCCATTTTGGCAATTATACACTTAATAAGAAATGAAGTATTTCTTTCAGTTGCTTATCTCTTAATGTTA
Organism: Solanum sitiens; assembly: GCA_016801875.1. Taxonomy (NCBI): domain Eukaryota; kingdom Viridiplantae; phylum Streptophyta; class Magnoliopsida; order Solanales; family Solanaceae; genus Solanum; species Solanum sitiens. Next base: position 406,571 of record JABWTJ010000329.1, read on the forward strand.
GATGGTTGATGGTGAACAATTACGTATTAATGAGAATGTTTTTATAAGTATGTTAGGAAACAAAAAGTTTCAATTTTTCCGCTAAAATTAACTTATGTAAAGTAAGAATGATGTAAGTAGGCTTGTCTGCGACCTCTGAGAGGTCAACGACGCCGGTCTCGTTTGGGGTCTAGATTCCAGTCGTGACATGATGCATGATTGTTCTTGCTTCATTATGATACATCATATGTATGCGTATGTTGCATTATTGATCATACTTGTTGTAAATGGATAGATGAATGATGGAAGCGATGAATCATGACTTGATTGTATGATCTTGAGAATATTCTTGTGATTGTGATTGTATCTTGTTGAATGCATCGAGAGTTGCATTCTGACACATTAACTTGGATTTGTTGCCATGTTTCGGCATAATTATGGGATCGGTTGTCACGTTCTAGCATAAACATTTAATTGGGTATCATGTTTCAGTATGCTAACAGTTTGGGTTTGGGTCCATGAGAGAACCAATGACCTAATATAGTTGTGGTATTTGAGAATTGTGAAATGCTTCGTTGTTCGTAAATGATGAAGATATTGTATTTGTTCGGTGTATGCATGTTATTATTTTGTTGTATTAACTTATATATGTTGCTTTTAGTGGGATAATCGTGTGATCCTACCAGTACACTATGCTTATGTACTTCTACTACACTCGTTCTTTCTTTGTTGAGTATAGAACATCTTTAAGCGATCATTGATAGGCATCGTTTAGAAGATCAGTGAAGGTCGATCCAATTAAAGGGTGAGCGAGTTCTTACGAGTTTTCATGAGTTCTCTTTCGTCTGTATCCATTATTGTAGACTTGGACTTTCTAGTTAGTTATGATGCATTAGTTTGGGGTTGTGACCCTTCTGGTTTAGACTAATGGGTCTTGTTATAGTTTTGGTACATTGACTTTCAGGTTCTAGGCACATTTTCTCATTTGTTTAGCTTTTAGATCTTTTGGAAGTTTATGGAACTTTAATTTTTAGCTATTTAACTTGCTTCTATAACTTAAATGCTTTAGAATTTGATTAGAGTTGGTTAACTAATTGGTATTATTGGTTCTCCCACTGGATGGTTAATGTTGGTGTCAATCACGATGGTCTAGGTCATGACAAAGTTGGTATCAGAACCTAGGTTTGTTGATCTCTATGTACCAAATGAGTCTAGTAAAGTGCTGAGGAATGGTAAGAGACTTCTGTACTTTTCTTCGAGAGGCTATAGGACTTGAGGAAATCACTTTTTTTTCTCTTGTCTTCTTCATTCAATAACTTGATTCCAATTGGTATCTATCGATTGGAATTGGTATCTAACCTCCTTTACTCATCTATCCGTAGATGGTCAACACTAGATTTGACGGCGTCAGGCCCATAGCTCTGGTCAATGCTCTAGATGAGAAATTTATAACGAGAGGTCACAGTCGAGGTAGTGGTAGAGGAAGAGTTAGGGGTAGAGACGAAGGAGGAGCGACACCTACTAGAAATGGGGTATCGGCTGAAAAAGCTCCCCAAAACGAGGACTCTCCCATACATCATTAAGAGATAGAGGAGACTGGTGAGGTTGAAAATGTTGAGGAGGTTGGAAAAGAGGAAGAGGTGCAGGCTAAGAATATAGGTATTCCTCCCATAGACCCAATGTTAGGCCAACATATTATGTCATTCTTAAAGGGTTGGTTAGTCCAAGAATGCTTCCTTCTGCTCAAGCCACTGAAGCTCCAAACAATCCTCTTATTTCTATCATTGTCCCTAAGATGGGGGGAATGTAGGTAATGATGTTTTCTTCCATCCTTTGTTGGGTTCTGTTATGACTGGTAATAAACATGTAATGTTGACTAAGTTTTTGAAGCTAAATCCTCCTGTATTTTTTAGTTCTGTTAGTGAGGATGCTTATGAGTTTATTTTAGATTTCTATGAAAGGCTTCATAAGTTGGGATTTTTCCATCACATGGGATTGAGTTCGTGACTTTTCAGCTTCAATGTGAAGCTAAGTACTGGTGGAGAGCTTATATGGAATGCAAATCTTCAATTTTACCTCCACTTACTTTGGCCTAGTTTCATGTCATGTTCTTAGAGAAATATGTGCCTAGGACTTTGACAGATCGCAACAAGGAGGGTGAGTTAATGTCTTTGGAGCAAGGTGATATGTCTGTGGCTGCTTATGAGGCCAATTTTCATGCCTTGTCTAGATATGCTACGCAATTGGTGACAAATAAGGAAGAGAGGATTTGTTTATTTATTAAGGGACTAAATTTTGAGTTGTAGGTATTATTTGTTCATACGACCTCTACATGGAGGAGCTTTAATGTAGTAACCAACTTTATCTGTTCATATGACCTCTGCACAGAACTAAATTTTGAGTTATAGGTATATCTGTAGGACTATATTTCCTTTACAAATGCGACATAATATTAAAAAAAAAAGGAAACATTAAACACACGACTATCTAGAAGTATCTCATTTTCTAACCGTGGTTTAGAACTCAACCATCTCTCTAGGCTGAGTTTGTAAAGGCTAAGTACTACTTCAATGTCCACCATGTGTCTAAATCATTGATTTATGTTAATTCCCAAGCTTTGGAAATTTTTAGTTAAAGCTACATATGATGCAGAGCACAACATTCCATGGAAGATAAATTGTGGTTGTTGTAATATGTGGTGGTGTAATTTGTGTGAGAAACTCTCCCTTGCAAAACTTTATCTTAATTGTATGTACAGTGATATGCATTCTTCAAAGCTATGGATATTCTTATATTGTGCTATATCTTTATTGACTGTAGATATTTTTTAATCTAAAATATGTTCTTGACAAAGCAAAGCGAGGTTACACAAAAATCATTCTGCAACTACAATGACAACACAAACATTACACATGAAAGCTGATAAATGTCTTAAATTTTCTTATTCATGACCTTTGCAACTGCAATGACAACACATATATTAATGATAATGTTAGTCATCTGACGAATGTGCTTACCAATTTTCTCAAAATGACCCCAAAGGATAACACAGATAAATCGGAGGAATATCTATAGATAAATCAAACTTGTAGGTTTCTAAGAGGGGTTGCGGGTGTTGATGATACTTTGTATATATTTTTCCAAGAGTAGTTAAGCTATAATGATGAAGTGGTATCTCCATGATGCTAAGTGTGTGATAAGATTGAAGAATGTTTTCCCTTTTGTACTTGAGTTGGCGCAAGGTTATCACATGCTTTAGAATTGAGTGTGCAATTAGTTGAGTTTATATAGTTTTCAGATAGTTATGTGCCTGATTTTATCAAGTTTATATATCAGATAAAGTGTTCAATACAACATCAAGACACATTTTTAAGTTCGGTCAGTTTCTCTTCCTTGATGCAAGGTGAAGCAGGAAATGAAAGATTTGAGATTGAAGGAATGCATGGTGTTTTTTCTAACTTTCTGGGAAATTGGAGTTATGTCTGAAGAAACTGGAAAGATAAATGGGTTTGGTAAACAAAGAAAGAGGTGGGTCTATTCTACGCTGTTGGTTCCAGTATTATAATTCTAAAGGAGTTAGAAAGCATTTCAGTTTACTATCTTTGAGATGAAGAGCTTTTGTACTTATAATGATAGTTGTAAAAATAGTAACTATCTTTCAAACAGTAAAAATATCCTTCGATTTAATATCTAAATGTCTATTATTTGAAACTATACTCAATGACTCCAGAAACTATGCCCGCAGCTAAAAAAAATTCACCAATTTCTCTTCAAGCTCAAGTTTCTTGTATCATTTCACCTCTAAGGGATTTAGCTTTTCAAATTCCATTCGGAAATTCTCAAATTTTTCCTTTGCCCCAAAGTTCTAATAACTTCATGCTTCCATTACATAATCACCAAACTGCATAATTTTAATTAATTATTAATTACTTCACAAATAATTAACAATAGCTAAAAAAATTAAAACATTTAAAAGTTTCAAATTAATATACTTACATGGATAAAGATTCTTTCAATTTTGGGACAGTTCTATACAATATTGAAAGATCCTTTATCGGTGTAAGTATATTTATTTGAATCTTTTAAATATTTTTTAAAAAAAATTGCTACTGTTAATTATTTGTGAAGTAATTAATAATAATTAAAATTATGCAGTTTAGTGATTATTCAATGGAAGGAGAAAGGTAATATAAAATTATGGCAAAGGAAAAATTGCCAAATAGAATTTTAAAAGCTAAAGCTCATAAAGGTGAAAGGATACAAGAAACTTGAGCTTGAACAGAAAATTGTTGAATTTTTTTTCTGTGTGCAATGTTTCTGGAGACTTTGATTTAAGTTTAAAAGGATAGACATTAAGAAATTAAATCAAAAGATGTTGTTAAGGTTTCAAAGATAGTTACTATTTCTACCTACTATCATTAATTATAAGGACTAAAGCATTTCAGTCTATTATCTATACAACTTTGAAATGCTTTCTAACTCTTTTATAATTATAAGATACCAGGACCAACAGTGTACAATCAACTCACCTCTTTCTTTGTTCACCGAACCTGGCTGACTTTTCAGTCTCTTTATACACAACTGCAATTTTTTCCAGCAAGTAAAAAAAACGTGATGCACGCCCTCAGTCTCAAATCTTTCATTTTCCTGCTCCATCTTGCATCAAGGAAGAAAAACAGACGGTCTGACAAATGCTTCTTAATTCTGTATTGCACACATTACTGGATGCATACACTTAATAAACTCACGCACTTCGGTATCTGATAATTGTATAAACTCAACTGATTTCTCACTCAATACTAAAGCATGTGATAACCTTGTTACAAACTCACGACTAAAAGGGAAAACATCCTGCAATTTTAACACACATTTAACATCATGGACCTACCACTTCATCATTTCCACTAAACTACTCCGGCAAAATATATACAAAGTATCATCAACATCCACAACCCTCTTAGAATCTAACAAAACTCAAACAATAGAGGAGCAAACTTCCTATAAACGGCTATAGAGTTGGTGAAAAGTCTTTTACAAAGAAAATAATGATTAAAAAAAGTACAATGGGTTCACCTAGGGGTGTCAAATGGGCGGATTGGGTTGAAATTTAGAATATTAATATGAGTTAAAATAGAAGTCGGGTTTGGTTTTGATCCACCCAAGTTTGGGCTCAAACGGGCTAAAAAATGGGTCGGGTCTTAACCCACCCAATTTGACTCGATCAATCTCAATAATTTAACATATTGATATTTAACTTTTATAATCACAATTTGAATTTTAGCTCAAGAATTATTTTTTAAAAAAAGTAACAAAGGGATAGAGAAACCCTAAAAGATTTTAAATAGATAATAATTTATACCATAAATATAGGAACATATCTTAATAAAAAGTTTTAAAACGGATTGAAATTGGAGATTGAATTGGGCTCAATTGAGGATTCTTTTCAAATGGGTTATGCTTGAATGGGTTGAGATCGAACCCAATTCAAATTATCTTGAGCCCAACCCTTAAAATTCTGGACGGGTTACCTATGTTTGGGTTCATTTTTGACACCCCTAGACAGAACTCAAATTTGTTCAAGTTACATAATACATGATGCATACCTTCAATCTGTTTTTGTAATTGTGCGTCTCATAATGCCTTCCTGCTTCACTCTACCTTGCTTCAATGAAGGGAAACTAATCATACAACACAATTCTTCTTGAGGGCATATTGTACACTTCAAAGGAAGTATAAACTCGATAAACCCATGTACATCACAACCTCATAACCCTATAAACTAAACTGATCGCACACTCAATTAAACTTGTTTCCAACTCGCGAACAAATGGAAATATGATGTTATATTAACACATTCCTAACATCGTACCACTCTATCGTAGCTTCTAAACTACTACGAAAAAATCTATATGAACACCAGCAACCCCTCCAACAAGTTTACACAACTCTAAAATATAGGAGCACTGCCGCGACCTAACCCACCAGGCCTTGCGGGCACCTATTCTAATACCTACATAGAAAAAATCTTACGCGCAATTTAAAATATGCAATGTAGAAGTAAGAAATATAAACTAATCACCATATAGTAAATAAAAAATGACTCCCAAACTTGATTAAATAAAGATTTTTTTGTAAAGAATACACCAAAACCTCTCAAGGAACTAATCTAAACAAGTACATGAGCTTCTAAGAGAGTAAAATACTATGAAAGAGATACAACACAACTCCAACCACCTAGATCATCACATCTTTCAAGTAACTCATACCACCAAGGATCTCTTAGACATCCTCTACAATGTTTAACATTTAATTTCGATCTAAACAGGAGTTGTCTCAACATTTAAGCACAAATCTCATGAAAACAGCCTGGCCCTTGATCAATTGAGTAAGCCTCCTACAAGACTCTTTATAGACCACATTAATTCAATACTTCTTATCAATTATGTCCCAATCCACACAGGCTGACAATACAGTACAAGCTTTGTTAATAAGGTGAAGTCATAGTCACCACACGGACTTAACATTCACAAATAACATGATCAATGATGCTACAACAAGAAATAGTTGATTCATCACATCTTTCAAGTGACCCATACCATCAAGAATCTCTAAGACATCATTTATAGTGTTTAACCTGTAATTCTGGTCTAAAAACAGGAACCATCCCAGTATTTAAACACTAATCAGAGTCATTCATGGACAAACATGTAACAATCTCATTACGAAGTAGTAAACCTAGTTCTCTCATGAAACCACTCATACAAAAGGTTGATAAAAATGTACAAGGCGTGCTATCCAAGACAACCATTAGTTATTTTACCCGCAAGGTACCCGAGCCAACTGTTACTACATACCACGCACGGTACCCAATCCTACCATATGAATATTTTGTACCAGGAGTGGTACTCGAGACAACCATTAATCTCACAAGCAAAACTACAATCATAATGAAATACAAACACAATAGTAAAACTTGATAAACAAAGTACCTTCATCGCATGACGTAGTCAATGATTCATGACTTCACATTAAGCCCGTACAATTCCCTAACATGAAATTATACAAGTTTCACTATAGAGATAGTTAGAATGCATACATAAATAAACATGGAAAACAATAACCATCATTTACACTCGGACACTCTTTCTAGACAGTTTTCCACTTGGAACCCGATTACACACCACTCATTTTCCCTCAACATCGTGCCCAAAATCATCACAAGGTTAAGATTAGTTAATCAAACTTGTTATCATCTTAAACCATAACTAACTCTATATTAAGTCATTCAACTCCATGATCGAAGCCCTGTAAAGGTAATCTCCAACAATTTACAAGGTACAAAGTAAGTGAAGATAGATCTAACTACTCCGTCAAAACCTAGCCTATATGGAGTCTAAGAGACCGTAGAACTATGGACACGAGTTTCTAGCTCCATGAGGGAGAATCCTCAAGGTCGTAGATAAAAAGTTTATGGGTATAACCCACCTTACACTAGAATCCTCTCTCTCCCCTATCCTCAAGCTTTGAACTGTTTTTGGAAGGAACTTTGGAGTAACCATCGGCTGTTTTACCACTAGAGAGACAGAGAACAATTAAGAAAATACATTTCTGAGTTTCTTCCTCGCTGACCCCTCCATAGAGGCTATCACGCTGCCATATTGAGAAAGTTCTTACTATGGAGGGATAACATCAGTCGGAGTCTAATTTTCTAATTCTTAGGGTTTTTTCATGTCATCCAATATTAAATTTGCACATCGTTTTAAAGAAATATTGGAACTCCGCACGAAATCTCCTTTGAATAACGATGGATCAGGTTGTTACAAATTGGCAAAATGTATTCATGAGCAACTTGTTTTCCAATATAAAAGAAAATATATAAATCTTTGCCAGAGGCATGGAAATAGAAGTATAAATAAATACTAGGAGATGCAGTTTGATAGATCATGAATAAGTGAGTTCAAATTATTTACCAGCCTTCACGTGTGAGGACGATGTGTTCTTCATGTTTTTTCGAAAAGTTGTTGGGTGTCACCGATTTGATATAACACTCTAACCAATTTGGATATAATGCTCTGCTATAATTTTGGGAAATTAAAGTTTTTTCCAACCATAGAGTAATTGATGCTCCATAGATGATACTCTGAAGGTCAATTGGATTGATCAGATTTCGGTGATTTATTCGATTTTCAGATGACATGATGCAACTAATTGTTGGAGCTACCTTGAAGGACTAGGGTTTCTCCGCCGTAAAACATACACGCGAAGAATTGAATAAAGTTTACAAATAAAGAAAGATGATTTCGTCTTTTTGCACCCTCACGTCAACGGCATAATCATCAAACTTGTGTTTGAAGTTGTGTTATGGTGTAACCGATACTCCATTGGAAGTTGGGAGAAGAAATAATTGTTTGAGTGTGAGATCTGATATGTTTAAGGCAATGATATATATGTTGTAGAGTCTCCAATTAGGGAGTCAACAACTTTATTTTATAAAGCTAGTGAAATTTGTCGACAGCCCTTCCCCCACCCCTCCCTGAGTTTTCTATTAAGTCTCCCCTACTATCACTTGTACCCCTTCCTCCCTCTACCTCTATGCATGCAAAATCAAGTGAAAAATCCTCCTCGTCATGATTCTATAGCAAAATACAATAAATATATTCTAATGTAATTGATGTAATAATTGTTTGATGATCATATGAAATGACATTTTTGGCCTATACGTAAACTTTATAAGAGGCCTTACTTCTTTCTTCTTCTTTTTCTTTTTTTGTAAGAAATTTCTCATGTAGTTTAAAGTTTGTTTTTTTTTTGCCTTTTGACCTAAAAGTTAGTAATCATCCTTTTTCTTGATATAGTTATTTCTCTATAATTCTTTTACTATTCACAGTATAGCTATTAAATATTTCTTAAGACATTATCTAGTATCCTCTTCTTAGATTGTATTCAAATTCATTTCTATTTTTCATTTTAGTTTTGTGTAATGCTATTCTTATTTTCTAGTTAATGAATTTGAATTCTAAAATATAATTAAAAGATACTATATACTTATAAGTGAATATATATATATATATATATATATATATATATATATATATATATATATATATATATATATAATATTCTCCTTATCCCTTAAAGAATAACTAGTATACGTTCCCGCGCATTACGCGAATAATATAAAGAATTATTGTTAATATACTAGATATTAGGTCGTTCGCACCAGCGCGGGCTCAATATATATTAGTTCTTTGTTTTAATTTATGTGACATAAAATTTGGAGAGTGAACATAATTTTTTGTATGTGTTTTAATTAAAAATATTTTGAAGTTGTTAATTTATTGTGATTTATAGCACAGTTTATATCATTTTCAAATAATACATGTTACTCTTTCTGTTCTATTTTATGTGACATAGGTAATTTTAGGAAAGTCAACTAAATTTTTTATTTGATTCTTAAATATTTTTAGTTGTTATGTTACTTTAATTTGTAGTACTTTTAATGTTATTTTCAAATAATATATGTTATCTCTTTTATTTCAATATGGAATTAAAGAGCCAATCAAATTTCTTATATGATTTTTACTTTTTTTAAATAGTTTAAATTATTACATTGTTATTTTAAGCACTTTTTATATATAGAACAAATTAAAATAAGAACAAGAAAAAATAATTAATCAAATATTCATATTTCTATATTAAAATGTTGAAAACTTAAAAATTCCACATATATGCACGAATTAATGTAGGGAACACAAAATAAATTTTAAAGTTTATATTAAAGGTCTTTCTAGTATATCACATATTTATTCGATTTTTAAGATATGTCTCTTTTCGTATCAATTTATTTGGATATTTTTATTTTAATTTCTACATGGCCTATTCAGAACTATAAAATTACAAATACTTTAATATATGTGATATATTTTAAATTTAAAAACACAAAAAAAATTAAAGGATCTTGATATTTAACACTTAATGCAAAAGAAAATAGATAAAACAACAAAAACGGAAAATAATAATGTCAATAATTTATTAATGCCTGAATTAATAAATAATATTCAAGGACCTCTAGATCTAGAGAATAGAAATTCGAGATAAAATATAAGAACATAATCAGCGTATGCAAGAAAAACATGAAATGGTATATATAAATAATAATAGACCCCACACGCATTAAAGCTAAATAGTAAATGCATGACCCACATGCATACAAAAATCCAACTTTAGCCGTAAAAGAGGGAAAAAAGCAAAAATTGAAGGTGGGATAAGTGAGAAAAAGGACAAAGTAAAGATGTAATACTTTTTTTTGTCTAAGAAGAAAAACATATACCTAATATAACCTTTAGTACAAGAGGCGGATTCAGGGTTTGAACTTCGTGGATGTCAAGAGACACATTGCTTAGTTCACTAAATTAACCTTAGGTTTTGATTCCACACAAAATTCATAAAGCTAACTTTTTTAAAATAATTTTACTAATATTATAAATATATATATTATTCATTTATAAATTACTCGACGAGTTTACATATTTTAAATTACTTATATTTATAAATATGTCCCTTGCTAACAAACTAAATAAATCATTTTAATATTAATCATCACTCTTATTTCATATTTCATTTTTTATCTACTTCATTGAAAAAAGTGATATTTTAAATATTTACTTAATCAATTCTAAAAAGATTAAGAAATAGAATTTTTTTTATTTTATTAGGAAAAAAGGATTTTATTATATCTAAATAAAAATTAAAGATGAAGTTACTATGATATTATTTACAAAGTACATAACATTATTCTATTTAAATTACAAAATGAGATTAAGTAATTACTAATTAAAACTAAGTCAACTAGAATTTAAAAGAAAAAAGGAAATATAATCTTCAAAATATGAATTGTTGAAGCTGAATTCCTCATCCTGCGAAGTTTTTTTTTTAAAAAAAAAGATATTGCTATCCGAATTCGATCCGGGGTCTGAGAGGCGGGGAGTACCACCTTCTACCAGTGGCACCACATCACCTTTTGGTTCTGTGGGTGCCATTCGTTTATTTATACAAATGATACATATATACACCTATACATATATCGCGTTTCTACCGAAGCTCGTGGGTGGCGTGGCACCCCCACGAGCTTAAGTAGATCCGCCCCAGAGTACAAGTTGTCTATATAGTAAAAAAACTTTCAGGACAAAATTATCCTTTAACTTACACATAATTCCAAAAAGCATACATGGTATCCATCACATGTGTACTTCTTCACACTTTTATATAGATATAAGAGAACCCTAGGCCCTCCTACGTGGCGCCACCACAAGCTAGAATTTCTTTTTAAATTTATTTATTTCTAAAAATAGTTTTTCCTTTCCTGAAAAGATGTGACTTTTATGAAAAATTATGACTTTTATAAAGAGTTACGACTTTTATGCATACTTACGCAAAAATAGTCATCCTCTTTCATGAAATGATACGATTTTTATGAAAAGTTGTGACTTTTATGAATAGTTGCGACTTTAATGAAGAGTTGTAACTTTTATAAAAAAAAATGTGACTTTTATGAAAAATTATGACGTTTATAAAGAGTTATGACTTTTATGAAGACTTACCCAAAAATAGTCCTCTTTTGATGAAAAGTTGTGACTTTAATGAATAGTTGCGACTTCAATGAACCGTTGTGACTTTTATGAAAAGTTGCGACTTTAATGAAGAGTTGCGACTTTTATGAAAAGTTGTGACATTTATGAAAGGTTGTGATCTTTCAGAAGGGTTGTGACTTTTCCAAATAGTCATAATCTTTCCGATAAGGCTCAATAAATATTTGTTCACACTACTATTTATTTTTTATAAATAGAGGTGTTTTCTCTCATTTTAAAACAACGAAAATTCTGAATCATTTTTTTTTCTTCTTCTTTACAATTAAATATTTGTGTACTTTGCTCATATTGAGTGGCTGAGTGACACCATTGCTTATGTTACAGATCTTGGTATGCATATTATCGTCATTAATTTATGCTTATGATATTAAGGTTAAATGTTAAGATGTAATAATTTTCATTTTCCTTTACATTATTAACCTTTTATGTAAGATAATAACTTCTTTTGTCATCTATTTCTTAAATATAAAATAAGAACGAATCACCTGGTCATTTAATAACTTATAGAATATATTTTGATTTTGTTTATTACTGCACTAGTTAATCTATCCGCGGGCATTATAAGATTTTTGATTATTCATTTTTTTCTTTTTAGTTTTTAAAATTTAATCAATAATTATTATTCACTATCAACTTTTTACATAAATTTTTGTCATTCAAGTATTTCCCGTCTTCAAAAATACTTGATTTTTATAATATATTGTAAATGAAATACTAATTTTACTTTTCTTAAGAGAAGTCCATAAAGAAAAAAATTCAATAAAACTTGATTTCACTCGGTTCATTTTAATAACATTAAACTAAATTATTTATTTATATTCTATATATTAAATAGATCAATATTGTATGCACTGTTGTCTTACTTTCTCTTTAACTTTTTTATCACATCGGCAAAATTATGAATTATGAAAGATGAACAAGTTTGAGTTTTAGAGAAGAATTAATTAAAAATTGAGTAAATGAATAAAAATGAGAGAAAATCCGAAAAAAGAAGAAAAAAAATAGTAGAATAGTTGTACAAAACGTTATAAAAAAATAAAAGAGTAGTTGCCTTTAGATGTCAAGTCATCATTTTAGAATCAATGCTTAAGTTTAGTTGATTAAAAAAAAATCACAAAATGATATTATTTTTATAAAATTAAGTATACCTAAATATGTTTCTACTAATAAATATTATTTTTAAAAATTAATATGATTTTGAACAATATTTTTTGCATTATCTTATTTCAAGTAGCACAAAGTCTCTAAATATACTTACTTGACTTTTCTTTTTTCTATGATAGTTATTCCAAAAAACCAACTTAATTATTCATCCTCCATTATAATTATTTTAAGTATAAGTTAATTATCTTGTACAACTGTATACATTATATAACTCCCCAAATGTCTTTTAAGTTCTCCATTATCCTACATAATAAGTTATTCATTATTTACTCATTTATGGTGAATTAAGTAAGAAAGAACGTGACATTTTATTGTTGTTTAATGAAAGAAAAATACTTTAAGAATATGTTAAACATGATTAAGAGAATTCAATGGGTGATTGGTGAGGTCTTTTTTACATAGAATTTAAATAAGAAAAATAGGGAAAATGTCAAAAAAAGAGAAAAATAAATAAATGCAAAGGCCTCAGAAAGGTGTCACATCACCTTTTCTAGGTATAACTTTATATATATATATATATATATATATATATATATATATATATATATATATATATTTGTAATTCATTAAAAAGTCAATTTATAATTATAGTATTTTTTTTTAAAAATATTTTAAATATTATAAACTATATTATTTTTAAAAATGCTCCTATTTGATTTGATTTTCATTCAACAATCAAAATTATGTTCATTAAACTTTTAATATGTTAGCTCATAAAAAATGTGGCTTACAATAATATTAAAAATTTATAAATGATAACAATTTCTCAAACTTCCACCACTTGTTAAAAAATCGTCTCAAATGGTATATGATGTGTCAATCGAATTCATTATCTTAATATACTAAAATTATATATATATATATATATATATATATATATATATATATATATATATATATATATGCTTAACACAGGGAATTCGCAGCAAAGAGAGCGAGTGGGGGAGTAGGTTCTTCTTTTCTTCATCTTGTTGTGTTTTCCATCTTAATTGTTAGTAATTCTTATTAATATGTTACTTATATTTATTTAGGAATAGTATAAGTAGAGGTTTTATTATTTGTGAATAATAATATTAATAATAATAATAATAATAACAATAATTTGATGTAAATTAATATTTTATTTCTTAAATTTAAAACATGGCATTTATCCTAGAAAAATAAAATTTGTTACATTTGAATTCACACTATAACTATGTACAAACTTGCAACAGAAAAATATATGTAGATAAAGTTTGTTATATCGCTAATGATTGATATTCTTCAAGCTTGATCATGACGAGTTCCTTTCACAAATAAGGTCATATATATGTTGCCTCTCCCATATTCTAACAAATAAAAATCAGGCAAGAAAATAACATACAAAAATAATAATTGTGGAGACAACACTAATAATGCTACGATAAAAAACAATTTAAAAAAAAGAATAAAAAAGAAAGAAACTTCTTTGAAAAAACAGTTTGCAATGAAAAAGAAGCAAAACAAAAAAATAAAAAGAAGAAAAATTGAAAGAAAATTATGAATGAAAAAGACAGAATGTTCTGCAGTGCAAGACATTTGCTTTGGTATTTATAGTTACTAAAATAATTGGTCACAAACGAATATGAAAAGATAGATAACGGATATTAGAGTAATTATAATTGAATGATTTTAATTGTGATTTTTTTCAATATTTAAGTGATATTTTTTGTATTTTAAAATTTTAAAAATGGTAAAAAAAACACAAAAAAAATAAATATTTTTCTAGCTCTTAGAGAATGCCATATCAGCGATTCTAGATTCAGATTTATATATATATATATATATATATATATATGTTATAAAATAATATATTGTGGATGTCCACTACACAAAATGTTTACTAAATTACTTTCCTCCATTATGAAGATAATCCACTACACCAAGAAGTTACTATATTACTTTCCTCCATTATGAAGATAACCTCCACCTTTATGATAATTATTCTTGTAACCTTTCACCTCCATAACCTCCTTCTTTATATTCATGTTTAATGTCATGTTTATGACTAACATTTTGTATGCCTCTATGTTACACTATAAATAGAGGCATAAGGGTTCCTATTGTATACACTTGAAGATTTGGAATAATAAGAAAAGTTCATCTCTTGTCTTCCTATTTCTATTGCTTTCATCTTCTATATTTCTTGTCTTATTTTGCTTTAGTTTTACAACACGTTATCAGCACGAATGTTCTACCACCGAAAGATTGAAGCAAAGTAAACAAAAGAAGGTAAAATAATTGTGTTTATTTTCTCTCGGGAACAAGGTAAGTTATTGTGAAATCTATTTTATATTTTACTTGTGAACAAGGTGAATGATCCATGTTATTGTTAATGTGTTTTTTTCACCTATGATCTATATACTTTCTTTTGTATGTGAAACTTGTTTTATATTTTATTTATGATTATACTCACTGTTTTGGTTATTACATAAGCTTTTAAATTATTTTGTTTTGCGTGTGAAATATTTTGAATTCACATGGAACTTGAAAAAGAAATGGTGGTAGTGAGCAGTTTTATTTAGTGTAATTCGAATTATTATTTTCTTAGTGTGCAATTGATTCTTTGATTTATAATGATAATTCACTAACTTAATCATCGTGCACCAAACATAATATAATGTTATATGTAACTCTCTGCTTTGACAAGTTTAAGATATTAGTACATACGTTGTTGAGAATATTTTTTTTGTGTTTTTTTTTGTTCTATATTTTATTGTGCATGTTAATCACAAAGTGACAATATTTTTCAAGACTCAATGGTGAGTCCTATTATATTTGGCTTATTATGTCATTGATTAACGGTAAGACTAAGGATTCAAGTCTTGTCGCACCAAGTGGGTAATACATCAGGTGCGAGTCCTGATGCATCATGATATTGTTGGATTGGGTCCCAATAAATAATGACTTAAAATGCCTTCTTATGGGTAAGACGTTGGGTTCAAGTCCCAACGTAAAATAATGATGATGACTGAGCAAATTGTTATGCTCTTGATAAAAGTCATGAAATTTGTCCAATTGATTTGCTCCATTCTTTTATGTAAATGTGGTAGCAGGACATAATATGTTTGAAAATGATAAGTGGTTAAATATATGATATGAGTGTGGTAAAATGTTAATGATCAATTGTGATAATTAAAAGGAAGAACATTTTGGGTTCTTAAGATGGTCCTTCAAGTGTGAAGGTAAATTTTTGTCATCAAAGTGGTATGAAAAGTTATTGGGCATATTGAGTTGGTGCAACCCAATTTGAAAGTTTTTTAAATCCTCCATCAAAATAAAAGAATACAAAGTGATAGTATATTTGGTATATTTGATCTCTTAAAGTGATGTTGAGATGAGTCACATAAATTTGATAAATGTGAAAGTATGACAATGAGTTTCTAATAAAAACTTATAGGGCATGTTCAAATGGTTATGGTTCATTTCTTTAAAAAAAATGTGACCTGTGTTCTTATAGATAAGAACGTATCCATGAATAGTTCGATAAATGTCACATCTCGCCTTTACGGAAAGTTTGAGATATTGAAAAGAAATATTTTGACATAAATGGTCATTTAGTACTACACAAATATTGTGATATGTTAAATTATGAACTATTGAAGGACAAAAGAAAGAAATAGTTCTTTCCTATAAATATTGTGGTTGAGATGGTCAACATAAGAATGGTGTTGTAAAATTTGTGATAGTACACAAAATTAGTTGAGAGTCCGAAATGGTTAATTTGTTACTATCCGGAGGAATGAAATTGTTCATAATATTGGGTTGTAGTAAGTCTCAAAATAAACTTTTTAAGTTTCAGAAGAATGAAAAACAAATATTATATTGAGACTATAAATTATGAAAAGATTTAATATCTTCAAATTACTACAATCAAAGTGGGTAATAAATATTTACGTATAAGATTATTCATTTTTTTCCCCGTTGTTTGTTATATACAAATACGGGCATGGTGATGGAATCACATGCAAAAGTAAACTAGTAGTTTACTTGAATAAATATCAGTTGGCATAATCGGTTGGCCATTTCGATTCAAATGTGATGCAAAAGAAATTGAGAATTCACGTGTCTATATGTTGAAGAAATAAAAGATTCTTCAAGAATTCTCTTTTGTAGCTTGTTCTCGTGATAAAATGATGATTGTACCACCTAAGGTTGGGATTGTATCCCCTAAATTATTTAGAATATATAAAAAGGTAAATATGGGCCCGTTCATCTGCCATGTGGACCATTTGCTAGTATGATTTAATCGATACATCTATGGTATGGTCACATGTGCATTTGTATTAACTTACAAATTGATTTTTGTAAGGTTGTTTGCTCGAATTACTAAATTAAGAGCACAGTTCCAAACTATAAAGTCATGTTGATAATGCTGGTTGGTTTAGCAGAAATTGTATATAGCTCCAATTATAGCTAGACCATTGATTATGAGAACAAAACTCTCAAATAAAATTTGGTATGAGATGATTTTATTTAACATGTATGTATCAAGCCAACAAGAATCTCCCAACACAATTGGTTCAGGGTCAGGAACCAAATAATTTCCATCTAAAAATTTGACGTGTGCACATATGATTTTATTGCTCCACCGTGCACAAAGATGGATCCCCAATTGAGGTTGAGGGTGAATGTTAGATTTTCTAACATTAGGGGGAGATATGTGTAGCAGCTGAAAGTTATGTGTGGGGTGAATTATCTAGATCCTCGTCAAAAAAAAAATGAACTTGAAGTTCAAGAGATAATTCATTTGCAAAATGTTGCAATTAATTTGCCAGATGTATTTGCTGACCCAATATTTTAATTAAGCTGCAAATGCTCCAATAAATAGTCATTGAAGGACAGAGTCTAGGTACGTCAAAAGCGTGATAGACCAATCGATTCCAAATTCAAAACTCCTTGAGGAAGGAGAGGAGCAAATTATCAAAATGGTCATTGATAATGAGGTAAGTGCTTTGAAAGAGCACTATGACATAACATTTCATAAAACCTTGGCAAAGGTTCAGGTACCTGAAAATGATAAAAAATGAAGATATCTCGATAAGTTATGTCGTGTTGGAATCGATATCAAAATGACCATCGAGGGTATATTTGATACGATGTAGCACTTAGTCCTATAAATGGTTACGAGAATCTTAAATTCAAATATGTCATATAGTGTGGACAGATAAATGATTGACACTATTCAAGTGTATTTTATTTCACTTTAAAAAGTGATGTTTTTGAACATATAGTTCATAGATCAAAATATTGTCAGTGAGGGTACAAATGAATCATTGTACGAAAGTATAACCGTAAGATATAAAGTACGGTTCGTGCCTCGGGGCATAAAAAAAATTCGCAGAAGTCCTGACATTAATAAATGGAGATATGTTCTCCAATGATAAATGCAATGAGACTTGTTTCAATCTGACAATAGATGAAATACTAAATATGCATAATAAATGATTATTACGTCTAACTAGACGATGAAGGTTATATGAAAATCCTAGAAGGACTTAAAAGATTTTAAAGCTATTCCATTGAGTACTCAATGATTTTGAGATTGCTTAACACAAAGAAATGATCTTTCAACCTCATGAAAATGATTTAAAATGTTATGTATTAGTGCAATTGGTGCAGTCACAGATTGCTGGTTAAGCAAATGCTAGAAGATGTGTGACTTTTTTTGAGAAGAAAAGACGAGTTTCAATAAAATTGATCAATCTCTCATGAGTCAGAAATAATTTGATTATGTAGATGCAAAATATTTATTTGATCTACATAAAGATTGACCGCAAATGAGCTATTTGCTTACATATGGAGGCACAACAATATCTTGGCATTCAACAAACATTGATAACCACTTCTTCAAATCATACTGATCAATAAGTAAGTCAGGGGTGTGTTTGGTTGAAATCATGATTTGTCATACTCAACCAATATGTGATTTTCCTTTGGCAAAGGATATTTCAGTCGTATATATAATATTGAAGGGAGGATACAATCAAATAAGATAGGACAAAGCATATTCCACCAAAAGTATTTTTCACACGTGATCTTCAATAAAATGGTGAGATTGATATTCAAAGACTCGTTCAAGTAATAATCTTGTAAACTTATTCACTAAAGATTGCCAACATCAACATTTAAGAAGTTGTGATGCAAGACTGGAATGCATTTTTTTCAAGATATCAAGTAAAGTTTTTATCAAGGGGAGAAAAATACGCGTTGTACTCTTTTCCTTAACCATGATTTTGTCCCAATTGGGTTTTTCTGGTAAGATTTTTAACGAGGCAACATTCAAAGCGTATTAAAGATATGTGTACTCTTTTTCCTTCACTAGGATTTTTTCCCACTGGGTTTTTTCCTAATAAGGTTTTAACGAGGCATATTATCTATGAACATCCAAGGGGGAGTGTTATAAAATAATATATTGTGCATGTCCACTACACAAAATGTTTACTACATTACTTCCCTCCATTATGAAGATAATCCACTACACCAAGAAGTTACTACATTACTTCCCTCCATTATGAAGATAACCTCCACCTTTATGATAATTATTCTTGTAACCTTTCACCTCCATAACCTCCTTCTTTATATTCATGTTTAATGTCATGTTTATGACTAACCTTTTGTATGCCTCTATGTTACACTATAAATAGAGGCATAAGGGTTCCTATTGTATACACTTGAAGATTTGGAATAATAAGAAAAGTTCATCTCTTGTCTTCCTATTTCTATTGCTTTCATCTTCTATATTTCTTGTCTTATTTTGCTTTAGTTTTACAACAATATATATATATATATATATATATATATATATATATATATATATATATATATATATATATATATATATATATTCTTAACAATTTAATATCATAACATTTATTGACTAAATTTTGATCAACTAATCACATGCCTTAATATTCTTATTTGTTAATCTTCTGTTTATATAACACAGATAAATGTATATTTTGCATCATAAAATATTATTTAAATTTGATAATATTTTAAATAATATTATAAGTGTATTGTTATTATTGATTATCTTTTTTTTTTTCTTGAATTCAAAGTAAAAACATTTGCAAATTATTTGTTTTCTTTTGAACATTTTTTGCACTAAGATGTTTTCTAAGTTTTATGAATTTATTAATATCTTACTTAATACTAAATTATGATTTTAAATTTTTCCAAAGTATGAGTAGATATATTTTTAATATTAGTTTATAATGAATACTAGTATATTTTTTTAATAATTGTTATTTTAAAATTTAATGCCATGAGAAACTAGTTTCCGTTCTCTACCGTTTTCACTATATGAAGTTTTGAGTTTATTTGGAATAACAAACATTTATTTAGCATATGAGATTGTTTTTTAAAAAAATATTTGTATTTTTACTTCATTATATTTTATATTTGGACTTATTTAATTATTCAATATTAATCTGAAGTATATGAATCTATTATGGTCTATATTTTTCTTGGAATAAAAATTAGATTTTTGCTTGACTTTTTCGTTTTGAATAAAATTTTGAATTTATTTTTATATAATTATTACTTGTTTTTTAAATATTTTCTTCCATTACTCTTCTTGAATATAATGCAATTAATGTTTTTAGTGAAATTTCCTATTAGTCTTAAACTTTCATTAGTATATAGGGAGTTCCTTTATTATTTTGATTTACTATCAATAATATATCTATGTAATTTAATTTTTATTATCTTATAAATTTACAGAGCTTTCACTTATTTGTACTTTATTGTCATTATTTACTATTTTTTTTTCTTTTAACCAAACATCGATTATGTGGGTAAGACCTATTACGGTTATTTTGTCTTAGCATCATTTAAAATGTTTCTAGTTTTAAATTTAAATAGTATTATCCCTATATTTTTTGTTCGAGTTATTTAAAAAAATATTTTTTTTTCTTTTGTTATTTCAGTTATAAAATAAAGCTCATAATAATATAATCATAAAGAGAAGAAGACGAGAGAAGTAGATGAAGGAGAAAACTTTTCTTCTTATTCAAGTGTGTTTTACATGGAGAATGATATCTCTATTTATAGGTAGAGAAATCACTTCAAAGGTCATCTAGATGAATGTCAAATTAATATATATATTGTTATCCCAAAAAGATTCATATCACCTTGGGAATAATACCCATAATAAGGATAGTTACCTTGGAAATACACATCCATTAAAGAATAAGTTCATTAATTATCTTTATGGACAATCCACTTAGTTAAATGAATTTATAACATTCCCCATTGGATGTTCATAGATAATGTGTCTCGTTAAAACCTTACTACGAAAAATCATGTGAGAAAGATTTCTAGTGAAGGAAAAGAATACACATATCTTTTGATATGCATTATTTGTTGCCTCATTAAAATCTTACCGAGAAAAACTCGTGGGACAAAAACTCGATCAAGAAAAAAAGAGTGAAACACGTATTATACTCCCCATCAAAACATTACTTAATTTCTTGTGATGATGACATCCAATCTTATATACCAACTTCCCAAATGTTAATAGTGTCTTTGTGATCAAATCAAATTCACGAAGCTGTTGCATGATTGAATTCATCCTGATATATAATTTTCCGATTTCATAGATATAATGAGGCTCTGAGCTTAGCCGAATACATCCTTGAAAATCACTCTATCTGTGACCTCGTTGTTGCAAGTAAATTGTTGATTCAACTTGCTCACAACAATAATCATCTTATGGACACTTTCATTTGAAGTTGATTATCTTTGTACATTGTGCTTGGTATATTTATTTTCAAAGAAGAACCGCACATTTCTGTATATGGTGTATCATTGATCTCAACAAGACGCACTCTCAACTTGTTTCATGGAGGGCTATAATTTCTTCATAAGGGCTACAAACTTTCTCTTCATTGACCGCCAAAATATTATTGTGCCTCAATATGTAAACAAATAGTGTGCTTGAGACCGAGTTTTATGCGGATTAGATAAACATTTTGTATATCCGTAACCAATTAGTTCTGACTTAGATTTTTCAGAATAGAATAAACTCATGTCTATGGTCATTCGAGGATATTCAAGTATGTGTTTAACACCATTTCAATGTCCTTTTGTTGAGGAGGAAATGAATCTTGCCAGTAACTGCAAAACAGATATCTGGTCGAGTATTGTTAGCAAGATGCATTAGTGTCCTGGTTGCACTAAGATATGAAGTTTCATCACCCAAAAATCTCTTTACCCTTCTTTTGAGATCAAAGTGAATCTTTATTTATGTCAAGCTTGTGACGATCGGGGAGCACCCCCTAGACGTAATCGGCGTCTTCGTCCTCGAAGAGGCCTTAGACTAGCCCTTAGCATACATAATAACATATCATAGGTAGAGAAAATGCGGAAAATTTAAAACTTTTACATAGTGAAGTATACTTAGACTTCTCACATATCATACATGGAGTTTACACAGACTCCTCGCTTAGGAAGTTTACATAGACTTCTCGTTTAGCATAAACATTCATTTAAGAGTCTAATATCTTGTCTCACATATAATCATCTAAAGAGTATTACAAAGTTGGGCATAACCTATACACAAGTACAATATGCCAATATAGGCTTACAAGAATAAGGAAAGAAACAATCGTCTCTAGACATAAGAAATACTACTAAGATAGAAAGATGGCACCATCCTCGAACATTGATGACTCACCAACAACTTGGTAATGATGTCCAAGTCTTCTTGAAAATGGCCTCTAAGCACCTCAACGGCCCGAACCTACATATTTGTAATAAATATAAAGAATATGGGTTAGTACAACCACTTGTACTAAGTATGGAAACATATGCACATAAAACCATTTGAAGATATGACAAAGGGTACCATTTCTTTAGAAACATGCTAAGTCATTTAAAAAGCCTTTATGCACAACCATGAGCATATACAAGTCAATCATCACTTCAACATCAAGACATGTTCATATAAGCAAGAACAACATCCTCTTAAAGTCATATCAACATTTTATGTTCAATAGTCCATATCATCAACATACAGTACCCTTACCAACAATCTCATCCGAAGCCTACAAGTGCAATGCTCATATGAAGCCCCATAATCCCACATAATCAAGTAAACAAGAAAAGAGATCATATGTAATGCCTTGCTTCATATAACATAACATCATGCATAGTCATCTTCATATATAGCTACTTAGACCAATATCATATTCATCAATGTAACCAACATCATATAAGAGCAACATCACATAAAGTCAACATTATACATTTCATGATATTATAAGTGTATTAGAACAACCTCCGAGGACTCCCCTCAAGGCCAACTTGTGCAATGTATAGGTAGAGTTCCATACCCCTACCCACACTAAGTAGAATCCCTTAAGTCAGCCTAGTTAGTATTCATCTTAATTACTTCATTCATTCATTTTACTTTCGGGAACAATCTCCTTAACCGACAATAGACCATGTGAGATAAACATAGAATCCGGTGTCATGAAACCCTACACCGAAAGAAGGTGCTCTACTTTCCAAGGTAGAACCAACACATGAACATAGCATTCTAGGTGCATCCACTAGCTAGTATTCCTATGAAGGAAACATAGTTAAGGAACTGGGAGATATACTAGAAACCCTCTTTATGAATAATTACATTGTAGTCTCCATCTCGTGAGAACCATTGTGAACCTACCTTCCCACATTGGGAAGGGACACCTCTCATATCTAGTTCGCTCGGTGCTAAGCTAAAGTCCCTTTTTGAAATGCCTTTAAGTCATTCTTGATCATCAATATTAATTTAGGTCAGAGGATACTAACCCCTTGTATAATCATGCCATTAGCTCATTAGGTATAGGATGAGAACTTTATTTCATCACAAACCATCATTAGTGAGATCATCATATCATAGTAATATCATAGTAAGACACACAAAAGAATCACATTCAACCTTGTATCATCATACCCTCAACATGATCTAACAATTCAACATATTCATAACAGGCAATAATAATAATCATATCATCATCTTCTTAATCTAATCACATCGCCATACTTCAATTGAATATCATCATCAAGAATAAATCATCATTATTGAAGTAGAGAACTCATAATCATAAGAAGTCTTACCAATAGAATCCATAACCTTCTTCAAGATCATATTCTCAATTCATCATAATTATCCAATGATCCACTCATCATCATCATAATATAGTGAATTAAACAATAACATAATAATTATAACAACCCTAATCATCTACAAGTCCAAATCATAGCTAGGGTTAGGGAAAATGATACAATCATGAATCTTCCATGGAAACCAGGTCTAGGACTAAGAATTACAAAAACAACCAATATACAATAATAATATATCAATATATACCAAATGAATTCAACATCAAATCAAATTGAAAGAACATTCACGAAATTGGAAGAAAATCCATCTTTTAAACATCATTAGAAACCAATTTTGAAGAGTCTCTTGGGGAAAGAGATCCCAAGAGTGAATAGGTTACATACCTTAAGATTTCTTGAAGATTGATGGAGAAAACGTGAGTCTTGAAGCCCAAGTGAACCTTGAAGCTTGGTCTTCAATGGTGGGTCTTCAAATAGAGAGAGAAAGTAGAGAGAAGTTGGAGAGAATTGGGTATGGAATAATGAGGTGTTAAGTTAGTTTATGACTTAGGGTAGCTTATATAGTCCTTTAACTAACTTAATTAACCACCCCTTAACCCTTAATTAATCACTTGACCAACTAACCTTCTAATTTAAAAACTTACCAGTGAACTTGACTCTCAAACGACGAACCCCCGTCTACGGGGCATAGACCAGATGATGCCGCTGTACTAGAAGTCGATCGTTTTGGTCAGATAGGGTGTTTTGATCCCTTTTTCGGAAACAATCTAAGTGTCAACCAATGACACCATCGATGGAGCGTCGATCAATCGACGGCTCATCGTTTGGTGTAACACCTCAAAAGTCCTATGAACCTAGACCAGAGCCTCACCTGCCTAATAATGATTAAAATGATGTTTTCAGACCTAGATTAACCTAACAAAGTTGATTTAGAAATATTAGAGCCTAAATGTCAAAGAAAGACCTTGACGTCCGGAAACTAGCAAAATTGAACTAGTAGACGTCCTTGTGTTTAATGAAGGCTTGGGAGTGTCATATGAAGTCTAAAACTTGTAAAAAGACTTTAAATAGGTAAAATATGGTATATAGGGTCCAAATGTCATGTCAAGATGTAACACCTCTAAAACGACTAAGGTGAAACTAGAGCCTAACATTTGTTTCTTGATGTTTTAAAATCCTAAAATGGGTTAAAATGATGTTATGAGGCAGTGTGTAAAGTTTCATGAAGTTTGGAGGTCAAACTTCTAAGAACGTCGATGACGTTTGAAAGGTTTGCCTTGAAACGTCCTTGTATGTCTTAGTATGTTTCGTCAAGTTTTACTTATTCGTTTGGGATGAATTGATGTGAGAGGTCCTTGAAGTGTACATGATCGTATTTGAGTTGGAAACGTACGTGCAAAAGTCCCAAAGTACAAACCAAGGGTCCTTGAGGAAGGACCCATCTTTTCAGCCAAGGGTGTCCAGACCAGCCTCACCAAAGGAGGGCATCAACGCCCAGTACGTGGACTGACGCCCCTTAGGTGGGAGGCGTAGGTCAGGACTTAGCCTAGGGAGCTTAAGGTCTCGAAGGCCAGTCTCTGATCCCATCGACGGTTAGTAGGATGGACCGTCAAGGGACCTACGGCCCGTCGATGGGCAGTCGTCGTTTGGGTCTGCAATCTGTGTAGGCTCATTGTTAAGTGTAGGGGTGATTGGTAAATTCACCACACGTCCAAATAAATTTTTGGGCGGTTTCATAGGGATGTTTTGGGTATTTCAAGTGGGTTTATAAGTCCTAAACACCTAGATGAATTCTTATTCCAAATCAAAACCCAAAATCTCTAAGAAATTCTCTAGAACTCCATTGGAGCCAAAACTCAATATAGAGCTTGGATTTAAGATTCTTTGGTGATTTCTCCATAAAATCTTCATAAAATTCGTGGTCTAGCATCAATTGAGGTATGGTCTTCATCCTTGAATCTCTTTTCTCAAGGAGCTAAACTTCAAAGTGATTTTCTAAAGTTTCTCAAAGATGAACTTCTAAAATGTGATCTAGCTATGGGTTCTTGCATAAAATGTTTAGAATCATTGAATATTGATTGAATTGATGTTAATTGGATGATTTTAACCTAAATTATTCATGAACGCATGCAAAACCTAAACTCCTAGTTTTGACTATAACTTGGATGAATTGATCATGCTACTATACTATTGTTTTCTTGTGTAGTTTCCTTTGGGCTATTGAATTGTGAAAGGTTAATATTAGAATCACGTGTAGGTCTTGAATTTATCATGCTACTATACTATTTAATGTTTTCCTAATTCAATTAATATTATGTAATTTAGGTCTTGAATTATATTTATGATTGGTATAGTCCACTTATGGTGGCAGTGCTATGTGCTTACTTGTAAATTATGTGGTCTCGTCGGCGTTACTTTATAAATTATGATTATCATGAACTTGTCGACATTACTTGATATATAATGATGGTTAGTGTAGTTAATTTATGTGTATTATGATCATATCTATCTACATATGAGTAAGGTGAAGGTATGTGTTCTTCTATTGATGTTAGGTGATCATGTTAGACTATGACTATGTCCTTATGTGTGTAATCTTAGGATTGATGCATGATTCTTCCTACTTTGTTATATAAATCTTATAACGGTTATATTGAAGGTTCTATAGTAGTGTATAGGGTGACCTATAGTTGACTTGGTTTTTCCAATGTGCTTATTAAGTGATATGCTATATTTGATAAAGTGAAGTATTGACGTGTCTTGTTTTGGTAGACTTGTGTCCCTTACTTGATACCTAATGAATGTAAATGTGGAATTCTTGACTTATTATGCTAAAGATCCTTAGTCTTGTATATGTGATTGACATGTGGCTTTGAACATAGTGAGAAGGTCAAATTATGTGAAACCATCAACCTAGTTGAGAGGTTATTGTATCCTTGAAGTTGAAAGCCGTAATGGTATACTTTTTTGTCTGAATGGTGGGCTTAGGGTTGATTGGCTTGAACGAAATGAAATCATCCTTAGGAAAGTCATTGATCTATCCTCTTATGTAGGTATCCTTAGTGGACTCTCTTTGGTAAGGTGTAATGTGATTGTGTTATGAACTAGATATGGAACCTCTCCATATGATCCTTTATTGAAAATACTCTATGAGAACAAAGGCTAGTATCGAGTGAGTATTCTTGGGAAGTTTCTCTAATTAAGATGACCTTAGAGAACAAAAAAACCCTCTATATTCCTTAACAATGTGCCTACATGGGATGTTTCCTAGTTCTACCATTGGCCCATAGAACAAACCTCCATCGGAATAGGTTCATGACTCCGTATTCCATGCATGGCTAGTATGGTCTATTTCGGTAATTGCTTATTCTCATCATATGGGATACCTACTAGTATTGAAGAAGTTCTATGAAGTTTAGGTAGAGGTATGTGACGTTATCTAGACATTGCACGATTAGGCTTTGAAGATGTTAGTAAGTGAGTCCCTAGGTCTTTCTAATACCATTACTTGAATGTCCTTGATTGTTGAATGTTTCTTAAATGGACTAATGGAAATAATACTTAAGTTAGAAAGCATGTTATTGAATAAGTGCTTATCTATATAAGCTTTAAGAATTTCCTAGTTAAGGTGTGGAGGGGGTATATGAATGGTCTCTTCATGTCTTACTTAGGGAAGTCTTAAGGAGTAACTTTAGATAGGAAAGCTAATTGATGAAATAGACATAATCTAATCTTGGGTAGTTGTAAGGATTATTTAGGTAAACTTGGAGAGGGTGTATGGGCGGTCTTGAATTACTTAAGTAAGTCTTATGATAACCTTAGGGAGGAGAGGGTCATACTATATGTTATTATGTGTATTTTGTTTTTTTGTAGGTTCATTGTAAGCTCACTGTAAACTAGACCATGTTCATTGTAATGCCACTTTAATGTTAGTGTAACTTTCATGTAATGTGGCTATAATTGATAATATGTTCTAAATGTGATATTTGATGTTTAAATGTGATTCCTATGCTTATAATACGAAGTTTTAATCAAAAAGACCATGTTTCTTATAAATGTCCACTTCTCATGATTTTATGCATTATGCCATACTTAGTACATGTTTTTGTACTAAATCCATACTTTTGTTTATCTCTAAAGGTTTGCTTAGCAGGTGAGAGGTGTCGTTAAAGCAAGCTTGGAATCTAGTTATTGTTCAAGCATAGTTGGGGTATGTCCTCACTCTATGCGAGGACATCATTATTATCTTTAGACTTCTTATTTCAAAGTATTGTAATAGATATTGGATTATTATATTCGACTGTATGAGTCGTGTCCCAAGTATTCCTTGAGTCTAAGGATGGCATATAATGAGACTTCGATTTTTCTATTATTTTAATATGAAAGATATTTTAAGATGTTTTCGTGTGAAAATTTTTAATTCTGCACTACTTTTCATACATGTATGCAATGAATAATGTCTAAGCGCTTGTACAAGACCTCCGAGAGGTCAAGTACACCATGTCGCACTCCGATAGTGCCATATCTTCTAGGGTGTACTCTCGGGATGTGACAAGCTTGGTTCAGAGCATAGGTTATGAAGTAGTACTTAGGAATAAAAAAGTCTCATAAAGCCACGTCTAGTAGAGTCTTGTTCATTGGTGTGAGTCGCGACACATCCATGAGTCAGAGGCTATAGGACGATAGAGTTTCACTTCTTTTCTACTCTTGTGTCGTGCCGTAGAGTAAAAAGTTATAAGTGTCCTTCTTAATGTTTTTCCTTCTGTTTCTAGGAAGATGAATACTAGGAGGATGGCTGCAAGGAGGGTGGAAGAAGAGAGGGTGAATGAGGAGATTCCTCCTCAAGTTGAGCAAGTTCTTCAAGGTGGACAAGGTCCACAAGGTGCTACAGATGCTCAAGTTCCTATTATGGAAGAAGGTAATGAGATTCCGGTGGTTCCTCCAGACTTGACAAATGGAGAGATTAGAGATAATTTACTTGCTTTAGCCCGAGCCATGACCACTCGTGTGACTAGGGAAGTTGGAACTAGGGTGAATGCTTTGGAGAGCACCAAGACATCAAGACTTTGTGAGGATGAATCCTCCTATCTTTCTTGGCACTAAGGTGGGAGAAGATCCCCAAGAGTTTTAGGTGGTGTACAAGGTATTGAGTTCCATGGGGGTTACTTCTAGGGAGAAGGTGGAGTTAGCTTCGTACCAATTGAGGGATGATGCTCAAGTGTGGTACACCCAATGGAAGGATAATAGGCCGGTTGAGTCGGGTACCATAGAGTGGGAAGTGTTTAAGGAAGATTTCTTGGAGAAGTACTTTCCCCGTGAGAGGAGGGAGGTGAAGCATGAAGAGTTCATTAACCTCAAGCAAGGACGTATGAGTGTGGAAGAATATTCCTTGAAGTTCACTATGTTGTCTAGTATGCTCCATCCTTGGTGTCTAACCCAAGGAATAAGATGAGTAGGTTTGTGACCGGTATTGCCGACCTTGTGAAAGAAGAGTGTTGTACGGCCATGCTCCCTAGTGACATGAACTTGTCTAGGCTTATGGTGTATGCTCAATCCATTGAGGAGTCCAAACTTGGTAGGATTTCCTAGAAAATTGAAGAGGGGTGGAACTAGTGAGAAAAACCAATCTAGGTTCAAGAAGGGAGCTCCAATGCAAGATGAACCTAGTGCTCCTAAGGTCAAACTTGAGAAGGGTAGTGGTTCTCAAAATGGTAAGCCTACTTGTGCTACTTGTGGGAAGAAGCATTATGGGAAATGTCTAGTTGGTACTGGAAATTGCTTAGGTTGTGGTAAGGAAGGACATAAGGTGAGAGATTGTCCTTCTATTGAGGCTAGAGGAAAAGAGGGAAATCAAGTTCCTCCAACGGTTTCGGATGAAGATGTTCCAAGGAGAATCGCTTCTATGCACTCCAGGCTAGGGATCAAAAGTCGGATGAGGATGAGGATGTTGGTAAGTTCTTGTATTTCTGTCTTTAGTGTTATGAGTTCCTTCTAAGTGGGGGAGTATGGTGATTAGTAGAATGGTGATTTATTGTCTCATCGCTTCTATTCAATTCAAGCTTGAGAGTTAGAAAGTCATAATAGCATGTTGCATTGTGTTTAGGAGTCTTGTTGGAATTGAATTTCATTGATTCCTTGTATTGTGCATTTCATGAAATTATGATTATGTTATAAATTGAGTTTATATGGTTTCATCTATCATATTGTCATGCTTTTATCACCAAATGCCTAGGAATTGCATTTTTGGAAATTTTGCATAATTCGTTGTGTTCCCTGGCAGCTTACTGTGAAATTTTTGAATTTTTGACTAAATTGTGTTTTTGTTGAAAATGGTTATAGTGTGTATAGAATTGATGTATATGAGTATGATAATGAATGTAAAAGGAGTTCTTGCTAATTAAAATGAAGAATGTGAGTCTTATGGCATGATGAGTCGTAGAGTAGTTTCTAACTTCTTGTTGTGTTTTGAGTCTCTTAATTGGTGTTCCTTCAAATTTGTATATTTTGTGTGGTGTGGCATGGTTTTGTGCTACTAGTATTGAGTTAATCATATCTTTAAAGTGCCTAATATGAAACAAGTGTCATTCGAGGACGAATGTTGTCCAAGTGGGAGAGAATGTAACCAATCTAAAACGAACTAGGTCCAACTAGAGCCTTTGTGTCTTGATGTTTTAAAGTCCTAAAATGGATTAAAATGATGTTATGAGGCAGTGTGTAAAATTTCATGAAGTTTGGAGGTCAAACGTCCAAGAACGTCCATGATGTTTGAAAGGTTTGCCTTTAAACGTCCTTGTGTGTCTTAGTATGTTTCGTCAAGTTTTACATTTTCATTTTGGATAAAATTGATGTGAGATGTCTTTGACGTGTATATGATCTAATTCGAGTTGGAAACGTACGTGCAAAAGTCCGCAAGGACCAAACAAGGGTCCTTGAGGAAGGACCCATCTTTTGGGCCAAGGCTGTCCAGACCAGCCTCAACTACGGAGGGCATCGACGCCCAGTAGGTGGACTGACGCCCCGTAGGTGGGAGGCGTAGGTCAAGAATTATCCTAGGTAGATTAAGCTCCCAAAGTCCAGTCTCTGATCCCATCGAGGGTCAGTAGGACGGCCCGTCAAGGGACCTACGCCACGTCGATGGGCAGCCGTCGTTTGGGTCTGCAACCTGCGCAGGCTCACTGTTAAGTGTAGGGGTGAATCGGTAAATTCACTCCACGTCTAAATAAATGTTTGAGAGGTTTCTTAGGGGAGTTTTGGGTATTTCAAGTGGGTTTATAAGTCCTAAACACCTAGATGAATTCTTATTCTAAATCAAAACCCAAAATCTCTAAGAAATTCTCTAGAATTCCATTGGAGCCAAAACTCAAGATAGAGCTTGGATTTAAGATTCTTTGGTGATTTCTCCATAAAATATTCATAAAATTCGTGGTCTAGCATCAATTGAGGTATGGTCTTCATCCTTGAATCTGTTTTCTTCAAGTAGCCAAACTTCATAGTGATTTTCTAAAGTTTCTCGAAGATGAACTTCTAAATTGTGATCTAGCTATGGGTTCTTGCATAAAACATTTTGAATCATTGAATATTAATTGAATTGATGTTAATTGGATGATTTTAACCTAAATTCTTTATGAACACATGCAAAACCTAAACTCCTAGTTCTGACTATAACTTGGATGAATTGATCATGCTACTATACTATTGTTTTCTTGTGTAGTTTTGTTTGGGCTATTGAATTATGAAAGGATTATGTTATAATCATGTTTAGGCTGTGTTATATTGATATTTTCATGTTGAATTGCTTTAGATTCATTGTGTATTATAATTATTGAATTGATTTGTTGATCATGGTCATGGGTAAGGGCCTTTGGGTATTGTGTTGGATGATTTGGCTATGGATTGAAGTGGTGAGAGTGGATTGGTGTCCTGCTGCCCTAATTATCTTTATATTATGTAATTTAGGACTTGAACTATGTTTATGATTGGTATGGTCCACTTATGGTTGCGGTGCTATGTGCTTACTTGTGAATTATGTGGTCTCGTCGCCGTTACTTTATGAATTATGATGATCATGGACTTGTCGGCATTACTTGATATGTAATGATGGTTTGTATAATTGATTTATGTGAAGTATGATCATATCTATCTACATATGAGTAAGGTGAAGGTATGTGTTCTTCTATTGATGTTAGGTGATCATGTTAGACAATGACTATGTTCTTATGTGTGTAGTCTTAGGGTTGATGCATGATTCTTCCTACTTTGTTATATGAGTCTTATAATGGTTATATTGAAGGTCCTATAGTAGTGTATAGGTTGACCTATAGTTGACTTGGTTGTTCCTATGTGCTTCTTAAGTGATATGCTATATGTGATAAAGTGAAGTATTTACATGTCTTGTTTTGGTAGACTTGTGTCCCTTACTTGATACCTAATGAGTGTAAATATGGAATTCATGACTTAGTATGTTAAAGCTCCTTAGTCTTGTATATGTTATTGACATGTGGCCTTGAACATAGTGAGAAGGTCAAATTATGTGAAACTTTCAACCTAGTTGAGAGGTTATTATATCCTTGTAGTTGAAAGTCATTATGGTATCCTTCTTGTGAATGGTGGCTTAGGGTTGATTGGTTGTAATGGCATGAAATCATCCTTAGAAAAGTCATCTTAGCCATTCTGGGTAGCCTTAGTGGACTCTCTTTGGTAAGGTGTAATATGATTGGGTTATGAACTAGATATGAAACCTCTTCATATGATCCATTATTGAAGATACTCTATGAGAACAAAGGCTAGAACTGAGTGAGTATGCTTGGGAAGTTGCTCTTATTAAGATGACCTTAGAGAACAAATAAACCCTCGATATTCCTTAACAATGTGCCTACATGGGATGTTTCCTAGTTCTACCATTGGCCCGTAGAACAAACCTCTATCGAAGTAGGTTCATGGCTCGGGATTACATGCATAGCTAGTATGGTCTATGTCGGTTATTGCGTATTCTCATCATGTGTGATACTACTCGTATTGGAGAATTTCTATGAAGTTTAGGTAGTGGTAAGGGATGCTATCTAGACATTGCACGATTAGGCTTAAAAGATGTTAGTAAGTGAGTCCCTAGGTCTTTCTAAGAACATTACTTGAATGTCCTTGATTGTTGAATGTCTCTTAAATGGACTAATGGAAGTAATGTCTTAAGTTAGAAATCATGTTATTTAATAAGTGCATCTAGAGAAGCTTTAAGGATTTCCTAGTTAAGGTGTGGAGGGGGTATATTAATGGTCTCTTCATGTCTTACTTAGGGAAGTCTTAAGGAGTAACTCTATATAGGAAAGCTAATTGATGAAATAGACATAATCTAATATTGGGTAGTTGTAAGGATTATTTAGGTAAACTTGGAGAGGGTGTATGGGCGGTCTCTCCTTGAATTATTTAAGTAAGTTTTATAATAGCCTTAGGGAGGAGAGTGTCATACTCTATGTTATTATGTGTATTTTGGTTCTTTGTAGGTTCACTGTAAGCTCACTGTAAACTTGACCATGTTCATTGTAATGCCACTGTAATGTTACTGTAACTTTCATGTAATGTGGTTATAATTCAAATTTGTTCTAAATGTGATATTTGGTGTTTAAATTTGATTCTTATGTATACTATGAAGTGTTAGTCAAAAAGAGGATATTTCTTATAAATGTCCGCTTCTCTTGATTTTATGCATTATGTCATACTTAGTACATATGTTTGTACTAAATCCATACTTTTGTTTATCTCTAAAGGTTTGGTTAGCATGTGAGAGGTGTCGTTGAAGCAAGCTTGGAATCTAGTTATCGTTCAAGCATAGTTGGGGTATGTCCTCACTCTATTCGAGGACATCATTATCATCTTCAGACTTCTTATTTCAAAGTATTGTAATAGATATTAGATTGTTATATTTCGATTGTATGGGTCGTGTCCCAAGTATTCCTCGAGTCTAAGGATGGCATATAATGAGACTCAGAGTTTTCTATTGTTTTAATATGAAAGATATTTTAGGATGTTTTCGTGTGAAAAGTTTTAATTCCACACAACGTTTCAATCATGTATGCAATGAATGATGTCTAATGGCTTGTATAAGACCTCTGAGAGGTCAAGTACGCCATGTCGCACTCTGAGAGTATCATATCTTCTAGGGTGTACTCTCTAGATGTGACACAAGACTCCTCAAGGACCAACTGAAGGGTCCTTGAGGAGGACCCAAACGTTGGCAAGCCCGCTGCCAAAGCAGCCTGCATGCAGCCAAGATTTGAAGGTTTTCACGCGTCGCGCAGCCTACACAGGAAAGGCAAAAGTTGCCTCGCGACGCGGGACTTCACGAGGATCACTGCCTCGACCTAGATTTCAGAAAAAAAATTTGGAGTTACCCTGAGTTCTCAACTTTTCTTCTCAAATTTCGTGGATTAAGTCTTCTTTAAGGTATGCATTCTTCACTCTTGGGTTTCCTTTCACCAAGAGGTCCTTTCAAAGTCTATTTCTAATATCACCCAATTCTAAGGGTTTTCCTCTACAAATGGGTTTTCTTCCAAATTCGAAATTGGTGATTGATTATGACAAATTGTGATTACTATGGCTAATTATGTGTATATTGTTGAGTAATTGATGTTGATCAATTGGAATTTCATATTATTCATGTCCTTTCCCCAATTTCCCCGAACCTTGGATCTTGCTTATGAATTGATGTGAATTAATGAATGTATTGATTGTTAGACTCGTTTTAACTATTATAATTCATTCATGGACTGCCTAGGATCATGTATGGCTGGGATTTGATCTATTTCATGAGGAATTCATGATTGAACCCTTTTCCCCTAACCCTAGGTCATGAATTGGTTGATTTGGTTAGTGATGACACAATTGACTTAGTTCTTTTATAGATTACTATTGTATGATGCTCTTAAGTATATTTATGGATGATTATGGTTTGATTGATGATAAGATCTTGAAGGTGGATTATGAAGGCTATGTGGTAATACTTTATGATCTTGAATCCTTTACTTAAATGATGATGGCTTATACTTGATGATGATGTTCAATAGAAGTATTATGTGTGATTCGATTAAGATGATGATGATGTGATGATTATTATGAGATGTCTTGACTATGTGAATTGTGAGATCATATTTAGGGTATGTTGATACAAGGTTGAATGTGAATCACTTGTGTGTCTTACTATGATATGACTATGATGTGTTGATCTCACAAATGAAGGGTTGTTATGAAAGGACATTCTCATGCAATACCTAATGAGATAATGACTATGAATATACAAGAGGTTAGTCTCATATGGCCTATACTAAGATATGATGATTAAGAAAGGCTTAAAGACATTTCAAAAAGCTTAGCACCGAGTGAACTTGACAATGAGAGGTGTTAACTTTCCTTGGAGAGATATTCACCTTATAGTTCCACATGAGGTGTTGACTGCCCTTGAAGGGAGATTCACCCTATGGTTTCTTATGAGATGAGGACTCCAATGCTAATAGGCATGTATAAGGTTCAAGACATATCTCCTAGTTCCTTAACTATGTTGCCCCCATAGGAAGACTAGCTAGTGGATCCACCTAGAATGTTATGTTCATGTTTTGGTTCTACCTTGGCAAGTAGACCACCTTCTTTCGGTGTAGGGTTCATCACATCGGATTCCATGTTTAGTTCACATGGTCTATGTCGGTTAAGGCAATTGTTCTTGAAAGTAAAGTGAATGAATGAAATAATGAAGTGGAACACTAACTAGGGTGACTTAAGGTGTTCCACTTAGCGTAGGTAGGGGTATGGGACTCCATGTATACATTGAACAAGTTGGCCTTGAGAGGAGTCCTAGGAGGTTGTTCTTATGTTATTATGCACTTATGATATCATGATATGTACATGTGTTGAATCTATATGATGTTTTTCTTATATGATGTTGGTCGAACATTCATCATGTTTATCACAAGTCACATTCTCTTTAAGGAATGAAATAATCATGTGCTTCATAATTTGGTTATAAGATCTATGTCATGTTCTTAAAATTTATTATTTTTGCATGACATACCTTAACTTCACTTTTGAAAAGTCAAGTGTACCATGACTTTATCTTTCTATATTTTGATGATTGCTTTATAAACTTATCAAATTATTAGGTCGACAACAACCATAGGTTCAATGACCTTTCATACCATTTCGATGATAAAATTTACCTTCACATTTTGAAGGACCATTTGGAGAACCCATACTATTCTTCCTTTTATAATTATCACAATGATGACTATTATAATTTTGTTCATCCACGCCGTTATTCATACATTTAATGACTTGTCATCTTTACGACTTATTATTTACTACTACCACATCTATATGATAGAGTGTGAGCAATTGGACAATTTTCAAATTTATCATATACTGCTACCATATTCGTTTTAGGGAATGGAGCAAATCCAATGAGACGACTTCAAGAGGATATTCTATCGACAAAAAGGAGGGAATGTACATTTTCTTGAAATAGTTTCAACTTTTTAGCAAAAATATATTATTTTGGCCTTAGTCGTCATTTTTATCATCACTATGGTGCATTGACTCAAACTCAATGTCTTACCCATATAAGGCGTGTTATGCCATAATTCTATGGGACTTGAACCTAATCCTTATCATCATGGTGCATCAATACTCTAATTGATGTCTTACCCTCTTGGTTCAATCGAACATGAATCTACCATCTTACCCTCAAACACTTTTCATTATGATGCATCCGGAATTTAACCTGATGTCTTGCCCTTTTGGTGCAATGAGACTTGAATCCACCGTCTTATCCTTAACCAACAGTATAATACCGAAGTACAACATGACTCACCCTTTGAGTATTTCAAAATAATTAAAATGATATTAGACTCATGCTATTAAAACTTTATACCTTCTTCCATTTAAAAATTATTGTATAACATGTCATATTCAACCAATAGTAGTATATACCTTTGGCTCCTGGTAATTGTTAGTGACCGAACACTATTGTATTCAAAATCATAAAAATATTTTAAAAAATACTACCTGATTTTATGTATATAATACCTTGATTCTCATAAGGAGATCAACCAAAACATGGGCAAAAGAAAAACTAAAACTCAATCTCAATTGGCTAGAGTCTCGTGTTGATAACGTGTAATAAAATCAAACTCATAATAATATAATCATAAAGAGAAAAACACAAGAGAAGTAGATGGAGGAGACGACTTTTTTTCTTATTCAAGTGTGTTTTACATGGATAATGATATCTTTATTGATAGGTAGAGAAATCACTTCAAAGGTCACCTAGATGAATGTCAAATTAATGTAAACATTGTTATCCCAAAAAGGTTCATATTACCTTGGGAATATATATCTAAGATAAGGATAGTTACCTTGGAAATACACATCCATTAGAGGATAAGTTGATGAATTATCTTAATGGAAAATCCACTTAGTTCAATGAATTTATAACAATTTAATTATTTGAATACCCACCTACTGCTTTGATTGTTATTAATTTTGCAGGATCTATGGCGTCATTCTTTGCGGCAAACACTGGAATATTACAGAATGATCTAAGGAGGGTCATAGCTTATTCAACTTGCAGTCAATTAGGCTATATGATCTTTTCTTGCGGCATCTCTAACTATTCGATTAGTGTCTTTCACTTAATGAATAACACCTTTTTCAAAGCATTACTATTCCAGAGTGCAGGTTCGATGATTCATGCCATGTCGGATGAGCAAGATATGCGGAAGATGGGGAGCTTGCCTCCTTTTAGCAATTATCTACCCTTATTTAGAAGTGACACTTCTAAAGGATGAACACTGCATCATGTTGTTGTACCGAGAGAAATAGTATTTGTACTAGCAATTTCCCACAATCACGTCACCACGTGTATGCACCTTTTCTAGACAGGTGTTTTTATCTTTTTACTAGCTATGTGGGATACAATTGTTATCACCTCCTTTTTCATTTATTATTATTGTACTATGTTCCTTCTACATCTTTCTTTCTCTCAAAGTATTCTATCCGCAAAATTAATGATTCTCTGTGCTTCAAATCACTCTTCTTCAGCGGCGTTGCTTCAAGGCTCTATGTCATTTTAATTATTTTGATGATTAGATTTTTTATTTTTTTCTTGAATTGTTTCTGTATTTTATGGATCTGCTATAGTAAAGACAATTGAAAGTAGAGAGAGATCAATAGCTTTTTCTATATTGATAATTTAGTCTAAAAGGTACAATTTTTATTTGAAAAAGTTTATAGTGATTATTTGCATGTCATTTTTATGAATTCTTAATATTTCTTGAATATTGTACACATGTGGAAGATGCGAGAATTTGAAATGGCTATTCAAATTTTTTGCATGTGAGTTTGCATTATCTTCTCGCATTTTTATGATATATAATTCTCTCTTTTGGCGTTCGAGCACTACATCAAATGGTGGTACGAAGAGCACCTTATTGGTTCCATTTTTCAAGAGTAGAAAATATTGATTTCCGATCTAGATACCATATTTGAAAATTCACTTGGTATTTTAATTTTAATTTTGAGTGTCGTTTGGAGTTCTACTCCTCATAATGTTTAAGATTTTTGTTTGTCTACTTATTGCCATGCAGTAGCTTTACTTCTAAATTATTTCTTGATTTTGGCAAACCTTTAAATCTTGGCTCATGTTAGTTACCAGGGTAACAATTCTACTACTCTTTTTCTCATGTTTCTCATAAACTTACAAGCAACCTTGAAAAAATTTGTAGTAAAAAAGGTAGAATTTGACAAAAAGTAAATTATTGACCAAATAATATTACTTTCAAAACGAAAATATAGTTAAAAATCTTCTTATGCCTACACTTGGGGACCTCACTTTCCAATCTAATAGACTACTTGACTAATCAATTGTATGTTTTCGAGTAGTTTTTTACAACATCTTTGATATGTTAAAAGAAAATTGATCCAGCGATCTAGACATGAGTGAAGAAACTAACGTATAATATTTCTTTTGTCTTTCACAGTTTAAGAGTGATCAATAAATCCTAAAACGTTTTAGGTGAAGCACTATGTTCTGCTTGTACCGACGAGGACATGCGACTTCTGCTGAATTTATTGTTCACCACACCTTAGACAATGTGGAGGAGACTTTCTTGGAGATGTACATGTTTTAGGTCTTAACTGAAAATACCCTCCTCCTTTTGATCTCTGATCTATCTTGCACTCATACCACTAAAAATCAAGGTAGTTTTCTTCAATTTTTGTTCTTGTAAATACATAAATGTGTCTTATAGTTATGGCTATGTATGGATTTTTAATAAAGATCAAGTGTTACGGTAGATGAACTCACTCCCTTTCTATATTTGCCTCTTATTTGTTTTCGAAAGAACTAATAATAAATCAATAGACACTATTATCTAGACATAATATTATTGTGAACCAAAGGTATCAAAGCTAATATAAGACAGACACAACACTAAAATTGAGATTCCAACTACATCTGAAAACATGCTGCTAATTTAACTGCCAAGTCATGATCCTTCTGTTGCTATATGAGAGCTGAAAAATTAGAAATCATTGTTTGAGAGAGTTAATAGGGCAAGAAATGTAACAAGACAAATGAAATATCAATTACTTTGTTATATTTTCTTTTTAGCATTTTATTTGTGTATTGTAATAGTTGAATTAAGTTTGTATTATTTGTTTTAAGATAATTTGTATTTTCTTGCTAAAAAATTGTAGTTGTGTTAAGCAAATGACACTATTGGTAATTTCATGGCAACACCTAAAAATTCTACAACTCAAATTCTTGTTGAACGACTAAATTAGTTGTCCATTGTATTCTGTTTGTGTTTCTTTTCCTGTAATATTGTGTTAACACATTTAGTTACATGTAAAAAGACATCCCTTATTCTTAGTTAAACAAATAGTTTACATAATGAATAAATGAATAATTTTGAAATTTGTTTCAGGCTTTTGCTCACGCGCTGATGTGCTAACATATATAGTCACATTTAATAAGACATCTCCTATTCCTAGATATATATCCCTCAAATTACTATATTAGTAGCTGATTTTTTTCGAAAAGTTAGTACAACAACAAAAAGATCAACAATGAAAGCTTACCCTGAGTTTTCAGCCTTTGATATAATTGGTAATTTCATGGCAACACCAAAAAATTCGACAACTCAAATTCTTGCTGAACGAATCACCTCAGTGTTGTAAAATTTATCAATTTTATTAGAAAACTACCAAATGAAAAAGAAATCAAGAGGATAAACATCTACCCACCCTTAGTAGATAGTTCAACTTCATTAACATCTGCCAAGACAATCAGCAGTTGAAACTAATCAATTTTCATAACACATTAGTATTGCCTTCATTGGGGAATTTTGTCAAACACATGACCACATCTATTATCTGCAAAAATATCATATTGGCCAAAAAATTTAGTATTTAAGAAGTTGATAGTTGATACTATAAAATAATGAGAAAAAGATGAGCAGAATAATCAATTAAGAGAACATTTGCATATCCATAAAATGAAGGATTCCATCTTTAACTCTGCCCTCCACTCTAATATGTCTAGAGTCAGAGCAACACTGGCAAACTTGGACTCAACACCATTGTTTTGTCCCCAAAAATAAGTCAAACTTCATCTGCAAGTTCAACTATTTCCTCTTCTTCACCTTTTAAGTTTTAACCCCAAAATATGTAGAAATACCATAACTATGTGCATCAAAACTATTTAGAAAAATGAATGTTTAGGATGCATTATGTGCATCAAGGGTCCAAAGTCATTAGAAAAAAAAATTGAGAAAATAGACCAAGCTTAGAAAGGAGGATAAATTGTATATATATAAATTGTAATCTTATTCAAACTTAAGCTTTATCCAATTTTGAATCATCTTATGGAAAACGTCAAATGAACGGGCTGCACAAATATTTAACTTAAACAGTTTTAAATCTTAGTTATAAGTTATATAAAGGAATCAGCTACCAAAATCATAAGCCTGAAACGTAAGATAAAATGAGAGCTATGTTGAAGTAAAACGTAAACTTAAAGAGTGTAATCAGCAAATTGCTAAGAAAATAGATCCAGCGACCTAGACATGAGTGAAGAAATAACGTATAATACTTCTTTTGCCTTTCTCAGCGTCATAAAAAGAAGTTAAAACACTTGACAAAGTAAAAAAATAGCATCAAACATACTGAAATGAGGAAAAATCAGACAAGAAGAAAGAGAAGAAGGAGAACCTCACAACGCAAATTTTTCAAGTTTTATATAGTACACTAACAACATCATTAAATAAAAAGAATCCAAAAGAGCGAAGAACAAAGGCCCAAATAAGCTCAGCAAAACATATAGGTTAAATGCCGAAAGACTGAAGAAGATACATATAGCAACCATTGGCTCAAATCTGGTGAACAATATAGCAAACAACTTCGTTAATTCAGCAGCAGTAAAGGAAAAAATAGAACAAACCGCGGCTCAGAATACAACACAAAAAAGAAGCAGCGAAAGGCCAAAATACAACAATGATTCAACCTCAAAATGAGGTGTGAAAAGTTAAATAACAAACAAACAGAGAAGATAAGCAAGAAAAATTCACTGAATAGTGAAAAACGTTAAGAGCATTAGTTGGTTTAACGTAATGACTGGAAATTTTGATTACCTCATCATCATTTATTTGCACTTTTATAATCTAAATAAGAAAGTTTGAAGCCTTAAGAGTTAGGTCTTCTCTGTCATTTCCTTCAGCTAGAACTATAAAAATAGTTACCCTTATAGAAAAAGTTGTTCCTGCAATGTTAGCATTTAGGTTAGTCAAAATCAACCATTTCAAATCTGACTAATTGGACAGGCACAATCTGAATTGAAAGGTGAAATTTAAAACTTCAAATGTTGAACATATGATTGCGATGTAACTTCTAGTTAGCTTTAAAAACAAATGAAGTAAAAGAATCCAAAATTTCACAACATCTAGCATAAGGGTGCTTACTTGTTTATTGCTTTCAAAAGTATCATGAAAATGCTTTTCGAATGATTTCGTCATAAACTACATTATATGTAGAATGACCATCCGTGTCCTGTGCAGTTGGTGGACGTATTAATACTTTTACATTGTCTGAACATTTTGCTCGAGATAAAGCAACATAAAGTTGTCCATGTGAAAAAACTGGTTCACGCAAATATATTCCAATAAAATCTAATGTTTGACCTTGAGCTTTGTTTATAGTCATAGCAAAACATAATCTTATCGAAAATTGTATTCTTTTGAAGGGAACTGGAAGCTTCTCATCTTGTGATGCTAGTAATGGTATCTTTGGAATAAAGACATGTTTATTTTTAAAATCACCACTGCAAATAGTAGCACTAATAACATTTGACTTAAAATCATGACATATCAATCATGTACCATTGCATAAACCTTCAGTAGGATTTAAGTTTCTTAATAATATAACTGGACAATTTTTTTTCAAAGTTAATCTATAAGGTGGTAAGTTAGCAGGATGTAAGGTATGCAAAAAATCTTCAAATTGGCATTGATCATTTGGTTCTATAGTTTCATCAATAGTTGTATATACTATAGCATCATCATGAAATCGATGTATAAGCATGCCATTTATTTCATCAACAAAATCATTTTTTGTTGTCAAAATAATACGGGAAGTCATAAAAGATGGATTAGAATAGAATGTACGCAAATCAGGATAAGTAACATTAAATAAAAGATTTAAAGATTCTATTTCATCTGTAAAGGGAATGATAAAATTATTGGGAATTTCAATTTTGTTGCAGTTGTTAATTTTTTCTTGTCCATTTCCAATTCTCATTAAATATGCACAAAATGCTGTATCTTTTTTTGCACGTATGTTTTAAGATAAGCACAATTTTTCGAGATGATTCCAAATATGGGAGTATAATAAACATTGATTTATAAAGTCTTCTTTTTTTCCACTACGAACAACGGGAAGTGTTTGTCTAAAGTCTCCCCCAAAACTACTACTTTTCCACCAAACAATGCTTTTGTATTCATAATATCTTTTAGAAGTGTATTAAGAGCTTCAATCGTGTTTTTTTTTCCATTGAGACTTCATCCCAAACAATTAGTTTTGAATCTCGAATTAGAATCGTTAACGAACTTTGTTTACTAATATTGCAAGTGAAATTGTCATCGATGTCAACAGGAATTTTGAAACATGAATGAGTTGTTCGTCCTCCCAGAAGTATTGAAGCTGCCACACCAGAACTTGCAGTTGCCAAAGCTATGAATCCTTTTGTTCTTACAGCAGCCAACAAAGCTCGACCAGTTCCACCCGGACCATCAATGAAAAAAGCTCCTGATTTATTGTAATATACTCTTTCAAGAATTATGTTATATGACCTTTTTTGTTCAACATTTAATTTGCTTTGTAGAAGTATATCTTCTTCAGACACTATTATATTTCTTTCAAAATATATTTCTTTTGCCTCATTAGTTTTTCTAGAAGAGCTAACATTTCCAAATATATATTTGAATTAATCTATGTTATGTCCCATTGAAAGTAGAACTTCATTGATATGATTTAAAACTAACTGTTGAATATCATTTTTTGTAACATTTGGAATTGTTTTAAAATCCTCTGACATAGAGTCTTCATATTTTTTCCAAAGATCTATTGGGTTACCAGGATTACAATAGACTAATAATGTTGCAAATAGTCTTCTTAAACTATAAGGCATTTGATAGCTTACAGCTTCAGACATACAATCAATTAAGTTGTTATCAGAATGTAATAAGCCTCTTTTTCTGCAGCTCCCCTAAATGTAGTGTAGCATCTTTCATTCATTGTACGAAGATCTTCGTATAATGTTGGTCATCTTACATTCATTAGAAGCAACCTAAGATAATATCTTTCTCCTTCGGTTGGATGACATGTGACAATACGTCCGATAGTAAGTCGTTGTTTTCGACGCGACCACATTTTGTATGATGATGACCATACAAAGTGTTGGGAAACTCTTTATACAGTAAATTCAGATTTATAGCATCGTTATTGATTTTGTTCATAAGAAAGAATTCTATTAACATCGTTTTCTTTATCATTGGATTATTTATTATTTTATCCACAGTTTGGTTATTTTTGAAAGAAATAAATTGTTGTCCATCAAGATGCAATTGCAACTGGCAAACACTTGGAGTCATTTCACTTATCGGAAAAGCAAGCAGACGCCATGCAGCCTCCGGTGGAGAAACCCATCTAGCAGATTGGTATTCTTTGATTTCATCTATT
The DNA here is from genome assembly GCA_016801875.1 of Solanum sitiens. Taxonomy (NCBI): domain Eukaryota; kingdom Viridiplantae; phylum Streptophyta; class Magnoliopsida; order Solanales; family Solanaceae; genus Solanum; species Solanum sitiens. Next base: position 450,763 of record JABWTJ010000329.1, read on the forward strand.
TCTACGTTAGTATCATTATTATGTACAGAAAATGCAATTTTATCATGTTCTTTGCAAATATATTTGTAAATGTATTTGACAGCCTTAATGTCAGAACATATTTCAATATTCATATGACAACCGAATTTCTTCAGTAAATACGGATTGTACGGAACAATCCAAGAATTATCAATGTTCTGTTCTCTAACTTTGATTGGTGTGATCATTTTTGGTCTTTTGTAAAGGGGATATGAATTCTTTCATTTGGTTGTTTGTTCAGTAAGTTCTTTTGGATATTTGAATTTACATTTTTCTTCTTTTTGCATGCATGAATTGAAGGATTTAAATATCCACAGGGACCATGAATCATGTGTTTGGTCACAAGTTTGTATAGATCATGATCAATACGGGGATTAGGTAGTTCAGCACATACAATTTTATCATATGCTTCTGGTGTTAACAATTTATATCCATCCATAAGAATAATGAGAAAATGGGCATGGGGAAGACCCCTTTTTTGAAACTCAACTGTATACATAAAAGCTGCAACCTTTCCAAATATGTTTCTTTTTTGAATATCAGTTTTAACTTCTTCTACTTTTGCTCTGAATACTCTACTAACTAAATCAGGTATATTTTGAACTTCTTCCATTGGTTATAAATGTTCTTGTATTTCAGGCCAAGAAGGATTACAAGTCATCATTAAAAATATGTCGGGTTTTCCAAAATGTTGTACCAAAGCAATGGCATTCATATATCTTCGACGCATATCTCTTGGACCTCCTATGAAACTACCACGAAGAAATTTTTGTCTCCCAATATTGAAAGCATCTCTTTCTCCTTGCCTTAATAAATCAATGATTCCTTGGAAGGCTTCAACTTTAAATAGATCTTGATTAAATAAGATAAAATCTAATATTTGTGTCTCTAGTTTTATATATTGGTCAACTATGTATTGTTGAAATACCCTTCAAGAATGTAAAGTTTCATTTGGTTCTTCATCTCTTATTTGAATATAACAATAATATTCACGACAGGAAACAATCTCTCTTTTTCTCAATCCTTTTGATAAAACTTTAGATTCCATGTCAAGGACTACATCAATAGAAGTCATGTTCATTATACTTGGTAGCTTCTCATATTCACAGTAAATTTGTCTGTTGGAATAACTGTATGTCTTCTTGATACAATGCCAGCCATTTTGACCATAAGGAAACAACAGTGGATATTGCAATGGATAATAACATCCATAATAGTAATTTACCAATTGACTTCTGTTACTATGAGTGTAAATTCTAATATGTGGTGTGGAAATTTTATCATTTAATTGATCTTCAATCCAAATTGCCCCAACTTCGGATGCAGTTGGTAAGTTATGTGTTCTTTGGTCTAAATTGGAACTTGAGTTTAGAGCAATATAAAATTCAGATAAATTTGGAAGAACTGTTAGCGATCTTAAAAAAGTAGTATAATGATTAACTTTTAGTATATCCATGAGCTTTGTAACAATTACCTAATTAAGATTATCTGATAATGTCATTCGGTTTGTTAGCTCATTTTCATCCACAAAGCCATTTGTGTTAAAAAAAAAAGTTTCATACAAATGATTTCTTTTGTGATTAGAGACAAATATTGACTCTAACTGGATTATCATAAGCTAAAGACAGGAGAAAGGGAGGTACTCCCTCCGTTTCAAAAAAAAAGTCCCTATTTCCTTTTTAGTTTGATTAAAAAAGAATGACCCCTTTCCTTTTTTGGAAACATTTTAACTTTAACTTTCCACATGGCATGTTTAAGACCACAAGATTAAAGGGCATTTTGGTACAGTTGACATAACTTTAATTTAGAAGCACAAGATTAAAAAGTCTTCTTTCTTTTCTTAAACTTCGTTCCAAGTCAAACTAAGCCATCCTTTTTGAAACGGAGGGAGTATTAAAGTTTAAAACTAGCATGAGTAAGAAACAAAAAGGTAAGAATATAAATCAAGTAAAATGTATTAAGGATAATTCTCAACAAGTGTTGATAAGGATAACGAGATGAAGAGAATATTTTGATCAATTGCTCACTCGAATCAAAAGAATAAAGATATATACAGCTGGACTCAATTAGTTTGAGACTGAGAAATAATTATTGTTTGTTTCTATCAAATAAATATTTAAATAGAAACAAAAATGATATATATTTTAATAATACAAGACTCATTTATTTAATTTCGAATTGAAGGAAATAAAAGTTTACTCTTTTCAATATGTATGCTACTTGATGACTACATTATTCGTAGAGGTGGATGATTTTTCTATTAACTTGCTTATTCTCCAAGTAGCAAATATTATATTTTAGAAGTCCTCAAGTTTATTTAAAAGAATGTCAATGAAATTTCTCTGTCCAAAAGAGATCCCTAATAACTGTATTTTTATATTACTCTATGATTGTTGATTTCATTAGACTACATAATTGAAAAATGAAAAAAGTAAAATAAATATTTCACTAAAAGTAAAATAAATATTTTAAAATTAAATTATTATTTTTGAACTAATTTGAATAATATAAATCAGGACGGAGGAAAATAGTTTATAAGAAAAAGATATGGATAATTTCAAGTGTATTTTGATAAACTAAACAATACAAGGATAGTTCCAAGTGATTTTACTCATCTATTAAAAAAAACTCTTGCTTTCCACGTGGAGAATTGGTCCACTAGAAATATTATTGTAATAATAATAATCACATTATTAACCAAAAAAATAAAACATCACATTATTATTACAACATATGGTCAACATAACTACAAACTCACATAGGGGTGTGATATATATATACTAGTAGGGAATTGGCAGCGACAACTATGTGTATTTTGTTACATATGGTAGATAAATTGGCAGCGATAACTATGTGTATAATGCAAATCAACACTAAAAAGAAGGCTAAAACATAATCTCACTCCTAATGTAGCTAGAAGGATGTAATATTAAATGTGTTCATCAAATTAACACCCTGTTTTCCAGGTATGTGCTGCACATAAGATGCTAAAGTAAACACAAAGATAACTAATCAATATAATCTTGGCTTCTGAGATAGCTTCTTTTGTAGCCTTTAGATCCTTCAGTCTTTTCAAAAGCGACTCAAACATAATGTACCTATAATTGTTTTAATAGAGCAAACTTCTAGTCAGTTAAAAAAAAAAAGAAAAAAGAGAAGATTTTTCTTTGCTTGATTTTCAAATCGAAAGATTTCGTATTAAAAGAACTTACCATATAATACGTGTAAGAGATCAAATGTACTCCGTTGTTTGTTGATTGATGCATGTTGGCAGGTGGGTGTGTCGAAGTTGAGTCAATCTTCTGCAGGAAGAAATTGATGTAAAAGGGAACATCAATCATATGATTCATATAATATTTTTTCAATTTTACACTGAAAGTTGTATGATCAACTTAATAGTTATTTTTCCCAGAGATGATGCCTGTAATTTGTGAAGACTTTTACTCTCCTCTTGTAGCTACAAAATGGTCTATTGCGTAGAGGCTGATGCAGGTAATGAAAATACAGAGACAACAAACACATGGATTCCTTGAGGCTTGAAACACTAAGTCTTAGCCTTATTCTTTATCTAGCTAATACATATGATAATGCACTTTTATAACTATGCCAATGAAACAGGACAAGTTTGCTTATCTAGAATCATCATGTAGAACTGAACTTAAACCATGAAACAAAAAAGGTTTGTCGATCCAAATTTTATATAGAAAATGAGATTAGTAAATTTCATAGGGACAACATACAGTCATAATCATAGTGAATTAAATTTAAATTATGTCTAGTAAGCTTTAAAGCAGGGAATGAACATATAGGGGATATTACCTAGCAATTGTGTGTTCGAGTTGATAGCCATTATATTTACGGTTAAAAAAAATAATGAACATGTGTGATCGTTGATTATAACAGGTTCTAATTAGATATCGTAAAACGTGATACAATTCGATAAAGTCATGAGAATACCTGGTGTGTGAGCCCAAACTTTTTATTTCGTGCAAGTTATTGTGATGCTACGTCAGTTGATCGTCTTCTGAAGGGAAAGTACTGTAGAAGACATTGTAGGTTATAGTGGATCTAAAAAAGTCTTTGATAAGGTAGAATCATAGTAAACGTATAATCATTATTTGATCAATATGATTTAAGAGGCTTACCTTTTTCAAAAACTTCAAAAGGACAAACAATTTATTTTCCCTTTTGAGGCACATTTGTTGGCACAACAATCTCACATCCAGTAAGTTCTAAAAAAAATGTGTAAGCATGATTAAAGGGACATACTTAGCACACCTGGACAGTCACAGCAAAACACATAGGTAAGGAAAACTGTAGATGTTCTAACATTTGTGAAATAGAGGAAGAGCATTCAACATTAAGATTATCCTTAGTAACACATGGTGATTTAATAGCTATGAGAGAGTTTGTAGTTGCAAGAAGACGCCTAGTTGTTGCCTCTCTATTTTTAAGGCGTCGTTGCAGCAGAAGCATATTCATTTCAATTAATGGCATATTACGATATATTTCACATCGTTGGTAATTCTTTTCATAAGCCTCTTTCGTTGTGCGAGAATGTTTTCTTCTTTGTTTAGGATTCATTGCTAAAGAAAGTTGGTGTGCAAAAGAGTTAGAACTCCAATTAGTTCAGCAGCTCAAGGTTGCAACAACCTGGAAGAGTCACTGAGACAATCGCCTGTTACAATATGTGTAAATTGCAAATCAACATACTTGAAGAATAAGCTGGCAAATTTCGTCATGGAAAATAAATATAACGGGAAGCAACTACGCTAACCTATGAACAAGTATTTCTATGTGATCTTATAGGGTTCTATTATCAGAAAGTGGAAGGGGAACTTTACACTTCACATACTTCAATTGCAGGTAAAATGAGTGAAGTTATCTTAGGCAATTGCTTTGTTCTGTGTTCTTCTATGTCTGCTTTCCTATTGAAATTCATATTTTTTGTAATTGGTAAAGTTTGTGTACACTTCACGCTTTGCAAATTCTACTTATGAGTATTGTTATTGTTGTAGTGAGCAGATTTTGTTCAATTTACTTGTGAGGGTAATTCTTTTTTGAATAGTCAATATACATGGAAGGCATGGACCTTGTTCCTTAATGTGTTATTGATGCAATGGGTGCATACAAAAATACTGAAAAAAGTTGTATATAGCTGGAACAGGTCTAGAATGAAGAAGCATCTAAAAAACTTTTGGAACACTATCCCTCTTTGCATTTTTTGGTCATTACAGAAAGAAAGAAAGAAACAATATGTATTTTGAAACAAATACTCACCAATACACTCGATCATATTTGGAGCAGTACAGATAATTCTTGGTGAAATCTCAAGATTGTGCGATGTAAATATTCAAGATTGTGCGATGTAAATAGGTAAGAGGAGAAGTGCAGTAGATTGATTGTAGCTAAATGGGCTAAGTTCCACTTAGCTTTATTTATAATTTTAAGATGTTGATCAAAATTGAGAGCCAAAATTTATGTTTATCAAATAAAATAACTTGGGCACATCATCAAACACCTTGAGTACATATTCAAGATGGTTTATATTTTGAAGTCCAATGTATCCACCTTAAATTTTCAACATAATGATTTGGTTATGCACTAATTCTAATATGCAAGTCAAAATATCAGAAAGAAATAATCATAAACACAAATAATCGCATCCACTTTTGGAGCTCCTCGCATATTAGGATTATCGATAAAGCAAGACTAAAAAAAAGCAATCAACTTTTGGTACAATTACCAGAGAGACGAACAGAACATACCTTTGATTTGAAGCTGAACCAAAGCAGGAGAAAAGAGAGATCACTGAAACCTTGTAAATCTTTTTTTTCCTAATTTGAAGTGGTACAGGTGTTTGCCGGAGAAAATTTACTACACGTGTCGATGAAATTGAAAGGGAAAGAAACTTGGCATAGAAATAAGTCCATAGCTATAGTACAAATTAAATAACTTTTTGTACAACTTCTAAAGGACGAACACCACTTCATCATGTGTTGTACCGAGAGAAATAGTACTTGTAGTAGCAATTTCCCACAATCACGTCACCACGTGTATGCACCTTTTTTAGACAGGTGTTTTTATCTTTTTACTAGGTGGGATATAACTGTTATCACCTCCTTTTTCATTAATTATTATTGTACTATGTTCCTTCTACATCTTTCTTTGTCTCAAAGTATTCTATCCGCAAAATTAATGATTTTCTGTGCTCCAAATCGCTCTTCTTCAGCGACGTTGCTTCAAGGCTCTATGTCTTTTTATTATTGTGATGATTAGATTTTTTATTTTTTCCTTGAATTGTTTCTGTATTTTATGGATCTGCTATAGTAAAGACAATTGGAAGTAGAGAGAGATCAATAGCTTTTTCTATATTGATAATTTAGTCTAAAAGGTACAATTTTTATTTGAAAAAGTTTATAGTGATTATTTGCATGTCATTTTTATGAATTCTTAATATTTCTTGAATATTGTACACATGTGAAGATGCGAGAATTTGAAATAGCTATTCAAAATTTTTGCATGTGAGTTTGCATTATCTTCTCGCATTTTTTTATGATATATAATTCTCTCTTTTTGGCGTTCAAACATTGCATCACATGGTGGTACGAAGAGCACCTTATTGGTTCCATTTTTCAAGAGTAGAAAATATTAATTTCCGATCTAGATACCATATTTGAAAATTCACTTGGTATTTTAATTTTAATTTTTGAGTGTCGTTTGGAGTTCTACTCCTCATAATGTTTAAGATTTTTGTTTGTCTACTTATTGCCATGCAGTAGTTTTACTTCTAAATTATTTCTTGATTTTGGCAAACCTTTAAATCTTGGCTCATGTTAGTTACCAGGGTAACAATTCTACTACTCTTTTTCTCATGTTTCTCATAAACTTACAAGCAACCTTGAAAAAATTTGTAGTAAAAAAGGTAGAATTTGACAAAAAGTAAATTATTGACCAAATAATATTACTTTCAAAACGAAAATATAGTTAAAAATCTTCTTATGCCTACACTTGGGGACCTCACTTTCCAATCTAATAGACTACTTGACTAATCAATTGCATGTTTTCGAGTAGTTTTTTACAACATCTTTGATATGTTAAAATAAAATTGATCCAGCGATCTAGACATGAGTGAAGAAACTAACGTATAATATTTTTTTTGTCTTTCGCAGCTTAAGAGTGATCAATAAATCCTAAAAACTTTTAGGTGAAGCACTATGTTCTGCTTGTACCGAGGAGGACATGCGACTTCTGCTGAATTTATTGTTCACCACACCTATGTGGAAGAGACTTTCTTGGAGATGTACATGTTTTAGGTCTTAACTGAAAATACCCTCCTCCTTTTGGTCTCTGATCTATCTTGCACTCATAACACTAAAAATCAAGGTAGTTTTCTTCAATTTTTGTTCTTGTAAATACATAAATGTGTCTTATAGTTATGGCTATGTATGGATTTTTAATAAAGATCAAGTGTTACGGTAGATGAACTCACTCCCTTTCTATATTTGCCTCTTATTTGTTTTCAAAAGAACTAATAATAAATTAATAGACATTATCATCTAGCAATATTATTGTGATCCAAAGGTATCAAAGCTAACATAAGTCAGACACAACACTAAAATTGAGATTCCAACTACACCTGAAAACATGCTGCGAATTTAACTGTCAAGTCATGATTCTTCTGTGCTATATGAGAGCTGAAAAATTAGAAATCATTGTTTGAGAAAGTTAATAGGGCAAGAAATGTAACAAGACAAATGAAATATCAATTACTTTGTTATATTTTTTTTTAGCATTGTATTTGTGTATTGTAATAGTTGAATTGAGTTTGTATTATTTGTTTTAAGCTAATTTGTATTTTCTTGCTAAAAAATTGTAATTGTGTTGAGCAAATGACACTATTGTATTGACGTCTACTTTATTAAATAAAAATCTTACCTTACTTTAGTAACTATATCACCATTCCATTTCACACGCTTACAAGTTACAGCTTTATAGTGTCATATATGTTGTTTATGTTTCTGAGAGACAACATTTATATCTGACACTCAGCAGATAGGTAAATTAAGTATCGCATCGTAGCGGGGGCGATCATATACTGCTTCAGAGTTCCAGATTTACATGTAGGTTAGTATGTCACTTTCTGTTAAGTTGTTTGAGGCAACTTCACATGAGTTTAGTTGATCTTAGCAGTTATTTATATCAGGCATAATACATAAATGTGCTATTTAATTTGGCTTCGAATCACATTTATGCCCTTTAACTTTGGGTGTGTACAAGTAGACACTTAAACTTGTATAAAGTTGAACAAATAGACACACATGTCCTACATCTCAATTTTTGTCCTATGTGGTGTCGTACGTGTATTGTGTCATGTAGGACTCATGTGTTTATTTATTTAAAAGTTGGATAGTTACAGTGTTTGTTTGTGCATTATGAAAGTTGAAGGTTAAAGTAAAAATTTGAAGTCAAGTTTAGGATCCAATATATGTATTATGCCTTTATATCAATTTACATTTGATGCTTCATCGATCTTAGTGCGTTGTTTCGAATTATGAAATGAGAAGCGTTCTTCACTTTGATGTTAATTAAAATTCTACAGTAAAAATTGATTTGATAATACTTTTTAAGAATGGAACAAGGTTTGCAACCACCATATGACCTCTACAATCAGAAAATTTTGCACAACTAAGTAAAAATCTACGTTGCATTGAACATGGAAAATTTATCAATTTATCTTAAGTATTGTACGAAAGTTTTGATTCCCCTATTTTTGGGAGAAATATTGGAGCTCTATCATATATAGCACAAACATTAAGTTCATGAAAGTCGGGTATTGAAGTACCATCGAAGTATATGCAAGATTTCTTATCAAAATCGCAAAGATGGAGTTCAGATTGCAGTGTTGCGAAGCCAGAATCTCCGAAATTAAGATTGAAACTCAATAATCCAATACAAAGGGCTGCTACTTCACTTAACAGTAAAACTTCTAAATGGGCTTTGTCTCCTGGAAGGCATAATTCGCCTGTTGTGTTCATACAGAATAGAGGATTTTTTACATCTAATCTGAAGCCTCCAACGAGTCGTACTAAGGAATATAAGTATTGGGAATTTCCTAAGCATGGGGCTTGAATTGCTCAAAGGTAAGAGATTTTCTTCTGGTGCAGCATCTCCTCTTAGTCCTGGCATAATGGAGAGCGTTCATCATTTGAGGATACTTCATAATAAATTGTTGCGGTTGAGATATATAAATACCAGAGCTAATTTAGTCCATCAGAATATCAGTAGACAAGCTGAGGTTAGTCGCGGAATCAGGAATTTTACTAATGCATTATTATCTATAAAAAGTAATTTTTGACCTTGTTTATTTGATTTTTCTCTTAGGCAAACTTAGTATATGCTTGGGATGGTCTAATGAAAATGAGACAATTTGTGGTACAAAAGAAGTTGCAGCTACAGAGGAAAAACATGGAAATGGAATTGGGTTTTGTTCTTTATTCTCAAGTAAGAACTGATTAATATCGGTCAGACAGTAACAAAAATCATCACAATAATTAAAATGTGATTTTTTTCGCGATGTATTGTACATATAAAGTTACTAGAAGCAAGAGGTTCTATGGAAAAGCAACATTCTTCAGCATGTCAAGTTCCCTACATTGTTTACAATCCGCTAGGGTTCCTCTCATTGAAGGAGCCACAGTAAGTCCATTGGCAAACCAGGAAAAATCATTAAGGTTGTTCATGATTTAATATACATGTCTAAAAAGTAACTTTTGATCTGTATATACTAAAAAATTTTGTTTACGCCATAATTTTTCATTCGGGAGTGTTTAAGTAACCACCCTTCACTTTATGTGGCTACTTTGTAAGCCATAGAGTATTTCACTGACAAGATTAATCCTGTAAGTGGAACCACAATCGAGTATTACTGCTCTTTAACATGCATCAGATGTACCTTCATCGATCAAGGTAAGTTATATATCTTCGTTGTCACTTTATGTTTATCAATTTTTCGGGTGAAATAGACCATATGAAAACATAGATAACTGGAGATCAAAATCAAAAATTCATCTACAGGCATGTCGAACCCCTCTCTCTATGGTTGAGTTACCCCATGAATGCTAGATCATGAAGAGTCAACCATACGTAGGAGGAGACAAATAATTAATCGATGTAACCATTAAATTTCTTTTAATGTTATTGCAACGGCCATTCAAGCTTGATTTCTCATTATAATCTTATCCTTTAATTGCAAAGTCTTCAATGTGTCGCTGGTATTGTATGAAAATAGTCTTCAGGTGCAAAAACAATTGGTGATCTACTTTTCAAGAAGCTCTAGATCATATGACTTTTCTGATTATCATTCTTGCAGGTTCTCCCATTTTCAGTCGAGGTAAGTTTATCTTTTCTGTCGCATTCTTTCTATATTTGTTCATCAACTTTTCTGTTTCTCCTATTAATTATTAAGAAGCAACACTATGTTATGAGAGACTACACAGTGAAATGTGATATCTTGGAACACACTTACAAGTGAATTAGTAATTTTAGTTGTTCATGGTAAAAAGATATATATATATATATATATATATATATATATATATATATATATATATATATATATATGTCAAAGTTAAAAAATAGCTAGCCGCCCAAATGTAAGAAAAATTATGTGTGTAATTTATTATTTTTGTACATTTGTGTAACTGGATATTTGAACGTTTTAGACGTATATATGTGTTTTTTTTAAACCATTGTCCACCATTTTACATGTGATTCATAATATTTATTTATTCAGTTCTCTCTCAAGTCCAGGTTTCTTAGTTAATTTGTATTGACCTGTTTTTAAAGAACCTCCAGATCTCCCTATGTTGTAGTTGTTGAGATGCAAATAATTGGCTACTAAGCTTATAAATCTAGATCCAGCTCATTGTAAATGTTGAATTACAATATGTTTGTGTTGTTTTTGAAAATACAAACGGTTCTTACATGTTGGAGGTATTAGGTCTATCACAATATTGGAAAATGATTCAACTAGATAATGTTTTATTTATGTCTTTTGCAGTATTATGCTAAATTATGTTAAGACACTTAATTTTAGGTAGTAAGATTACTTCATAAAGTGTTGGTAGTAAAATAGTTCCCCTACAAAGGACTCGATTACTTAAAGAAAACGCTTTAAGATATTTACATTTTGCTTATTGGATGTTGATGTTTTTTCATTAGCATTCGTGTTTTGTATAATTGACTCTTTTGAATAAGCAATATTAGTAGGGAATATGGTTTAAGTGGCATTTTCAGTTCGACAGAATACAGGTAAGAAATCATCAAATGAAAAGTTGTAGTGGAATTACTTACTCTTAAGTTAGAATTACAATTCAATTTTGTTTGTATTGAGCCCGTTCTTAACACGGGCCGCACCCATCTAGTTCTTATTTATTTGGCACTTTATTTTCATCAAGTTCGTCACTTGATTTAATATTCATGAACAATAAGCTTATAATATAATAATGTGGATACAGACATATGTTTTACTATATTTTTTTTTTTAAAAAGTACTCCATTTCTCAAAATTCTGTTTTTTATTACTAAATTATATTATTTACTAAAGTAACTTGACAAAATAATTTTTTAAAGATTTAAGTCTTGGTCAAAGTCCCATATTTGAAACATAATCTGATCATTTTTTCTTTTTTAAGTTGGAATTTAGGGGGGGGGGGGGATACAAAAAATTAACATCTTACTATACAATGTATCACAATTGTCAAATTATTTTTGGATTACTTATTTTTTCTTAAATGCATCATAATTTATCGTACTGTTTTTAAAAAAAATTATAATTCACAAAATAATATATTGATTTCATAATTTGATTTTTCTCTTGAATATTTTCATTGATATTTATGTTTTTCATTTACGTTACTAAGTACAAAAGACATGATTACTAAGTTATGATTTTTAATTAAAATTCAAGAACAATGTCACATGCACTATTTAGAATTTTTATATACAATCTTACTTTTGGGATATAATTGTCAAATGGCGTAATACATCCTTCAAATCGATAGGCCTGCCCTAGGCATAAAAGGGTCACATATTTGTATAGGACGCGCAATAATTGTTTGTATGCTATGTGATATATTATAATTTTTCTTTAATTAAAACAGTATTTATTTATTTTATTCATTATTTGTGTGATATTTTGCATTATCCATTATGTACAAGAACTAACTCTTACATTTTGAGTTGTTCTTCTTTAGAGCGAAATGTTGATTTATGTCCGAATTGAGAAATCATTATTTGTCCGAAGTTGCAAGAGACAAGAGGATTAGCGAAATCACAGTCCTTGCATTTCTCAATTATATCAAGTCAAAACGATAAATCAGGGGAGTATTTGACTATGAGGTCACACTCACTTATTTTTATTATTATTTTGCATGATGGTCCTGCTCTCACATATTTCTCATATTTTTGTAGGAGTACCGTCCCCGACATCAGTCGGGGATGGTCATAACAATGTCTGGATCTCGTGAAAATTGGGAAGACACAAAGGTCCAAGAAAACATCCAAAAAGAGTACAACAAATCATTACTGTAGAAATTCGTAGGTTACATTCAACAGACAGTATAAATATTGACGATTAAGAGGCTATAAAACATATTGGTGCGGATAAAAAAAAAAGATGTCTAAATCTTTAAATTCTTATATGCCTTATCTGGACGAACTACGCGTACCTGATTCTCATTTTAATGAGATACGTAGGCAACCCTTCTTGGGTTCGGTATTATCTGCTCCAAAAAAAAATATAAAAAAAATAGTTTGTGCATATTTTCCAATTCATATCTGCATGAACTACGCGTACCTGATTCTCATTTCGGTGAGATTCGTAGGCAACCCTTCTTGGGTTCGGTATTAACTTTTTCCAAAAGTATAAAAAAAAATTGTTTGTTAATATTTTAAAGTTATATCTACATGAACTACGCACACCTGATTCTCATATTAATGAGATACGTAGGCAGCCCTTCTCGGGTTCGGTAATCATTCTTTTAAAAAAGAATTAACAAAAATACTTGTACATACTGTAAGAGTCATGTCTTCAGCTCGGTCGGGACCTATGTAGTTAAGAGCATGTAAATATATTCGATATGATGGAGAAGAGTGACTTTGTGGTAAACTATAGATTCTCGTGGTACCTCTTATCTGTACTTTTGTGATGCTTGAAAATTCTCTTGCATGCAATCAAGATAAGAATAAAACTAACCTTATGTTTCATGTGCATTGTGTGGTGAGATTTTGATCAAAGTTCAATTGTGTTACACTGTTGATCTAGAACTTGACCTGAATGTTTTTCGAGGCAAAATCCTGAGTAATGTTTGGGTTGAGAAAGGATTGTAGGCCTTTTTTGACCCGATTGTGCCTTTCAAAGCCTACCAAATTACATTGATCCCTAGTTTTCCCACTTTGAGCCTCAAACCTTTCTTTGGACAACCACATCTTAACCACTACCCTTTTGAGTGCTTACGAGCACTATCCTCTCTTGGCCCAACCTTCTTGAGTGCACCAATGATGTGCAAATTATAGAAGGAGATCCATGTTTGAAATTTTCAAAAGCAAAGATATCGAGTCTCCCAAGCCAATGAAGCAAAAGACTTCTAGAGGAAAAAAAGAAACAAAGGAAGAAAGAAAAGGTGAAAGAAATAAAGAAAGGCAAAAATACTCTTACAAGGTCAATGAAAGGTGGGAAGGAAAATACTCCAACAAAAAGGAGAAAAATTTATAAGAAAGGAGTGAAATAAAAGAAAGCTCCAACAAATAAGGACTCAAAAAGAAAAAAAATGAGAACTAAAAAAAAAAAAAGGGAAAGGCGTCAAAAATGAGAATTCAAAAGAATTTGAGAGGGCAGAGAATAATGAAGAGGATCTAACGCCAAAGGCGTACCAATCATTAAGAGCACAAATTCTGTGTGACGCTCAAGGAGGGATTCAGTCACTTTTATCCCAAATAAATATCCTACCCATCCCTAAGCCTACATTACAAGCCAATGACAAGCCCTACATGATCTCATTCCGAATGTTCTCACATTAGTGGAGATTTACATAAGGGTCAAGCCTATGGTATCGCAGTTGTATGCATTGAACATTCTTGTGAGTGTGAGTGCACTTTGAAAATGTCCTAAAATCAAATGTTTCAAATATGTGTGAAATAGGACAAGTCTTTTTCCTGAGACACTTGAAACATGAGGATTGATACAATTCAAAACCTGTGTTTGAAGTAAGATGAACGAATCTTGTTTATCCTTAAGTATATTGGAGGTACCACTTGAAGCTGTAGGAATTACCTTAAATTCAATTTAAAAAAAAAAAAGGATTGAGAGATTTACCTGCAATCTTAACTGTTGGTACCAATTGTAGTGAAGGTTTGACTATCTCATCACATTCTTTATTTTTCAAAAAGAAAAGAAAAAGTGAGCAAACACTCATTCTTTAATATTTTAAAACCTTTTTAAGAATCTTTCAATTTAAAAAAAAAAAGTAATTGCCTTTTGAGTTGTTCATTGTAAAAAGTGTCATCGGGTTAATCTTGTATGTGTGAGAGTCCTATTTTACTGCATGGATTATTCGTCCAAAAATGTGACATGTTTTTTTTTATAGGTTTTGAATATCACATGCAATATTATTTTCCTATTTCATCATGTTCATATTGTACATTTTCTACTGATGATCTTCTTTCAGATTCTTTGCAGTACTCATCATCCACAAGATTGGAACTACATTTGACCTGATTCCTGGATCAACAGGATATGTAGGCGCCACGACGGCTCGGTCATATACCCAGTGTGATTATTATTTCTCCTTACAATAAAAACTGGGACAGAATTTTTGAAAATATCTCAAAAATTCTCAATAGAGGTGTTATCGCCAACAAGTCAAGATTGAAGATCATTTTGATATTAGCCAAAATTCTAACTGGGACAGAATTTTTGTGGAAGACATCAAAATTCTGATAAGTACTGCGAGAAGCTTGATAGCAACTACAAAGATCATGCATCGCGAATTAATATTCATGCATCGCGAGTCAATATTCATGCATAGCGAAAAATCATGCATCGAGAGTCAATATTCATGCATTGCAAAAAATCATGCATCGCGAATTAATATTCATGCATCGCGAGTTAATTCATGCATCGAGAGTTAATATTCATGCATCGACAGTTATCATTCAATCATCGCTAGAAAATTTCATACCTCGCAGAAATTTATGCATCGCAAGAAGATTTCATACCTTGCGGAATTCATGCATCGCGAGAAGATTTCATTCCTCGCAAAAATTTATGCATCGCGAGAAGATTCCATCCCTCGCAAAATTTATGCATTGCGGGAAAATATTCATGCCCCGCAGAAGATCATGCATTGAGAGTCAATATTCATGCATTGAAAAAATCAAGCATCGCGAGTCAATATTAATGCATTGCGAAAGATCATGCATCGCGAATTAATATTCTTGCATCTCGAGTTAATTCATGCATCGAGAGTTAATATTCATGCATCGTGAGAAGAATTCATACCTCGCAAAAATTCATGCATAGCGAGAAGATTTCATACCTCGCAGAAATTCATGCATAGCGAGAAGATTTCATACCTCGCAGAAATTCATGCATCGCAAGAAGATTTCATACCTTGCAGAATTTATGCATTGCGGGAAGATATTCATGCCCCATAGAAAATCATGCATCGCGAGTTAATTCATGCATCGGGAGTTATTATTCACGCATCGCGAGAAGATTTCATACCTCGCAGAAATTTATGCATCGCAAGAAGATTTCATACCTTGCGGAATTCATGCATCGCGAGAAGATTTCATTCCTCGCAAAAATTTATGCATCGCGAGAAGATTCCATCCCTCGCAAAATTTATGCATTGCGGGAAAATATTCATGCCCCGCAGAAGATCATACATTGAGAGTCAATATTCATGCATTGAAAAAATCATGCATCGAGAGTCAATATTCATGCATTACAAAAATCATGCATCGCGAGTCAATATTCATGCATTGCGAAAGATCATGCATCGCGAGTTAACTCATGCATCGAGAGTTAATATTCATGCATCGCGAGAAGATTTCATACCTCGCAGAAATTAATGCATAGCGAGAAGATTTCATACCTCGTAGAAATTTATGCATCGCAAAAAGATTTCATACCTTGTGGAATTTATGCATCGCGAGAAGATTCCATCCCTCGCAAAATTCATGCATTGCGGGAAGATATTCATGCCCCGCAGAAGATCACATCGAGATTCAATATTCATGCATAGCGGAAAATCATGCATCGCGAGTCAATATTCATGCATAGCGGAAAATCATGCATCGCGGAAGATCATGCATCGCGAGTCGATATTCATGCATTGCAAAAAATCATGCATCGCGAGTCAATATTCATACATCGCAAAAAAAAAATAAAAAAAAATCATGCATCGCGAGTCAATATTCATGCATTGCAAAAGAGCATGCATCGCAAGTTATTATTCACGCATCGCGAGAAGATTTCATACCTCGCAGAAATTAATGCATCGCAAGAAGATTTCATACCTTGCGGAATTTATGCATCGCGAGAAGATTTCATCCCTCGCAAAATTTTATGCATCGCGAGAAGATTTCATTCCTCGCAAAAGTTTACATATCGCAAGAAGATTTCATACCTTGCGGAATTTATGTATCGCGAGAAGATTCCATCCCTCGCAAAATTTATGCATCGCGAGAAGATTCCATCCCTCGCAAAATTTTATGCATCGCGAGAAGATTTCATCCCTCGCAAAAGTTTATACATCGCCAAGAAGATATTTGCATTTAAGTCGCATCTATTCGGAGGTGAAGGATGTGCACCATATCTTTTCAACGTTCAAGTCGGTGGAAACTTGCGTTGAAAGATATTTGCATTTAAGTCGCATCTATTCGGAGGTGAAGGATGTGCACCATATCTTTTCAACATTCAAGTCGGTGAAAACTTGCGTTGAAAGATATTTGCATTTAAGACGCATCTATTCGGAGGTGAAGGATGTGCACCATATATTTTCAACGTTCAAGTCGGTGGAAACTTGCGTTGAAAGATATTTGCATTTAAGACGCATCTATTCGGAGGTGAAGGATGTGCACCATATATTTTCAACGTTCAAGTCGGTGGAAACTTGCGTTGAAAGATATTTGCATTTAAGACGCATCTATTCGGAGGTGAAGGATGTGCACCATATCTTTTCAACATTCAAGTCGGTGGAAACTTGCGTTGAAAGATGTTTGCATTTTGTCCTACCGATGGACATACATTCAAAATCCTACCGATGGATAATCTTTTCATTTGTCCTACCGATGGACATACATTCAAAATCCTATCGATGGATAATCTTTTCATTCGTCCTACCGATGGACATGCATTCAAAATCCTATCGATGGATAATCTTTTCATTTGTCTTACCGATGGACATACATTCAAAATCCTATCGATGGATTATCATTTTTTATTTTATTCGTCCTACCGATGGACATACATTCCAAATCCTACAGATTGATCATCATCTTCATTCGTCCTACCAAGGGACCTGTATTTATCTCCATTTATCGTATCATAAGAGATGCTACCCTTTTTCTTTTAGTTTTGCCTATAATAATGAGTTTTACCTTTGTTTTTTTTTTAGAACATTCTAGAGGATGCACTCTCAGAGGAGCCACATGTGCGAATTACTTCAACAAAGACGCAACAAAGCGTGGAACCTTTTAGATGCGAGTTCGGGATTGACTTCCACTATATTTCCACCGCACTTCTCTAGAAAGGTCATGTGTTTGGTCAAAATTGGGTTTGTCAATTTTCGTTGTCCACGATTTCTTTCATCAATCATACACAACGAAAGGGACAGTTGTTGACACCCAATTTTGGCCTAACATTTTAAAAAAAAATTCGTAATTTTGAAGTTTTATTTATTTAATAGCTTAGAATAATTTTTTTTATAATTTTAAATAAGTTTATCGATAACTATCTTTGATTATCAAAATTTAGGATTTTTCGTTAGTTAATTTTTAAAAAATTGCGTTTTTGTTACATTTGTTAATATTTATGTTGAATTTAGCACAATCTAAAATTTAGTCAAATACCAAAAAAAAATAAAAATTTAGGATTCTATTAATAATTTTGAGCCTACAATTTCAAGCCACACATTTGGGTCCATCACATTTTATTTATTTAAGTTAAAATTGGTGATGGATAGATGAAGAAAAGGGGGGAATTAATTTTAGAGAGGGGGAAAAAACAACCCTAATCTATTTTCCCCTAGCCGCCTCCTCTCTTCCTTCTTCCTCTCCTTTTCCCTCTTCTCTTCTCCCTTGCCCAATCTCCAAGCCGCCTCACTCATTCTATTCTCTCTTCCCCTCTCCTCTCCCTCTCCACCACCCTCTCTCTCCTCTCTTCCCCTCTCCCTTCGCCTCTTCTCCTTCACCCGTTCCAGCCGCCCAAGGCTGAAGCCACCACCACCACTTTCCCTCTTATTTTCCTCCATTTCTGCCTTCTCCAACAGTGAACAAGACCCCATTTCCGGCGAAGGACCATAAACAAACAACCCTCTCTTTCTCTGTTCTCTTTTAGTACAAGTTCGGAGCTATACCAAGCTTCACCACATCACCACCAGTGAACTCTGAAACCACATCAATAATATCTTCTAAACTCACCAAAACCCCAAACCACGGACAAGAAATCCCATATAAATCGACCAACAACAACAGTAAACAAGACCCACCAGTTCTATTTTCTTTTCCCCTTCACTATTTATTTGTTTTGCAGGTGTATGAGTTCCAACCAACAACGAATACAACGAGTGAGATTTTAGCTCCAGTGAACATCAAGCTATCAGCTTCAAAACTCCGGCGAAACACAAAGCGAGCTCAAAGATTCTGAAGAACAACGGCAAGCAACAAGATCTAGCACAAAATTAAATACTATATCCAGGTGACCCTTTTCCTTTGTACATAGTTGGCATAATTTCAATTGTTTGATATTATTGTTGACAAGTATTTTACTATTATTATTATTTGATTGGACTGATTTGAAGCTTATTATTGAGTGTTGACATATTTTTTTTAGGGAAAATTAGCAAACTAGTCAAAATTAATAACTTAATTAGTAAAAATCTCACTACTTTAAAAATATTAGTAAAAATGTCACAAATGTCATTATTTTGAAAAAGAATATGTATCCTAATTAAATTTCTATTTTATCTCTTATTACCTACACATTTTCCAACTAATTATATATATATATATATATATATATATATATATATATATATATATATAGAGAGAGAGAGAGAGAGAGAGAGAGAGAGAGAGAGAAATTATTTTACTTACCTTTCCCAGGTATATCTCATAGATCACTTTTCCCAACTATCCCATTTACGTTTCCCCGTAACTCTCTCTTCCAAATTTATCTTAATGTAAAAAAAAAGAAGTTTTATCTCTTCCATATCTTCCTTCCATATTCTCTTCAAACCTTGAAATTCCTATTATCTTCTACCAATATTCATCTTATCTTCTATCGTTTTATTTGTTGGTTTTTAATTTTCAAATTAGTAAAAATCTCACTACTTTAAAAATATTAGTAAAAATGTCACAAATGTCATTATTTTGAAAAAGAATATGTATCCTAATTAAATTTCTATTTTATCTCTTATTACCTACACATTTTCCAACTAATTATATATATATATATAAAGAAATTATTTTACTTACCTTTCCAGGTATATCTCATAGATCACTTTTCCCAACTATCCCATTTACGTTTCCCCGTAACTCTCTCTTCCAAATTTATCTTAATGTAAAAAAAAAGAAGTTTTATCTCTTCCATATCTTCCTTCCATATTCTCTTCAAACCTTGAAATTCCTATTATCTTCTACCAATATTCATCTTATCTTCTATCGTTTTATTTGTTGGTTTTTAATTTTCAAATACTGGATTCACACAAATTAAGGTATTTCATCGTTATTTTTTTTCCTGATTTTATTATTTCTAAATCATATTTGGGGAAAGTTGGATAATTCACAATTAGACCTCTAAAACACTCTTCAATGGATTATTCTAAGAGAGTTACTAGAGATATTCACCTTAATCATCAGATTTCTAGTGATTTTCCATCTTTTAATCTATGTATTACTCAAGAAATAGCGGATGATGAGGATCTGCTTCTAAAATGATGAAGGAGAGACGATCAGAACAAAGTCTTCCTCAAATTCAGATTGAAAACGTAATAGTTGATGAAGAGGTATTTAGTTATTTTTGCATGTTGAGTTGAAGTTAAAGAACAATTTGTTCAATAATTGGTATTGAATATATTTGTAAATGTCTTATGTACAATGTGTAATATTTGTTAGTTTGTATTTTGTATTTTCGTTGCTTTTCAATGAATTTTAATTGGATTGTTTGTATTTACTGTGCTGTATTTCTTGGATTTGTGTTGTATGCTATGTAATTTTCGTATTTTTGTTGTACTTGTGTTGTATGCTATGTAATTTTCGTATTTTTGTTGTACTTGTGTTGTATGCTATTTATTAATGAATTCATCTTGGGTGGTTTTGAATTTGTATTGTATTCTATGTAAATACACATTGTAATGCTATTTGAATGTTTTCGAAATTAAAGTAAATACATTTTAATTTACGGATACATTTAACATGAATATGATATTTCATATTTTTTATTAATGAATTTTAATTGGATTGTTTGTATTCACCATTGTGTATTTGTTAGATTAGTGTTGTATGCTATGTAATTATCATGTATTTGTTATATTTGTGTTGTATGCTATTTTAATGAATTCATTTTGGGTGGTTTGTATCAGTAAAGTAATTATACACTTTGTAATGTTATTTACATGTTTTCAAAGTTAAAGTAAATACATATTAATTGTATTCACTGTATTCTTACATATGTCATTTACTCACGCTACTGCATTTACATGAAAAGATCAACCCATGATTGTACCCCACATTCACTGTTATGTTAATCATGAAATTAATACTCAAATGTTGGACCATCTTACTGTGCAACAATATTTCATGTTTTGTAAGAATACAATATATGAAGTCTGCCAACATATACGTATTCACAACAATCACTTACAAGATACATAACATTCATCATATCCATTTCGATAAGGGTTAACAATTTTTTTGTATCCAAGTACTTGCTTTATGTTATGAACAAAACTTCATACTAGTAACAAATATGTGTATTCACAATAATGCTTAAATCATGTTACCAACAAAACTGCATTCTTCATATTTTAAAGAAGTCACTCAACATATACGTATACTAAACAAAAATGTTAAAGTTGTATCCATTTCAGAACAATCACTTACAACATACATTACATTGATCATATCCATTTCGATAAGGGATACAACTTATTTAAATAAACTGAAATTAAATGAAATTGCATATTGTCGTCAAAAGATTGTATCTGCTCCATTTCGTATTCTGTCAGGGATACAATTTATTTCAAAACATTAATCATGTATTCAAACAAAAACATTGGTATTCATATTAACCAACCAAAACAAAAAATCAACAAACCAAATATTCATACGTTATTCATAGTTCATACAATTTACAACGAAAACAGAATAGAGACGAAACCAGAAAATGGAGGAAAACAGACTACTTATTTTTGTATTATATCAATTTCAATTATACGAAAACAGAATACTATGATTTACAATTATTTTCAATTAAAATTTCAATTACTTAAGCAATTAGAAAAAGAATAAGAAAAAAGCAATTACCTCGTCAAATTTTAAACAATTTATTCAAACTTCTAGTAGCAAAAATCTTTCTCAGGTTTGCTCTAAAATCTTTCGTACCAATCAGAAACAAAAAAGATTTTTGAATTGTATGGGAATATTAAAAATTAAAATTTGGGAGAATTCATCACCTATTAGGGTGTCATTTGATTTTTTGGATTTTAAATTTTTTGTAACTGATGAGAGTTTTAAGCAATACTTATTTTTCTCTCCCCTTAATTTCTCCTTTCAATTTTTAAATATTTGTATTCTCTCAATTAAAATAAATAAAAAATAAATAAAAAAGATACATAATAAACTAAAATTGTGACATTTTTACTAAATAATGAAAGTATTGACAATGGATCCTATTAAATGTCAAAATAATGACATTTTAAAAATATTCCCTTTTTTTTATTAATGTGTGAGTCTTTTTCTATTAATTGTTATATGTTTCAGCATTTGCCTATTACTTTGTTATTATTTATTTTTTATTTCCCTTTTATTATATTGATTATATGCATTTTTAAATCTATTTTGCTATTATGTTAAGTTGTTTTGATTACTTCGTTGTTAGTGATTTGTTTCTCTTAATTCATAAAGTGATATATAGTGCTAATTGCTAATTGTTAACTAAAGAATGTTGTGTATTTTAATTTTTTCATTTGATTTATATTATTATCATGCCTCGGCTTCCCTTTGTTTATTATTTTATTTATTATTGTTATTACTTATCTCTTATAGTCTAGTTGATAGATAAATTTGTTAATTTAAATATTTTTACTAGCTTTTATTTGAGGGTTTTGGGTTTGCTTTATATTAATGGTGTATAATTTCTTAATTATTCTTTGGTTATTAATTATTTGGTGTTGGAGATATTTTCCTATTACGTATTCATGTTGGATTTTATTAGTTTTACTGTTACTTACTCTTTTTTTTTTGTGTGTGTAAATGTTAAAATTTCCAGCAACTTTAATTGGTTTTTGTGATGACATGTTATTGCTTTGATATTTTTCATTTTTTACTTTATTTTTTATTTTTGTTATTTTTGTGGAAATTTTCTCCTAGAGCTTATATATATTGTTTATTTTCTTAAGTCACTTTCATTATGTTTCTTTAGTTTTGGGTACTGTTTTGCTTACTCTTTGTTATTTTGTTTTGTTGTTGGATAATATTAAATTAAATGTTTAACTTATAATTCTCTTATCTTATTTATTGTCAAGTTATATATAAGTAATGTTTATATTATTAATTAATAGATGTTGGTGTTGCAACTTCAATTGCATGAAACTGTTTTAGCTTACATTTAGTAGCATATTTGTCTTTTCGCTTGTTTGTGGAATTGTTATTGTTTCGTGTTCATAAATTTTAGTGTAATTGGCCAATGAAAAATCTATCCGTCGGGTTTAGAGGCCTTTCCATTTCAAAAGACGGAAATTTTTAATTCAAGTTCATATAACTTATTTGTTAATATGTTGAAATTGGCCAATGAGAAAATCTCTCCGTCGGTTTTGGAGGCCTTTCCATTTTAAAAGACGGAAATTCAATTTAAGTTAATATATTTTAGTTGTTAGAATTGGCCGATGAAGAAATTACCGTCGATTTCCAAGGCCTCCAATGTTAATAAGACGGATTTTTATTTTTAAGTTATTATTTCATATATTTAATTTTATTCATATTTATTTATTACTAACACTTTTACTAAGTGTCTTTACAGGTACACAGAGTTGCTTCCATTGAAGCTATTCGAAGAGCTCAAATTATATTTTTATTCATTATTATGTAAATATCGAAGTTAGGCAAACCTTAGGCCGTTTCTTATTATATTATTTTATTTTATTACTTGTGTATATTGCATATTTATATTACTTGTATATTATTATTATCTCCTCTTCAATTTGAAAAAAAAAATGAATTCAGTCGGGATCCACACTTGTGGATTTCGAAGGGTGCCTAACCCCTTCCCTTCGAAATAATTTGAACCCCCTATCTAGAATCAATTGGTTTCGTAGATCATTTAATGGTTTTCTAGTTTTTCCTAAAATTAGGTGGCGACTCTTTTTAAAAACTAGTTTATTCTTAAATTCATTAAAATTGAATCAATTAATTATTTTTTGAGTTGCCGCGATGTTTCGCCCTATTTGAACAGAGTGGGGATGTAAACACCAACTCGGAGAGAGTGATGCTTTTGAAGTGTAAGTATATCTGAAGGAAAATAGTGATAGTTGAGTGATACTTTTGTCCTAAATGAAACATAAATGATATTTCAAGGCAATTCTCTTAACTTGGGTGACCATTTAGAAAATTGACTCTCAAAACTACTACATAAAAGTAATTTGAATTTAAAATTTATTCAAGCATATACATAGTAAGGCTCTAAGTGAGATCATATCAAACATGTGTTCCGTTTAACATTTTGATCACTTTGAAGCAAGTTTTTCAATTAACTTAAGCCTGAAAAATTGAAATTTAAATCAAAGAGATTAAAAAGAACAATTAAGAAAAGTATGCAGTGAATCAAAAAATATCTGAAAATTTATGTACTAATATTATTCGATGTCTTTATTAGGTGTAGACGTGTAGTAGTCATAGTTAAGATATCATATAATAATTGAAGCTACATATTTTTATATAAACTCGCATATTAGGAGATAGAAGCATATGCCTACTTCCTAGAAACAATAGTTTGTTGAAGGAATTAAGAGATAAGAAATGAAAATCTTTCAAAAATATATGCAGATCTGGTCTGCAGCGTTGTAGTATTTGTGAAGAATCAAGTTTCACTTCAATGTATCGCTCTCACTCTCAACAAGCACAACTTTCACTTCTATCCCCACCTTCAATTCATCCTCTCTACTAAGGTGGTCTCCTAATTTTCCTCCGCGGGCTAATTTTATGCTGGCTCTTATATATATGTGTAGACACATAAATTGTATTGGATCAAATTCATATAAAATTTGAATTAAATCCATGTTCATTTGGGCTGAATAATTAATTTGGGCTTTACAAATAAATAAGTTCATCTTATTAAATTCAAATCCAAGATTCATTTCACCTTGAAGCCCAAATCCATGCCACGTGTCACAGTGACTAGGCATCCAAAATCAACAAAGTGACGCCACATGTCCAAATGAGGTGGTAGTCCCAGTCAAATGCAAGAACGAATCAAAATGCGCCAAGTGTCAAAATGACATCCTCTGGCCAATCACAAGCAACCTTGTCACTCCCTACAACTATAAATAGGGGATAGACATGACATTCAAGGGGAATCCAGAAAAACTCTTCAACAAGCATTCAGCAAATTGGAGAAAGCTACAACATCAACATCAATAGTTCTTCGAAGGAGTGATCAACGGAGTTCTTCCCGGAGATCGACCTACAACGACGAAGCGCTTTCCGACGTCTTGGAGATCGACAACATCTCAAGGAGGTCTACATCATTCAACAATTCGGGAAATACGCTACTGAAGGCCCTCGAATCGCGGAGAAACTTAGGAGAGAGAATCAAGAGAATAACATAATTGTACTCACAACGATTCATTAATAAAATCACATTTTTCTTTTATTTATGTTGCTTGCAGTCGATTTTCAACGCTTACGATAATTTGTTGCGAACAAATTTGGCACGCCCATTGGGACCAATTCTGCTCTTCATCTCTTTCTCCTACAAATAAAAAAACAACAAGTTCAACTTTGCAATGGCCTTCATGAAGATCAATGATGTTTCAAGCAAGGACTCTTCAGTTGCCACATTTGTTGATTTTAGTGATGTTGATCCAATCACTCGACGCAAGTTCAAGACAAGTGCCTTTGATGGATCTGAATATTTCACCTCTTTGGAGATGCCAAGAAAGAGCAAGTCTCGAATGACATTCAAATCTGCAATCCCTGGGGGCAACATTGCATCAAAATTGTTTGATGAACTTTCTCATTCTGGCTTCAACTTTGGTGAATCTAAAAGTTCAACAGATTCTTCAATTTCAACAAAGGCTAACTCCTTTATGGTTGACGCAACTGCCATGGACGAGAAGTTCGCAATGATGGAGCAAACCATTGAAGCCTTGAAGAAGTCTATTGATGACAAAAATCTTCAAATCACACAGCTTATGAGCAAGTTAGATCTCTACAACTCTAGAGAGTCACATCACAATCTAAAAACTCAAGAAAAAGTTCATATTGATTCTCCCAACAAGTCAGTTGACTCTCAAAGCGCAAAACAATCTGCTTCAGTTGCCACTTTAACAGTTCAACAACTACAAGATATGATCACAAACACAATTAAAGCTCAATATGGTGGTCTGTCACAAAGTTCCTTAGGATATTTAAAGTCGTATTCTAAGCGAATCGAGGGTCTACTAATGCCTATTGGATATCAACCGCCAAAATTGCAGCAATTTGATGGAAGGGGAAACCCAAGGCAACATATTGCCCATTTCGTCGAGACTTGTAGCAGTGCTGGTACACATGATGATCTTCTTGTCAAGCAGTTTGTCCGTTCTTTAAAATAAAACGCCTTTGATTGGTATATGGACTTGGAGCCTGAATCAATTGATAGTTGGGGACAATTAGAAAATCAATTTCTCAATCGTTTCTACAGTACCCGCCGTACAGTGAGCATGATGGAGTTGACAAACACAAAACAAGGTAAGGATAAACTCGTTGTAGACTACATCAATCGTTGGCGAATGCTGAGCTTAGATTGCAAGGATCAACTTTCTGAAATCTCAGCAGTCGAAATTTGTATACAAGGAATGCATTGGGGCCTTGTATATATCCTTCAAGGTATTAAGCCTCGAACTTTTGAAGAATTAGCTACACGCGCTCATGACATGGAGTTGAGCATTGCAAGCCATGGAAAGACATCACATGTCTTTGATCCAAAAAAAGAAGACATACAATTCAAAGAGTCGTTAGATTACGCAACTAATGAGTCCATGGCGGTAACCACAACTTCTATGAAAGCCTCCAGGAGATAAAAGTTCAAAGAGATTGTAGCACATCAGCAAATGCGAGAAGTGAAAAATCAATCTACCTTGAAGGAGTTACAAGCAAAAGAGTATCTCTTTCTGGACTTTGATGTTCCTGCGATTCTTGATGAGCTGCTAACCAAGAAAGTCATTGCACTCCCAGATTCAAAGCGACCCGAAGAATCCAATAAAGTTGATGATCCTATGTATTGTAAATTTCATCGCATCATCGGTCATCAGACCACAAAATTCTTCACTTTAAAGGAAAAGATCATGACATTGGTACGAGAGGGAAAGATCATCATTGACGATGGTGAGACAGCTGAGATAAATCATGCTAGTGTCAAACTAGATCATGATTTTATTTCAGAATTTCTACATCCTGTGGCATCGCTAAAAATTGAAGAAGATGTCATCATACTACACTTTGGAAGCTTTGAACCAGTTGAAGTTTCCGTCTTGAAGAAAACAACAAACACATCCAAGGTAGATGCCTTCTTCAATGAAGAGGGTGATGACACTCGGACTTTGGTCGCTCGCAAGAGGCAGAATCATCAAGGTACTTCTAAACTCCGACTATCAAAAGTTGACACAAAGTCAATTATGAATCAACTTCGGCAATGCGAAAGCATGAAATCCAACTCCAAAGTGAAGTACATTAATGATTCATCACGAAAGGTTAGAAGACCAGTTGCATTGATGGAATTCTTTCCTGAAATCCTCCTCAACGTACGATCCTAAACTGCAAGTCACAATGCTCCTCAACGTACGAGCCTAAACTGCAAGTTAAAACGCTCCTTAAGGTATGAGCATAAACTGCATGTTACTCCTGACCCGCAAGAGTATAAACTGTGTACGGCCTATAAAAAAAAGAATAAAAATTGGAGTCATCGGTGCCAACTGCACGAAGTTTTCAATTTATCTTGGTTGATATACTTATGATCATACATGTAGTAAGTGCATGACCCTTCAATATGACATGACAAACATGAGCAGCAGCACAACAATCTTGTTCGACATAGCGGTGCCAATAGCACAAAGTTTTGAATTACGGTCAAATTGGATCTTGAAAATCAATCTCCTCTGTTTGAGAAACATGTCTATGCAAAATAAAGATGTAAAACCACAATCATTACCTGTAAGAAAGAGAAACAAGAAAAATCCAAAAGATGCAAATCCATGAGACATCAAGCTCGCAACTTTGAAAACACTAGCGCGCACATGGTTGACTTTCTTATTCGGAAGCACAAATTTGCAAAGCCAACAAGCAAAGGACGCTGCCAAGTTTGTCTCATCTCTAAGCGATTCTTCCACATCTAACTCGATAAAAGGGGCATTCTCCTCATTAGTCCGAGGCAGGAAGTTTGA
The DNA here is from genome assembly GCA_016801875.1 of Solanum sitiens. Taxonomy (NCBI): domain Eukaryota; kingdom Viridiplantae; phylum Streptophyta; class Magnoliopsida; order Solanales; family Solanaceae; genus Solanum; species Solanum sitiens. Next base: position 478,926 of record JABWTJ010000329.1, read on the forward strand.
ATCAATGTGTCCAGAAGAATTGTGGTTCAATCTTGGCTTTGTGGATCGTACCTTTGACACATTTTGCGGAGGCTCGGCATATATATGAGGTCCTCTAAATCAAAACTTCACCCAATCATGGACGGACACCTCTTGGAGATCATCTTTCGCTAATCTGTAGAAGTCCAAAAACAAATAGCGATAACTTTGGGGAAGAAGCAATTTGTTTTGAGTATATGCCTGTATCAATTTTTTCACCGAGGGAACAACTTCATCATAAAAATGCCCTTATACGGGGAGACCTGCAATGGCTTGTAAATCCCAAAGTGATATGGACATCTCTCCAATGAAAGTAGAAAGTGTATTCGTAGACGGACGCCAAAGTTTACAAAAAGCATGGAGTACATTATCGTCATAGTCGTACGTGAACAAAGAAGAATATACAGCGTCATAGACTTTGATGAGCTCCAAAATCTCTTTATGGAGGGGCAGCACGTCCTCTACCCATTCCCAGTAGCCAGGTGTATAGCAAACATTACCGAAGTTAGAAGAGGGAACACGCCAATTGTTGAAATTTCCATCAGAATGAGAAGATTTGGAAGATGATGCGTCATGATGAAATGCGGATTTCAGTAAAGGAACTTTCATGCTAGTAGCCTTGCTCGAAAAGTTTCTCATAACATCGTTGGTATCGATTTTTGACCATTCTTTAAGGAGAAGAGATTCGTCATATGCCCCACTAACAAGAGAGAAGACGCCGATAGCAGGAGGCTGAACTTCCAGAAGTAGAACTTTGGCATTAGAATTTTGTTGGTCATTGCCCACTATTTTAAGAAGAGCATGCGGCGAATCTCGGTCGCGGAAGTGCATCATGTTGTGGGATCGAATTCGTATTTCTCTATCAAGTATCTGCAAAAATATTAAACAAAAAGGAAAAATTTAGATTAAGAACAAGTCCAAAGTAAAGGGGGTAACCTCAAATTTTTGCGACTGGCGAAAGGCTGATTTCAAAAAGAAAACTGAATCAGCACAGAGGTGATCTAATCGTGGTTTTCGTACATGATGTAGTCCTATGAATTTTCTTTCCAACACCGCAAATTGCTTGTGATTTCCTTATTCCTACGATGAGGTATGAATTTTTCCGTGAAGTCGCGCAAAACTGATGCGTTCAGTTCATCAGAATTTTAGGCTGAGTTCAAAAAATCACCAGAGTAAATTCGAGAATCTTCTTACCGTGATTTTCGGATATGTTGTATCACTACGAGTCTCATTTCAGAAAAGTCCAACGGATCACAATTTGAGTATTCCTACAATGAGATATGAATTTTTTACCGAAGTCGCGCTGAGCTGAAAAGGGGTGACGAAAATCAAAGGTAGAAAAGAATTTGAGAGGACTCAATTGAACTTGATGATACGACAATGCAAATATGGGTATATATATAGCTTTCAAAACAAGGAGACACCAATTTGATTCCTACAAATTATGAAAAATTATAATGATGGAAAATTTATTTCCTACAAAGTATGAAAATTATGGTAAGTTTTCATAGGAATTAAATTATGGAAATTTTCCATGGGAATCAAATTATAGGAATCCTATAGAAACCAAATTATGGTAAGTTTTCATAAGAATTAAATTATGGAAATTTTTCATGAGAATCAAATTATGGGAATCCCATAGAAACCAAATTATGGTAAGTTTTCATAAGAATTAAATTATGGAAAATTTTTCATGGGAATCAAATTATTGAAATTCCATAAAAACCAAATTATGGTAAAGTTTTCTCGGAAACTACATGAAAAAGTGCCCGAAGGAGAATCGACTCGCGTCATGAGAATTTGAATTTTGTGCGTTCTATTCAAGTGAAAGCCTAAAATTTGCGTCGAAACCACAAAATCTCTATCACCAAGCCAAGCTTGTGGACACAATCCTTACTCATTGAATTGGCAGTCATTTCGTAGTGATGACCCAAATGAAATTACCATACTATGAAGAAATGTCAAGCGATAAGTTTTCAAAAGCTTGAAACACTTCAAGTCAAAAATGAGTTGATAAACAACCGAAAGTCAAAAGACCTCTTAGAAATTAGAGAATGTTGTCATGAAGACTTTGGTAAAGGTTGACCTCAACATATCGGCATGGTCATCTCTCATGAAGACTTCAGCTTTCGTCGTCAAAATTCGGCAAACCTACAAGTAGAGAAGTCTCCAAAAAAAAAAAAAAAAGGAAAACACATTCATGACTACTTCAAGTCTTGTCGCCAAACTTCGGCAAGCCTCTACGTCGACAAGCCTCGAAGTAAGGGGCATTTATAGACACATAAATTGTATTGGATCAAATTCATATAAAATTTGAATTAAATCCATGTTCATTTGGGCTGAATAATTAATTTGGGCTTTACAAATAAATAAGTTCATCTTATTAAATTCAAATCCAAGGTTCATTTCACCTTGAAGCCCAAATCCATGCCACGTGTCACAGTGACTAGGCATCCAAAACCAACAAAGTGACGCCACATGTCCAAATGAGGTGGTAGTCCCAGTCAAATGCAAGAACGAATCAAAATGCGCGAAGTGTCAAAATGACATCCTTTGGCCAATCACAAGCAACCTTGTCCACTCCCTACAACTATAAATAGGGGATAGACATGACATTCAAGGGGAATCCAGAAAAACTCTTCAACAAGCATTCAGCAAATTGGAGAAAGCTACAACATCAACATCAATAGTTCTTCGAAGGAGTGATCAACAGAGTTCTTCCCGGAGATCGACCTACAACGACGAAGCGCTTTCCGACGTCTTGGAGATCGACAACGTCTCAAGGAGGTCTACATCATCGAACAATTCGGGAAATACGCTACTGAAGGCCCTCGAATCGCGGAGAAACTTAGGAGAGAGAATCAAGATACTAACATAATTGTACTCACAACGATTCATTAATAAAATCACATTTTTCTTTTATTTATTTTGCTTGCAGTAGATTTTCCACGCACGAAAATTTGTTACGAACAATATGCCTTTGGAGCATTTGAAATTCAATGAATGATTAGTTTGAAGAATGATAAGATAATTAAAAAGTTTAAATATAAATTAGTTATTTATGGTATTCTGAATTCAAAATTTAAATAATTCTATAACAGATTTTTAAAATAATTAAAAATTAAAAATATGATAACTTCCCCCTCAAAAAAGGGAATAACACACCCTATTTTTGAACTGGTTTAAAATTATTTCGTTTAGTTTTTAAAACTTCTTTAGTAACGTGTAATAGTGGATATAATTTGATTTCATTTTTTCTAAAACATCATATTTCCTTTTATTACATAGAAATAGATATATTATTTTTATTATTTATTTATTTATTTATTATTAGTGAAAATGTTTATTTCTAAAAGTTATATTTTCGTTCTTTATTTTTTGGTACTAATTTACTTTTCAATTCAAATATTAATAATTCTATAAAAGAAATTAAAAAAAATAAATAAAAATGTGATAACTTTCCAAAAGAAAAGGAATCACACACCCTATTTTCTGGAACTGTTTTAAAATTATAATAAGAATAAAAGCTTTTATTTCTAAAATTTATATTTTAGATATTTATTTTTTAAAACTAATTAACTTAATTAAAAATTTAAATAATTTTATAGAGGACTTAAAAAAGAATTAAAAATTAAAAATATGATTTCCCACACACTAAAAAAAAGAATCACACACCCTATTTTCTGGAACTGTTTAAAAGTTATAATTATAATTATGATAATTATATTAAAAACGTTCATTTCAGAATTTTAATTGTAGATATTTATTGTTTAAACGGATTAACTTCTCAATTCAAAATTTAAATAATTCTATAAAAGACTTTAAAAGGAATGAAAAATAAAAATTGTGATAACTTCCCACAAAAAATGATATCACACACCCAATTTTTTAGAACGTTTTAAATAATAATAATAATAATAATAATAATAATACTTATTATTATTATTATTATTATTATTATTATTATTAAAAACATTTATTTCTAAATATTGTATTTTAGATCTTTATTTTTTAAAACTAGGTAAGAGTTGCCCGTGCAAGCACGGGCCCAACATTGTAAAATCTTTGTGAGTTCGCAAGGATAGTGCATATATGGAGACACACTGTCATATACATTGTAAAATCTTTGTAAGTCATTTTGTTTGTTGTTATGGTTGTGTTATTTACATTGAATGTTGATATGCTGCTGCATTTTGACTATTTTTCAGTGTTACTCAGCGTCAGAGGGAAAGTATCTGTGAAATAAGAGGGAAAACGAATTTAGTATGTAGTCATAGGGAGGAGTAAATGTGGAGTATAATAGAGAATTTATGAGTGATGCAAGATGCAATTACCTGAAAATTTCCAAGAAGCATGCAGCAAAGTCCATGCTATCAACAACATAAGTGAATGCCATCAACATTTGTAGTAGTTGAGTAGACAAAAGGATAGTGCCAACCATATTGTAAAAAAACACTACATACTATGTTGATTACAAAAGGAGAAATCATCAGTTGTTGAAGAAGTAGAGTGTTGACAAAATATATGCTAAGAAAATGAGTATCATTGCAGGTTGTGATATTAACATACAATCATTGGATTTAGAATCAATAGGATATTTGACTATGAGGCATCTTATTGAGATATAAATATAGGTATAAACTAATGGTTTTTAAATACAAAGCCCTGCTAGTAAGTTGTACTAGTGACATCACAATTGTTACTTAAATTGGTTTCACACGGGATCGATTACAAAATGAAATTACTATCAAAATCAGACAATGGACAAGTTTATTAATTGTTCAAAAGTTATGAACTCAAGACACTTTTATAAGATCCCTTTTCTAGTCTAATAGATCATCAAAATCCTTCAGAAAAATGCAACTACACCAAAAACTCATTTTGTAAGCATTTTACAAAACAAGAATCCCAAACAACATTATTCATTCTCAAATCCAAAAGGGGTCATGGAATAACATAAGCATCCCACATAAGAAAAGTTTCCAAAACATCAGTAAAACAGAAGAACAAGTTAAAAGTCTAAAGATAGAAACTTCATCTAAACATTAGTATAATCACATATTACAGAACATAAAGTATAAAGAAAGAAACTATAGTGAGGAAAAGAGTCAAATTTGTAAAGAACTTTATCAGAAAAAGCCCAAAAAGTGTGAGAAGATAAAGAATGAGGAGAAAATCAAACATAAGAAGTGGGTTTAAAGGGGGGATATATAATATTATTGGATAAAAATTGAAAGTTGTGTAGAGAGAATACCTTTTTAGTCTTCCTTTGTCATGATTTCCTTCAACTTGCGTCTGCTGCTTTCTAGAGTAGTCGGTGTAGTGACTGGTGGCAATGGCAGGTTGATAGCAATATCCTTCTCGGTGATTGACATGATGAACAACTTCGCTGAAGATGCATCCTTTTTTATTTGCTTGTAGTCAGAGCAGATTAAGTGATCCACCGTTGTATAAAATGAACGGATCTTTCAACAACTCTTCTGCAGATGGCCTAACAGACATGGGAAGCATACACTTCTCAATAATATCTTTCACTCTGTTGTCCTTCACCTTTCCGAGAGACACACGCTTTACACCAGTGTAAACTTTCTTAAATATATGCATTTGATTGCTGCACTCCATATATGGATATTCACCGGTAACCATCTCAAGAAGACACATCCCAAATAAATATACATCAACCAACTCATTGTATTCTCCATTGTAGCACTCTGGAGCCATGAATTCAGGGGGTACCTTTAGGCTCTTTTTTTCCCACAAAATCTCCATCCATAATACAAACAACCAACCCAAAATCTCCAAGTGTAACTTGCTTCCCATCACTAGAAACAAACATATTTTCACACTTGATGTCTTAATGAATGATCTTAGGGCTCTAACTATGGAGAAGCACATGGAATAAGATTTCATTTGTTCTGTGATATCTGTAATTTTAAGTCTTAGGTAGTTGTTCTTCATACAGTTCATACAAATCTTTCTTTCTTTTTCTTCCTTGTCCAATGATGGATCTTCTGTGTCATGTCATCTTCTTTAATAAGAAGAGAACGACCTAAAGCAAAATGTGAAATTGAAATAAATACAGCATTGCTGATTGCATAAAAAAAGTTGAACCATGCTAAAACGTCTGAATATAATCAAAATGTCATATAGTCAAATGAATGTTCCTAATGCACTTTTCTAACTTTGATCAGGGAAAAATAAATACACAACGCATTGCAATGTGGTGCCATCGAAATAAGATTCAACAAAGGAAGCACAACATGGTAAAACTAACCCTACAAGTTAAAAAAAATCATACATAGTATATTTCCAAAAAAAATAACAATCATGATCCGGTTTAAATACTTTTCTCGACTTTGGATCAGGAACAAAGTTCAAATTCATGACGTGCATATTCCTCACTCTAATTTTTCTCTCAATATCTAGAAAATCATTGCGAAGATCAACGCATTGAATCCTTTCCCTTTGCATGAAAGCATAGAACTTTTTAAATTTATAGCCTCTACCACTTGTAGGTCATTTATCAACAAGTGTTCCTCATCAAAACTCGAAAACAACAATACGTCAACTAACACTACCAAATATAGCAAGAGGAAATGTCTAATTGAAAAGAATAAAACTCTAGTCTTTTACCTATCAGTTCTTTTCTCTAGAACCTTAATTAAGCCTAATGAAAGAATATAATAGTACCCTTAAAACTGGGAAAGACTTCTAGAAATTATAAACTCGTGTTAACTAACTTTTCAAGAGAGATATAAATACAAAATTCTTTCACCTTTTAGTTGTTAAATGATAGAAGATGAAGAAATATAATCTTTTATATTAAAGATGGCAATGGCAACTGGTTCATTGACCCAAAAAATATTGCTGGCCATACCTGTAACTACTGCTCAAATTGTTTCACTACGGGTATGAGAAGGCACAATGCCAACTGCATTCTTGAAATCAATTGTGAAAAAGAAACCACAAAAAACATAAACTACACGACTCCATTCGCCAGAGACCATCAAAAATCAAAACATAATAGTAAAAAGAGAAATTGTAGCATTGAAAAATTAAACATCAAGTCTGTAACTGAAATGTCAAGAATCTACTAACATGACTACAATAAGTTTCCCATCTTACCGGTTCGTACATCCTTTCGCACTTATTAATCGAGGGCACTTCTTTTAGATTTTTAAGAAGATAACTCCTTTTTAAGTTTGGGACAAAAGAAATAAGAAAACCAGAGCAAGAAAATTTACAGAACCAAGTAATCTCATATGACAAAGTAAAGATGAAACAAGCTAATCACTCTTATAAACTTTACCTAAGCAATATAAACGTTTCTCTTTATAAGTGTTGTATCTAGGCTACCTTGTGTGAACCTTGACCAACCCACCGGGTACTTACTGTTGCCTAGCAACTCAAATATTGAGCAACTTCGTTCACTAAGATCCTAGCAACACAAATTTCGAATAACTCCATCCACTAAGCTTAGACAGATGCAAGGAATTTCTGCACTTTTTCAGTTTTCCTCTGTCGAGACCTAGCAACACAACTATCGAGTAACTCTATCTACTAAGCTTAGACAGATGCAAGGAATTTCTGCACTTCTTCGATTATTTCTCTGTTGGGATTCCAACCTCGCTTTTCAATTTCCCACAGCAATTACTCAGTCGCTAGGCCATCCTAACTAAAATTCATATGTTGCTATTTCATTTGTTTTATAAAACATCAAAAAGAGATACTAAAACCAAACCAATAAAGTATGCCAACGTAAGTTATATGCATAAGTTGGTGCAGTAATATCAGAATCTATTGGGGGGATTTTCAATTTGATTGCCTACAAGCTCCGAAGAAACTCCAAAATAAACCCAATAAAACTCCAATATAAACCCACAAAAACTCCAAGCGAAACGCACAAGAGCCTAGAAAATTGATTTCGATGAAAAACCCATATATGAACGGAGGAAGTTCAAAATAATTCTGATAAAAAAAATCCAACCAAAATAAAGGAACCACAAAGTTAATTCCGAGAGTAAAATGCCAAATTAGTTGCTGCATGTGAAAAAACACAACAAAAATCCAATGCAGTTTCCTCACATTCCAAAATAGAACAGGGAAAGCATAATCACCAAACCCAAATTAAAAATTGAGACTTCGAAAACACAAGTAAAATCAAGCATCAATAACAAACTCAAACAGAAGAAGCAAGTCGTCACACCCAGATCAAATTTTGGATATCCACACAGATCAAATCTGCTCAAAGAAAGATAAAAGAGGAAAGGATCAAAATAGTCCCTCTTCTTTGGGTTAAGGCTCAAAGTGATCCTTAAGTTTTCACATGGAGCACTAATAGTCCCTCATGTTTGCAATATTGGTACACTTTTGGTCCTCCTTCAAAATTTTACCTATTTTTTTGCATTGATTTATCCATAACCTATGTATGAGATATTCAATCGTCATTTTATATATTTAGTAGAAATAACAACTCCATATGAAAGAATGTGAGAAGAAAAACACTTTGTTTTGTTTAGTAGAAAACGTATTGCAGGTAAAGTCGAGAGGTTCATCACGATAATTTCACGCGCAATAGTACAATTTTTTCTTTTCTTGCAAAGTCATATGTTAAGATGTTCCTAGTTTAGCTGCAGTAATATTTCTAGTGAACATAATAAAGTGTTTTTCGTATCACTTTCTCTCAGATAGAGTTATTATTTCTATTAAATATATAAAAAGACGATTGGACATTTCTTATATAAAATTTTGGACAAAATTGATGTTAAAAAATAGGCAAAATTTTAGGATAGGACCAAAAGTGCACCATTATTGCAAACATGAGGGACTATTAGTGCTCAATGTAAAAACTTAAGGATCACTTTGAGCCTTAACCTAAAGATGAGGGATTATTTTGAGTCTTTCCTCAAAGATAAAATGGCAAAATATTTCTAAACTTCAATGTTGACAAAAAGAAAGATGATACAAAAATAACTCAATGAAAACATAGAAGAGCCTTACCTCGATAGAATGCTGAAGAAAAGAGAAGAACTTTGATGTCTACAAACAATAGAGTATAAATGATGGAAGACATAGACAGTGTAAACTGATAACACAGGAGGAAGACACATATCTATAACATGGAGCTGAAAAGACAGAAATGGTAACACAACAAGAAGACACGTAACTGCAATATGAAGCTGAAAAGACAAAAATCCCCTTGAAAGTAGTGAAATAGGCATGTTGAAACAAGATTTCTCTAATATATGAGTAACTAATTAACTTCTCAATTCAAAATTAAAATAATTCTATAAAAGACTTTAAAAAGAATTAAAAATTAAAAATATGATAACTTCCCATAAAAAAAATTAATCAAACACCCTATTTTTTAGAAATGTTTTAAAATTATTTTCGTTTAGTTTTTAAAACTCCTAGCAACGTGTAACATTGGATAGAATTTGTTTTCATTTTTTCTAAAACTTTATATTTTTTAATTTATTTTTAAAAGCAAATATTAAAGAATTTAAAGATCGGTTACTTCTTCATATTGCTAGCATGTGCTTCTTCTTCTTTTCTTTTTTTAAAAAGGCCTAACCCATCGCTGACACTAACTTTCACTTAGACACATGAACTAGGCTTTGTCCATTTTAGACACCTCATGTCATGTTTTAGTGTGTCATTTTGACACTTTTTTTTATAATCAACCAAATATGTATGGCGTGTGTAACACACTCGTCGATGACGTGTCAAACTGACGAATTAAACAAAGACATGTGACATATATATTGAAATTAATTTTTAAATAATGAATTTTGAGTTTTTTTTAAAAAGGCCAATGACTTAATGTCATGTGTCAATTTTTAACCGAATAATTTTAAAAAGAATTAACCACTTACAAGCCTATGTTGTCTTCTCCCCCACCCCCACCCCTGATCCTCAACCTCTCCCCCACCAGATTGTCTTCTCCACATTCCACAACCCCCTACCCCAAATTGTTTTTGTTCAATAACTGTCATAGTGATTTAACTATTTGAAAGGAATTATTTACAAAAGCACAATTTCTTTGCAAAAAAATGATTCCTCTTACTTATAACTTCAAATGAAACCAAATTCGTCAAATCTAAACAAAGAGTTCCTAATAGAATTTTCTAGATTTTCTTTTAAGAAAATATATTTTGATTTTTTATTCAAAACATTTGAAGTAGGAAGAATGGCAAAAAACTAAGAAAAGTTGTTTAAGCTTGAAATCTCTTGATGTTGTAGCACTATTAGATCTATTTCTCCATGGAAGAGTTTGAGTTTTGAACAATGGTGACTAAAATTGGGAAGAATAAGAAAAAAATTAAATAAAAATAGGTTAAATATAAGGACTCCATGCGCTAGCACGAAGTGTATCACACTCACTGTGTCATGTCATCAAAAAGTGTCAAAATGATACAGCGAGACATGTCATGAGGTGTCTTAATGAACAAAGTCTAGTTGGAGTGTCTAAGTGAAAATTAGTGTCAACTTTAGGGGGTCACTGATGGGTTAGACAGAAAAAACATATTTCTTTTTAAATTTGATTTTTTAAATGCTGAAATCTCAAGATGAATTGAGGCGCTGACACGGTTTTCCCTCTCCTATTATATAAAGATATATTTATAGTCACACAACTGATTAAGAATTGTTTTAAACATTTTAGTCCAAAATTATCTTCTTTTTTTGTCCAAACTTTGGAAACACGACGCTGAGTTTTTCTAACTTCTTGTTATATTATCTAAATTATTCTAATGTATACAAAAAAATAGTTTAGACTATGATGATTTAAATCTTATCAAGAATGTAAATTTACAAAATAAAATACATTTTTGCATTAAAAAACAACATTGAAATCATTGTTGGTCTTTTTAAATTTTTATTGTTATGAGACAAAACTTTAACATAAGGCCTTGTTTCTATTACTGAAATTATGTATGTGAAATTTTTTAACCACTTTTTATCAAGCAAGTAACAAAGAGCGTGAAGTATTAATAAATATAAATAATTATGTTATCATTAAGTGTATTTAGAATATAAAAATTCACTGTGTGCAATTATAGATGCTATAGTTAAATTTTTTTCGTTGCCCCAAGTTGTCATTTTTTTTTGGATTCATTCTTCTTTATATACTCAACAGACGAATAAGCGAATCAAAATCTAAAGTTGTTACTTACAAGGTAAGAAATAGGTTAAATATTTTATTGATTTAATAAACACGTTTATTTAAAAGGTGATACGACACCATAACCTTTAAATCTTGTATCTGCCGCTGCTTGATATCTATGTTTTGGACCACAAATGTCCCTTAAATGTTATTCTTGTTACTAGACCTGACGTGGTAGTCCACCTAGGCAGTCCAATATGACAAAAATTTCTTCCCTATCAATCATGTTATTCTTCTTTGTTGAGCTCAATCACACGAAAAACAAAGTCTCAAAAATTATCCATCCATTGTTCTTGTTTGAGTTGTTGCTAGGACTTTGAAACTCAAATTTTAAAATATGCTGAAGTTTATTTGAGTTTGTAGCAGAATACTGGTTGAAATCCAGAATGAATCTTACGTTTCGTCCTCTTGGGTCAAGGGTGTTCTCTTCAGGTCTTTTGAACTGAGAAGTGTGTACATGATTTGAATGTAGTTCTTAAGTCTACACTTACTTTTTCTTCTCTTTTTTTCCTTTTTGAGACAAAGCCTCACCAACAATATTTCTTTTTATTTTCCTTTTAATTTACACAGTTGAACGCTAAGTAATACAATACTTGATGTAGAGTAAAGAAGATGGGATGATTCAAATTATTTGTATTCCTCTGCTGACTCTTGACTATATAGAGTGGAAACAATTGATTTGGTCTTCAAGAAGAGATGGCAACCCAAGAGTATATTGATCCTTGGAAAAAAGGCAGTAGATGATCATATTTCCAAGAATAAGGTTAAGGCAAATTTTAAATGTCAATATTGAACTTGATTTAAGGATGATGATAATCTTCCTTGTCCTTGATTTGTGATGATAATGATCTTCCTTTGATTTTTTCTGATGAGTGGATAGGATTAATATGATCTTCTTTTTCCTTGTTTAGTGTGGAGATTTTCTTGATTTCTTGTATATTGGATGATTGGTGATTTAAAGTGATACTTCATATCTTGATACCATACATTCTTGATTTCCTGATTTGATCTCCTTAACTTGTGCCTGTGATTGAGTTTTCTTCTTCAGTCTTTATGTTGATATCAATCTGATCTTTTCTTTTTGATGTATTAATTTCTTACAGATATAATTTTTTATCATTAAAAATCTCACACTAACCATCTCCGCCTTTTAGATAGATGTTGACAACACTTTATCTGAGATACTTTCCTGACTTGTACATCTGTCAAAATGAGCATTGTGATTGAGTCAACTTGGAAGACAATATACTTGCCTTCCCCTTAATGTTATGCCTCTTCATGAGTATACGTAATTCGTTAAACAATATTAATATAAGGATATGTCTCCCCCTTAATATCACACATCCTCTATACCTGTTAAATAATATTCATATAGGGATATGTCTCCCCCTTAGTAGGATACTTAAATCCAAGGGATGTTCATGCATACAAAAAGTATTTTCCTACCAATATTGCATTAGCAAAAAGTGAAAATGAGGGAACAAGCATAATAGCAAAATAAAGTTTAGAGGGCATGCAATAGAGCTGAAAATACCAAAAGAAGCATAGAGTACTATCAACAAAGAGATTGTAAAAAACTTTGTGTGTTAACTATAACAGTTCACATAGCTTCAAATTTGGTAGCAATTTTGACAGCCTATTTCACAATTTGATCCAGTTTGAGACGAACACGAGCAACATCAATACTACTCTCTTAAGTATCCATCTAAAAGTACGTAGCAAACAGTAGGTCTTTGAACGAGTCAAGGCGAGCACCCATATCAATAATCTTAACCATGATATATGTGTTGCAAATATGGTTAGAGTACCCAACTTTGCATCCATTTCCTCAAGTTTAATAAGGGATGCATTAAGTTTCTCAGGGCAAATAAAAGAACTTCCCTACAAAAAGGGGTTCAACTTTCCTCAAGAAAACATACGTAAGAAATAGTAAAAACAGAGATATTTGAAATGTTTCTGATTTTCTCCCCAATAAAATCTATAGCCCACAAAGACATTTAAGTTTGTGAAATTATCTTTATTTTCTAGTGAATCAAAGTGGAATTTGAAACAAATGTTTTTGTCTTTTGAATTTTCGCTTCGCTGCACAAAAGGTACACAACTCAAGTATAATGTCTAGATTAAAGATTTACATACATAAATAAATAATTGTAGATATGTCATACTTTAGTATCCCATCATTGACTATCACATATAATATTGTTGGTCTCGTAGATAGTTAGAAATGTTAAAAAGTAGTTATTACTGATTCATTGTTATTAGAGTTTGTTAGAAACAATTATTTTGTTAGCTGTAGTATTAAATTCCAATTCAGTCTATTAATAGAGATGTAATACAATTGTAAATTATGAATTGATGTATGATAATTCTTCTCTCTCTCTCTCTCTCTCTTTTACTTTGTTCTTCTTAGGTTTTATCTCGGAACTGCCCTAATATAATTATCTTCTTTGTAACTCTTCAAAAATCCAAGACGTGTCTTAAAGCCTATCATAAGTGTCATGAGGTCTAGACACTGTTTTTAAGTCTATTTTAATGAATATAGGTCATTTAGGGAGTTTAGAAACCAAAACGTCCAAGAACGTCCATGACGTTCGGGAATTTGTTCAAAGAGGTACTAGCGTGCCCTAGCCTATTTGACTAGATTTTAGGAGTCGAAAATGCATGAAATATGGTGGAAGGCGGTATAATAGGTATTAGAGTCAATTCATGGTTGAAACGTCCGGGTATGACTCCCCAAGGACCAACCAAGGGCCCTTGAGGAGGACCAACTGGCAGTGTGCAACCACGAAATGCAAAGGACGGCTCGTGTGTGGATCGATGGGGCGTCGATGCCAACCGTCATCCAACACTTAGAAAAATGCTGGAGCCCTCGCCTGCACAAGTCTCTGACCAAAACAACGAGTGTACAGGACGAAGGGGGGACCAGTCGTCAACTTACAGACGGACCGTCGATCGGGGTCTCGTCTGTGAGGGTCCATTTTCCTGCACGTTTTAAGTTGAGTGAATTAAATTAATTAAGGGGTTATGTGTTTAGTTAGGGGATTAAGGGAGTTTAATTAAGTTAGTTAACCCCCATATAAAGGCCCCAACTCCATTAGACTAATTACAACTCACAAAACAAATCCTCTTCCTTCTCTCTTCTTTCTCTCTCTATTGGAAGACACCATTGAAGAACAAGCTAGGGAAGGGTTTTGGGGCTAGTAAAGGGGCGGTTTCACCATTTAATCTTCATCAAACATTGAGGTATGAGATCTATTCACCTTTGAGACCTCTTTCCTCAAAGGGTTCATTCAAAGTATTTCTAAAAGTTGAGTTTTCAAGTGGGTTTCATCTGATCTCGAAATGATGTTGTGAACTAAGTTGTTTATGGTTTATTTAGGTTATAATGGATAAATTAACATATATTTTAAATTGATCATGATAATTGTTGATGGTTTGGTCTAAATTGTAGAACATGATCCTTAACTCTTAACCCTAGCTTTGATCTTGATATGAATTAAATTGTATTTGGTTTCAATTGACTTGGTCATGGGTTGAATTGCTATTAGATGATGTTGTTACACCGATCATGAAAAAATTAGGATGATTTGTAGTCTTTCATGCTAGTTCTTGAGAAGTAATCTAGGTTATGATGAATTGACCTAATCTTAAGCTTTGACCTATTATTGAATTGTGATGTACAGATTCTTTTAGCATTGTGATCATGTTGGTTATTGAATTATGATGACTTTATGACCTAATTGAGTTGAACTAAGGGTTTATGGTAAGACCTTGATCATGAATTGTGAAGGAGACTTGGTAAGTCTTGTGATCCTTATACTTTGCTTCAAATTATGGTGAATTGTGATTAAGTCATAATGTTGTATTGGAGTGTGCCTTGATTAGGTTTGATAGGGTGGTATGATGTTGAATTGAAATGTCTTGTCTATGGTTGTGAGGTTGATTAAGATGAAATGTTATAAGGATGTTGATGACTACCAATGTTCCTTATTATGAATGAATATGTAAATGTGTTAACCTTACTTATATGGATTGTGATGAAAGGATTATATTTATGAAATTCATATTGAGCTATGATGATGATGATTATACAAAGTCTAGACCCTATGACCTAAACTAATCTATGTTTGATAAATAAAGACATTAAAGACATTTCAACAAAGGGACTTAGCTTAGCAACGAGTGAACTTGACAATGGGAGGTGATGACTTTCCATAGAGGAAGATTTACCCTATAGTTCTATATGTGATGTTGACTCCCCTTTGAGGGATACTCATCCAATGGATTCCTATGAGAGGAAGCCCAATTACCAAGTGGTATGAAGAGGGAATACCTATCTCTTAGTTCTTGAACTATGTTTTCCCATAGGAAGACTAGCTAGTGGATCCACATAGGAAGCTATGTTTATATTTGGTTTTACTTTGTCCCGTATACCACCTTCCATCGGTGTAAGGTTTTACAACATCGAATTCCACATTAGCTCATATGGTCTATGTCGGTTAAGGCAAGTGTTCCCTAAACTAAAAATGAAGTAATGATGTATAAACCAACTAGAGTGACTTGAGGGGTTTGACTTAGCCTAGGTAGGGGTATGGGACTATAACTATGCCTTGCACTAGTTTACCTTGATAGGAGATTTAGGAGGTTAATATTATGTATGTATATTATGATAATGTAAATGATATTATATGATGGTGGTGATGTTTATGAACATGTACATGGTCTTTATTGTTAAAGTATGAAGTTATGGATATTGAAGGCTATGTTATGTGAAGTAGGTTATTAGTCATGGTTCTTGTAGGGTTACTTGATTAAGGTTATGGGGCTTTGCTCGGTCATTGCACTTGTTAACTTTATGGGAATTCATGGTTTGTTGTCTTGCTTATTATGACATGATAAACTCTTATTCATGCTTGTGACATTGCTACTTGATGATAAAGTGCTGTTGGATTATGGGTTCAAGTATGTTGATATGCATATGACTTGCTTTGATCTATTGAACATGTCTTAATGATTGGTATGGCTTGATTGATTGTGCATAAGGTTTTTAAAAGGTAAAATGGCATGATTTAATTAAATGTCCCTTTTTAGCATGTTTTGATGTTATATGTGCATGTGGTCTCATACTTAGTACATGTGGCGTACTAACCCCATTTCTCCCTTTTCCCAAACATTTTAGGTTCCTATCATTGAAGGCTCATTCGAGACGACTTGAAGAAGACTTGGATATTCTCTACCATTCAAGTGGGTAGGTCCTCACTTTCCGAGGGTGATGCCAATATCTAGCTTACGGAGTTGCTTTAATTTTTAGACTCTTATGTTCATTCTACTTCATTTGAGTACGTTTGGTATAAGCCTATATGTGGCTTCTTGGCATTGATGTAGGGCTATGCCCAAATTGCGATGATCGTTTTAGATGGTTATGAGAGGAGACAATCTTGAGACTTTATTCTATGTTATATATATGTATGTGAAATAAAAATAGAAGACTATGTAATCTTCTTATACGAAGGGTCTATGTATACTCGATATATCTTTATATATGTGTATGTAGAGGTCTATGTAAACCTCAATGTAGAAGTATTAAAAGTTTTTAATTTTTCCGTATTTTTGGCCTATGAATGTTATGACGAATGCTAAGAGGTTAGTCTTAGTCTTCAAAGAGGACGACGACGCCGGTTACGTCTAGGGGGTGCTCCCCGGATGTGATAAACTTCTTCAGGGTTCATCCTCTTATTTGATATTATACTTTCTATTACTGATAATTGGATCAATTGGTGTTAGATTTGCTAGTCCTCGGCTAAGAAATCATGGTTCCTCAGGAGAAAAATCAAGACATGTCTTCGAAGGAAATGGAGGGAAAATTGTCTCAAATATAGGAACTATAGAAATGTATAGACAGATAAGGAATTAATGAAGATCAAGTAAGAACTAGGTAATACAAAACAGAAGGACAATGAAATGGATCAGAATAGAGTAAAATCATATGTGGGTGGAGACAGAGCACAAAGATTTTGCAATGTAACTGGGATTTCCATATTCTAATGGTAAATTTCTTACCCGGTGTTCTAAACTTGATGTTCCTAGATTTTTGGGGTCAGATTTGAGAGCATGGTTATATAAGGTGGATCAATTTTTTGTCATGGATGAAGTTCCATATGATAATAGGGAAAGCATATGTAAGGACCCTAAAAATGAACTAGTGATACAAGAGCCTCGTATGTTAGAATATAGTTTTTAATCTAGTATAAATGTTTTAAAATGATTTTAAAAGTCAATTTGGTTGTGTTTGAGGTCAAACGTCAAGGGACAATCAAGACGTTCGAAAACTAGCAGTTATTTGTGTGCTAGAGTGTTCTAGTATGTTGTCTATGTTTTGGTGTGACCTTTGGGGTCAAAAATCAATGGAGGTGACCATAGTGTGTGAAAGGTCAAGTTTAGGGGTTAAACGTCTGGGTAAGACTCCCCAAGGACCACCCTAAGGGTCGTTGAGGAGGACCCATGGCTTAAACCCCAAAATTGTCAAATGAGGGTGACCTACGGCTAATAGGTCATTTGACGGGGCATGAGTGGCCTCCGTAGGTCCTGCCTTAGTCTAGGGATCCTTGGATCCCATTTAAAAGCCTCAGACCAAGACCACGCCCATGCAGGACGGGCCGTCAACCCACCTACGGTCCGTAGGTGGGGGGTCGTGGGTAGGCACCTGAATTTCTGCATTTTTCGGCCAAGCCATGGGTGGTTTGGTAAATTCCACCCTTGGATAGATAAATGTGGGGACGGTTATTTGATATAATTTAGGGTATTTTATGTTAGTTTAAACACTAAAACCTACAATTAGACTTCATTCTACAAACTCAAAACCCTTTCCTCCCAAAAGTTCTCTCAAAACTCCATGGAAGCTCAAGGTCAAGATGGAGCTAGGGTTTTGGACTTCACTGGGATTTCATATAATAAGGTATGGGAGTTCTTTATATAAGGTTACCTATCACCTTAGAGCCAATTTTAAAGTGATTTTAAATATTTCAAAGTTTATGAAATAGTCCAATTTTCACTCTAACTCATGCGCTCTTGCATGAAACGATTTCAAATGATCATATACATTATTATTGGTGTTTAATTGATGTTTTTAAGATAAAAAACTCCATGAACCCATGATCTTAACTATATTCCTAAATTTTACTTATAAAGTGGGTTTTATGATAATGTTTGGACATTGATGTAATTGAGTTTAGACTGAGTTGTATTGTTGATCCTTATTGTTATCTACTTCTATTAATGATAAAATGTTATTATATGGATGATTTTGGAATTATAGCCTTGTGGGAAAATTATGGGTAAGTCTTCTTGTGATGATAGAATTGTTGGGAATTGAATGACGGTGAGTATGGCTTGGAAGAATGGTAAGTTGACCTAATTCCCTTGTTAACATAGAGTGGATATTAGAATATTCTTGTGTGGTATGGTCCACTTATGGTGGCGGTGTTTACTTATTATATATATATATATATATATATATATATATATATATATATATGTGTGTGTGTGTGTGTGTGTGTGTGTGTGTGTGTGTGTGTGTGTGTGTATGTGTGTGTGTGTGTGTATTGTGATCATGGCCTTATAGGAATTATTATGTGAATTATGGTATTATCATGTTATGGCATATATAAAGGTCTAATGTGAAGTTGATTATATGAAGTTAATGTGATCTTGAATAGGGTTATGGTACACGAGGATGTATAGGGTGAAAATGTTTATGTGATGTCAATGTGATTTAGTGTGATGATGATGGATTGTGAATGGTCTTTATAATGTGATGAATGTCTTGAATTGGTAGACTTAGGTGTCTCTTCTTGATGTATGAAAGCTTCTTGATTATGAAATCTTGGACTTGGTAGACTTAGGTGTCTTCTCCTTGATGCATGAGGTTATGTTGAATGTGATCTCTTGACTTGGTAGGCTTGGGCATCCTTTCTTGAAAATGAATGAATGGATGTATGAAAGTCTAGGATCGGTAGACCTAAGGTTGGTGCCTTTCTATGAATTACTAATTAAATAATGAAATGAATCGGATAGACCTAGCATAGTACCCGTTTCATAAATGAGCTATCCTAATGAACCTTGATCGATAGACCATGTGGTGCCCTTCTTGGTAATGGTAGTATGAGTCGGTAGTCTTAGTGATGGTACCCTTTCTAATACTTTTATGTGAATGAATCTACTCTATGGGAACTAAGACAAAGCACCGAGTGGATATGCTTAAGGTAGTAGCTCTACTTGAGTATGAGACTAGAGTGCAATAAGCCTTTCGATATCCCCTAAACCATGTGCCTACATGGGATGTGTCCTATTTCTACCCTTGGAAAGTAGAACACCATCCACTTTATGGGGTCTTATGACACCGGATTCCATGCCTAGCTAGTATGGTCTATATCGATAAATGCTTATTCCCATCATGTGGGATGTGCACTCTAGTTATTGGATGGGTTGTATTACGTGTAGATGGTAGTATGGGATGCTATCTACACATGGCACGAGTAGGCCTTTGAAGATGCTAAAATGAGTTCCCTAGGTCTTCTAAGACCATTATGTGAAGTCCCCTACTTGTTTATTTGTCTCTTAAATGGCTTAAATGAATAAAGTTTACTTAGTGATAATATGTTGAAAGGAAATGTCTCTATCATTGATAGTCTTGAGGAACACTTAGGTGGGTATTGAAGAGGTTGTATGGATGGCCACTTCATGTCGTACTTAGGTGGGTCTTAGGATAACCTTAGGTGGAGGGTCTAATATGATGAAATGGGTTACTTGTTTAATATGGTCATGTCTTTTATTGTTGTCTTATCTTATATATGGATGTTGACTTTAAATATGTTTCTTGTACTTGTCTTTATGATGTTTTAACAAAATAGCATGAAGCATTTTTCTCCAATAAATGTCCCTTTTTGCATGTTTTTGCATGGTTTCCATAATTAATGATAATTGTGTTAACCCCTTCTTTTCCCCTTTTTTACTGAAGTGTAGGAATTGGAAGTTTGGTATGCTATGGATGATGCATAGGTTTCTAAGGGTTGAACATGAAGTTTTTGTGAGTCCTCATAGATTTGAGGACAAAACCCGCATGTTCTTTTATATCTTCTTAGTAATGTCTTGTATGGTCTTAGTCCCTATGTTGTACTCTAAAGATTTTAGATGGTTATGAGACATATGGTATAAAGTCAAAAAGTCTTCTGCTTGCTTATTTAATGAAAGTATTCTTTGTGTGTGAAGAAAGTTTTAAATTCTTCTCTATTTCTAAGTATCGTATGCAATGAATGATCCATGAGGCTTGTGCAAGACCTCTTCGAGGTCGAGTACGCTGGTTACGACTAGGGGGTGCTCTCAGGTCGTGATAGAGTAGCTTCTATCCATTGGACGGTGAAGCTATTCCTTGGCCTAGATCATACTTAAAGCGACCCTTATTGGTTTGAGTATGTGTTGGCTATTAATTAATGATTTGGGGAGAAATTTGAAGATTCCATGGAAGCTATTAAAAATCTACAACAAACTGAGGATGTTAGAACATATCAGCTGGAGTTTGACAGGTTATTGAAAGGGATTAACTTTTCAAACAAAAATGTTATCAACTGTTTTCTGGGAGGGTTAAAACCTGAGCAAGACAAAGATGTTAGAATGCAAGAACCCAAAACTTTAATGCAAGCCTACAATTTAGCTAATTTGTAGGATGAGGTTTCTAATGCTCAAGATAAATCTTGGGGAATCAGTAGAACCAGCACGAATCAGACTGGTCTTACACCTAATCCATCTAGGTTTTAGGGTGTACTAAAACCTACTTTTTCTAGAACAACTATCGATAAACCTTGTGAACCAAATGCTAACAGATTTAGTAATGGTAATACTGGTAGAAGGTTATTGACTACTATTGAGATGGATGAGAAAAGGGCTAAAAGATTGTTTTGCTTGTGTGATGAAAAGTATATGCCTGGGCATGTTGGTAAATCCAAGAAACAGTTGTATTTGGTTGAAGTTATGGAATATGGCGAGGTAATCATGGATGAATAAGTGTTAGAAGTGGATGATTGCACAATTTGCGTACAAGCATTTACTGGAAGTACATGTTATCAAAAAATTAAAGTAATTGGATACCATGAAAAACAACCCTTACAAGTACTTATTGATACAACTAGTACTCATAATTTCATTGATGATTCAATGGAAAGAAAGTTAGGTTGTAAAGCTTTGCCTATACATGAACAATCAGTAAGTGTGGCTGATCGTAGGAAGGTTTAAACAGCTGCAGTGTGTAAGATTTTGAAGTGATTACTGTAGGGTGCAACTTTTTCTTCTGATTTCCTACTACTATCATTGGTGAATGTTGACATAGTGTTGGGTGTGCAGTGGTTAAACACTTTGGGAAGGATTTTGTTTGAATTTAGAAATAGAACTCTTGAGTTTGTGCACCTGGGAAGAAAACATGTTTTAAGGGGAGACAGAAGCCAAATCAAGACCACCAAGGCCAAATCCTTGAACAAAAAGAGTGATGAACCAGTGAAGGTCTTCATGCTTACCTTGGTGACAGATGGAACCTCTACTTGGCAATGCAACAGTATACAAGTAACTCAAGGTACTCATATTCATCCTACCTTAATTGTTTTAATGGAATGGTACAAATGCATCTTTGATATGCCTATCATTTCCCCCTCATAGAGGCATCTTTGATCACAAAATACCACTCATTGACTCAGTTACTCCTATTAACAAAAGGACTTATAGATATCCTGGAATGAAGAAAGTGAAAGTAAAGAGGGGGTGAATTAAAATTCCCTTCGGTCGATTTCCTACTCTGGTCAGTCGACTCACCTGCACGTTAGTAAAACATATAAACAGTAATAATAAACTGCAGTAAGTAAATAACACAGAGTGTTTTTATACTGGTTTGGATCACCAATGTGGTGCCTAGTCCAGTCCCCTTGGGTTACAAGGGTTTTCTTAAGAGCTTGTTGAGAACTTGGGTGTTACAGAATCTTATGATTAAGAGCCCGTCTGATATGCAAATCAGACCTTCTTCTTTGACACAATCTCTACCTGTATAACCTACACTCATATCTTTCTTTCTCTTTTCTTTACAATTGCTCTATTATGGAAACCCAAGGGTTTTCAAATCAAGGATCCTTAGATTGAGTCCTTGATTGATTTTTTGAATCATGTCTATACCAGATATGTGCATGATTAAATCAATTCCTTCCTTTGTTAGATGAACTCCTTGAATCTTGGTTGATATTGGTAAATTTTAGAATATATTCTTTCCTTCTTCCTTTGTCTGATGATCTCCTTAAATCTTGTCTGTTATTAGTATCTTCAGAATATATTCTTTCATAAATGAATTAAGGGGCTGTCTCTTTTCTTGCATCTTGGTTGATATCTGCATCTGCCAAATATATTATTTCCTTGATGGACAGATTTGCTCGTTCCCAAGTGTTTGTGCAGATTTGAGATCCCTTGTCATTCATGTGTTGATCTCTTTTCCTGATTAATTTTGTGGTGTTATTTCCTTCTTGTAATGATGGATGATTGAATCAATCTTTTAGATTGATTGTGTGTTGATCCATTTCCATAGTTGTTGCAGATTGTGAGTTCAATCTATTCCTTGATTGGTGCAATCCTTTTTCGTGTTCCTTCTCTTGATTTCCTGCGATATGAATTCAATTTGACATTATTCAAAATATCATAAGTTAACAATTTCCCCCTTTTTTATAATGACAACAATTAAGATTAATTTGACTTCCCTGTTCGATTCATGCTCCCCCTTGTTGTATGCCTAATGTGTAGATTTCCTTATGCTCCCCCTTGCTCTATGGTAAGGTTTTAATTATTCTCCCCTTTGACATAATGAAAAAGGAAAACAAAAAAGAGCATAGGCCAAAAGAACTCATAGGCTTAACAAACGAGAAAAGAACTCATAGTCTTAACGATCATCGAGGGAATACTTCAGGGTGGTGATCACATTCATGCAGAGAGAATAATCCACGAAAACAGGTACTTAATGGATAAAAGAGGTAATTCCAAGACATTCTCGAAGGAAACAAAATCTTTCCTCATGAGTAAAGGTTTTGTAAAAATATCTGGTAACTAATTCTCAGAATGAACAAATTCAAGCACAAAATCACCATTTTCAACATGATCACGAATAAAATGATGCTTGATGTCTATATGCTTACCCCTAGAATGATGCACAATATATATTTAGATAGACTAATGAGACTTGTATTATCACAAAAAATAGGTACTCCCTCGAAGGATAGAATAATCTAAGAGTAGATGCATCATCCAAAGTAGTTGAGTGCCACAAATTCCGATCGCCAAATATTTAGATTTCGTAGTGGAGAGAGCGACTGAGGTGTGCTTCTTACTATGCCAGGATATAAGGGATTTTCCCAGGAACTAACATGTTCCACTTGTAATTTTTCTGTCATTTTTATCACCTGAAAAATCAGCATCTGAATATCCAATTAAATTAAAATTTTCAGAAAAAGTTAACCATAACCCCATATCAAAGGTTCCAATGAGATATCGAATAATTCGTTTCACAGCTGTACGATGTGATTCCTTTAAAGCGGATTGGAATCTTGCACATTTGCAAACGCAGAACATAATGTCTAGTCGATTTGCAGTGAGATATAATAGAGAACCAATCATTTCTCGATAAAGTTTTTCGTGAACTGCTTTTCATGTTGTATCGGATTCTAGGCAGGTGGATGGACTCATTGGAGTACCAAATTCTTTGCCTTTTTCCATACCATATTTTTTGAATTATCCTTTGCATACTTTCCTTGATTTATAAAAAATCCTTTTTCTAATTGCTTAATTTGAAGACCAAGAATGAATGAGAGTTCTCCCACAAGACTCGCTTCAAATTCACCTTTCATAAGATTTGCAAAATGCTCACATAGAGAAATGTTAGTGCTTCCATATATAATATCATCAAAATAAATTTGGACAATAACAATACAAGAAAAAGATTTTTTTCTAAATAAGGTTGTATCAAATTTCTCTCTAAGAAAATTAATTTTTATTAAAAAAGTGCTCAGTCTTTCATACTAAGCTTTTGGGGCTTGTTTTATACCGTAAAGAGCTTTTGACAATTGAAAACATAATCAGGACAGGAAGAATTTTCAAAACCAGGAGGTTGCTGAACGAAAACTTCTTTTTTTATAAAATCGTTTAGAAAAGCACTTTTAACATCCATTTGAAAAATTTTGAAATGATTGTAAGAAGCAAATGCTAGAAGAATACGAATAGATTCCAACCTTTCTACAGGAGCAAAAAGGTTTCATCATAGTCGACCCCTTCTTGTTGAGAGTAACCTTGAGCTACTAACCTGGATTTTTTTCGGATAACTTTCCCATTTTCATCCAATTTGTTGCTAAAGACCCACTTGGTTCCTATCACTATTCAATTCTTAGGTCTTTCAATAAGAGTCCATACCTGATTCTTTTCGAATAGATCAAGTTCTTCTTTCATTGCTTGTATCTAAGATTCATCTTCCATTGCTTGATTTATTCTCTTTGGTTACAGTTGAGATATGAGAGCTAATGAAGCTTGTTTCTTGAGAGAGGATATAGTTTGGATTTTATCATATGGTTTTCCCAAGATGAATTTTTTAGGATAGCTTGCATTGTGTCTTCATTCCTTGGGTACATTTGTTTTGTAAGCTAGAGTAGTCGACTCAACTTCTGTAGTAGTCGGCTCTTCAGTGATATTTCGAGGCTTTAGAAGTAACGTCTTTTGATTTTGAAGATTCAAATTCATCCTCGCCGGCTTCACTTTCCTGCATTCTTGGGTTTGTGTCATCAAATACCACATGTACAGATTCTTCAACACTTTAAGTTCTTTTATTGAAAACACGAAAAGCTATACTGATAAAAGCATAGCCTAAAAAAATACATTCGTCACTTCTTGGATCAAACTTACCAAGACTATTCTTACCATTATTGTGGATGAACACTTGCATCCAAAGGGATAAAAGTAGTTTATATTTGATTTCTTACCTCTCAATAGTTCATAGAGTGTCTTCTTTAGGGTTGGCCTGATTAGACACCTGTTAAAAATATGACAAATAGTGCTTACAACTTCTGCCCAGAAATGATCAGGTAATCTTCTATCAAGGAGAATTGTCCTTTCTGTATCCTGTAGAGAACGATTTTTTCTTTCTACCACTCCATTTCGCTAAGGTGATCTGGGTGAAGAGAAATTTTGTAAAAAACCATTCTTAGCGCAGAATTCTTCAAAACTTTATTTTTGAATACCTCCATGATCACTGTGAATGGTTGTAATGAAGTAACCTGCTTCTTTTTCAATTTTTCTACAAAAGACTTCAACGTAAGCAAAAAGGTTCATTTTTATGATTGAGAAAGATTACCCATGTAAACCTTGAAAAATTTTCAACAATTACGAATGCATATCGTTTACCTCCAATGTTGGCAGTTCGCGTAAGACCAAACAGGTCCATATGAAGAAGCTAAAGGGGTTTAGAAGTACTTACAATATCTTTTGTTTTGAAGGAAGAACGATTTTACTTACCGAATTGGCATGCATCACATATATGATCTTTCTCAAACTTTAGTTTTGGCAAGCCAATGATTAGTTCAAGTCTTGATAGTTTCTCAAGGTCATACATTCTTGCGTGTCCAAGCTTTCGATGCCATAGCCAAGGATCACTTGAAACTGCAGTAAGGCATGTAAGAGATGGAAAATCAACATTATTTAAAACATATATATTATTTACTCAAACTCCGATAAGGGTGAGCTTTTCTCAGAATGCTTGATGATGCAGCTAGTTGTATTGAAAGGTAACTTGAAATCCAGCATCACATAGTTGACTAATTGTCACGACCCTCAAGTACACCCTAGAAGTTAGAGTATCCTTGAGATCGTCACACGGAAAATGAGACTTCATGAAGTCTCATCTAATCCTCTCGTATCATTCATTGCGTAATAACATACTAAAATGAGTAAGAATTTAAAACTTTCTTCACACACGAAGAACTCTTTCATAAACAATACACAGGCGGAAGACTTTCATTAAAACATTTAAACCTTTACAACCCTTGAACCATCTAAACTTTAGAGTATACAATACTTGGGACTAATCCCATACACGACATAAAATAAAGACTTAAGACAATAAGGAACGTGTGGATATTGTCCTCGAATCGATGAGGACTCACGAATACTTCATTTTCAACTCTTAGAAACATATCCGTCATCCATGGTACATCAAGAATTCCAATTCCCTACACTTTAGTCCAAAAGGGAAAAAATGGGGTTAGCACATTAGATGTACTAATTATGGAAGCCATGCAAAAACCATGAAAAAGAGACGTTTAGTTAATAACATTTTTTCATGAATTTTGATTAAAACATCATATTATAACCATAAGAACAACTTTTATCACATTAGAAATACATAAGAAAATCATTTAAACAATTGTCATATTTTTAAAGTCAACTTTCCAGTAAGACTCACTTAAGTTATACAAAGAGAGACCTCCCATACACCCTCTCAAAGCATGCCTAAACGATCCTTAAGACTACTTAGAATGAGACACATACACACTTAACATACAGCAAACACATAAACATGAGATCCTCCTACCAAAGGTGAATTCCAAGGTTCACTTGGGTGAGTGTGGAGCGACCGGACATACAATACCTATCACACACACACAAGGGATCATATAGACTACATAGGATAGAATCATTCTCACTTAATACTATCACATACATCAATATGACATTCTCCCTTTCAAAGGTTATCAAAAGACCTACTCAAGTATCTCAAGAAGAGAATGTCCATAATTGACCTCTTCAAGATTACCTAAGTATTCCTTAAGACTTACCTAGGTTAGGATCATGTCCACCTAATCAATCATATTCACTAACTAGAATTCTTATTAAGACTCATCTAAGTAAGAGATGAAGTGACCATTCCCTTGCCCCCTTCACACCTTAACTAGACAACCCTTAATTACTCTAGAAAGGAACTTATTCATTTAACATTCTTTCTTAACTTAAGTCATTACATTCCTTAGTTCATTTAATAGACATTCATCACATAAGGACATTCAAGTAATGATCTTAAAGAAGACCTAGGGACTCTCACTAACATCTTCAAAGCCTATTGTGCAATGTCTAGATAGCGTCTCATACCACCACCTAAACTTCATAGAACTTCTCTAATGCTAATGAGTATCCCATATGATGAGAATAGGCAATAAACGACATAGACCATGGTAGCAAAGCATGGAATCCAGAGTTGTAACCTACTCCGATGGAGGGTGTTCTACTTGCCAATGGTAGAACATAGGCACATCCCATGTAGGCACATGGTTAAGGAATATGAAGGGCATGCTTTGTACTCTAGCCTCATTCTTTAACTAGAGCTACTTCCCCTTGTCATACTCACTCGGTGCTAGCCTTTGTTCTCATAGATTAGTTCACATTAAGATTCATACAAATGAGTCCCATATCAAGTTCATGACCCAATTACATTTACCCTACCAAAGCAAGGTCTACTAGCGCTATCTCACTATGGCGACAAACAAGCTCATAATTACTTCCCTAAGTATTGATATAATGTCGTTCCAGCCAATCAATCTTAAGTCCATCATTCATTTCATGAAGGATACCATTACGGCTTACGACTTCACGTTTCATAACCTTACCGCTAGGTTCAAGGTTCCACATAAAGGACCTTCTTATCATCATTCAAGGTCTTACATAACATTCATACATTCAAGACTAAGATGCTTTTAGCTTCCTAAGTCAAGTCATCAAA
The DNA here is from genome assembly GCA_016801875.1 of Solanum sitiens. Taxonomy (NCBI): domain Eukaryota; kingdom Viridiplantae; phylum Streptophyta; class Magnoliopsida; order Solanales; family Solanaceae; genus Solanum; species Solanum sitiens. The sequence continues at coordinate 506,942 of JABWTJ010000329.1, forward strand.
TATTCCTATTCATACATGCATCAAGTAAGGGACACAAGTCTACCTAGACAAGATACAACTTTACATCACTTTAGCACATATAGCATAACATTCTTTAGACACTTAGGAATGAACTTTAACAACCTTATGTCAACCTATTCGTTACCTTAACATCATCAACATAACCATTATATACTGATATAGCCAAGTTAGGAACAACTATGTATCAACTCTAAGACTACACACTTAACACATAGTCATGGCATAACATGATCACCTTAATAACATCAATAGTCTAACACATGCTTTCACATATATGTAGATATGATCATACATCACATAATTAACTACACATATAGCCATATAACTTTAAGTAGTGCCGACAAGGCCATGATCATTAATATACTTAAAATAACGCCGACAAGGCCACATCAATTCACATAACACCACCACCATAAGTGGACCATACCAATCACATACAATCCAAGAGCTAAATTACAATAGCTATACATAACAATAAAAGAGTTAGGGCAACATACCACCCACTTGATCTCACCACTCCAATCCAAAGCTAAACCATCCAATTCAATACAATAAGGCCCTTATCCATGGCCATGAACATCAATTCAAAACATAAATCATAATACTCAATGAATCTAAGTCAAATCAATCTAGAATTATCAATCTAAGACCAAATAGATATCAATTGAATACAATCCTTACATCATTAGAAAGCCCATAGAAAATTACACTAGAATCTATAAGCATTAAGTTCATATCAATTCAATAAGCTTAATAGTCAATATATCTAAGAGTATTCATTACTCAATTAATCAAATTTAAACAGCCTATACATCATTCATACATAATCTATACATCATTCAAAAGCCCATATCAATCTACACATAAATTCATAAATCTCAAAGCATAATCAATTCACCCATATTTTAGTGAAAATTAGAGAATTGAGAAGATCAAGGGTTCATGGAGAATTTCATTGGAAAACATCAATTAAACATCAATAACATCATATCTTAACGTTTGAAAACCTTTCGTGCAAGAACCCAAGTTTTAGAGTAGAAATTGGACTTTTCATCTTTTTGAAATCCTTTGAAAACATCTTTGAAATTGGATCTAAGGTGATAGCAAACCTTAGATGAAGAACTCTCATACCTTATTTGAAGAACCCAATGCTAATTGAAGAAGAAACTCCATTGAAGATCCATCTTCAAGCTTCATCTTCACTTTGAACTCTCATGGAGGTTTTTGGAAGAACTTTTGGAGGGAATATGTTTTGATCTTAGTGTTAGGGTTTAATTGAGAGATTAATGACTTATACACTGATAAAATACCCATAAACACTCAAAACAACCGTCCAAAGACTTATAGGGGCTTGGGGTGATTTTACAACTTTACCCCTCAACTTAACAAAAAACTGGCAGGAACACACTGCACCATCGACGTGACCATCGACGGTCCGTGGTCTCACCCACGCCCCGTCGATAGGGTCTCGTCGGTTGCACCTAAAATTCCCAAGTCACGGGTTGTTTTGTCTCCATCGACGCCCCTCATCGACAGACCATCAGTCAGACCACGTCCCATTGATGCGGTCTCGTGGTTCACTTCAGAGACTCCTCAACCTGAAGGCCAGATGTCCCCATCGACGGGTCGTCGCCTGGTCGACTGGCCATCGTTTGGGCCGTCGGTTGGACACTGTCTGGCAGTGTTGAGTTCATAGTTGGGGTCCTTCTCTAGGGCCCCTTACGGGTCCTACATGGAGTCGTACCCGGACGTTTCTAACCCAAACATGCACGTATACAATTTTAGAACCTACCACATAAGTTTCATCCAAAACGAACACGTAAAACTCGATGAAACATGCTTAGACACACAAGGTCATTTCAAGGCACAACTTTCGAACGTCATGAACGTTCTTGAACGTTTGACCTCCAAACTTCACGAAACTTGACACACTGACTATAAACATCATATAAACTCATTTAAGGAACATATAAACTCTTGCATCACTCATAATCACATAGAACCACATACGATGCACTTAGGTGACTTAGTCGTCGAACGTCTTGTTCATCCCTTGACGTTTGACTTCCAATGCACCTAAACTCTTAGCTACTACCTCAATAACACTTTATAGACCATTTTAGGACCTTAGACCATCATGACAACCACGTTAGGATCTATCTTCACCTAAGTCATTTTTGGGGTCTTACACTAATGCTCAGGAGATTATGTTTGAGTCCCTCAACCAGATACACTTCGATTAGACATGATGAGCTGAGTGTAATAGTACCGGCTCCAGTTACTTCTCCTTTAGCCTTGTCTCCAAATATGACACATCTCCCATCTATTCTCTTTATAGTTTTGAAGTTTTCGTTCTTTCCGCACATATGTATGGAGCATCCACTGTCAAGTACCCAAATTCCTTTTTCTGTTTTTTTTCTTGAATTTCTCGTGCAAAACAATAAGATTAGTTTCTTTTAGGTACCCAAGCTTTTTTGGGTCCTTGATGATTAGTAACTTTTGGTCTCCAAATCCATTTTCCAAAAGAATATTTTCTACAATTAAAAGATTTGTGACCAACATTACCGCAAGTGAAACAAGTAATTATAGTAGAAGTTTCAGGAGAATAAGATTTAAAATTATATCTATTTGATATGTTGGAACTAGGATTAGAAGAGTTTTGTTCTATAGAGTGTAGTTCTGTTAGATCGGACAGGGTTGTTCAACTGCATTTTGACTTCTTCTAATTCTTCTGTTAGTACGTCGACTTCAACCTGACTTGTTTCGAGAAGAATCTGCCAATATTGTTTTTTTCTTGAGCGATTTTATTGTATTCGTCAATAACCTTCTGTAATTCACCAGCAACCATGTCCAAAAAAATTAGTAAGTCATTACAATTTAAACAGTTAAAGGATCTTACCTCGCTTGTTTCACCTAGTGCCATAAAATATAGATTGGCCATTTCATCATAATCATCGTTGGTTATTTTTCCTTGATTCCATGCTCCGAGACTCTTAGGGTCTTCGTTTCTTCGATTCTTTCTTCTTCTCCGTTCTGGGCAGTTTGTTTGATGTGTCTTGGTTTTCCACAGTAGTAGCAACGGTTATCGTTTCTTATGAAATTATTGTTCTTAAAATCCTGTTGAGGTCTTTGTCCTCTTTGTCTAAGCATTTGTCTCACTCCTCGATTTATAAATTCCTTCGTCTTGATTTTTATCGGCTTCTTCTCCAATTTCAGATGTCTCAGCCATAAATGCCACAATTTTCTTTTTATTATTTTTATTGTACCTGTTGATATGATTCTGTTCATAGGCCATCAAGTTTCCTCAAAGTTCAACATAAGTCATTTTCTGCGGATCTCCATCTTCAAGAATGGCAGCCTTAGTTTCCCAAGCTTTGGGAAGACTTCTAACAAGTTTTCTAAATTGAAGTCCATTTGAATACACCATTCCAAGTGATTTGAGTTCGCAAACAATTTTAGTGAATCTTGAGAACATAGTTTCTACATTTTCATCTTCGGCCATTTTGAACAATTCATGTTCATTTATGTTTCTACATTTTCATCTTCGGCCATTTTGAACAATTCATGTTCATTTACTAGTGAACTGATCTGAGCCTCCTTCACCATGGTGGTTCCTTCATAAGTCACTTCTAGTTTGTCCCACATTTATTTTTCAGTTTTACATGTTGATATCTTGTCATATTCAGCTCCGCTCACTGCACAATATAACAAACTTATAACTCTAGCATTAGTTTGAAGTACCTCTTATTGTTCCTTGGTGATGTCAAATGATTCGGGATCAAATGGTTTTTCAGTGTCATCTTTGTCAGTCAGACCAGGAATAGGATTTGGACCCTTCTTGATCACTATCCATGCTTGGTGTTCATTTGAAGAGACAAAGATTGTGAATCTGTCTTTCCAGTGAGAGTAATGTTGTCCATTGAAGTATGGTGGTCGGTGTGAAGAATGTCCATCTTGAAGTAGAGCATCAGGAATATGATAATATGTCATTGGATCTTTGCTAACGTGTGGTTAAACACTGAAGTAGTGACACTTGCTCTGATACCAATTGAAAGTCAAGAAGGGGTTGAATTAAAATTTCCTTTAATTGACTAACCTACACGTTAGTAAAATAGATGAAAAGTAATAATAACTTGCAGTAAATAAATAACACAGAGGGTTTTTATACTGGTTCGGATCACCGATGTGGTGCTAGTCTAGTTCCCTTGGGTTACAAGGGTTCTTTAAGAGCTTGTTGAGAACTTGGGTGTTACAGAATATTACGATTAAGAGCTTGTCTGATATGCAAATCAGACATTTTTCTTTGATACAACCTCTACCTGTATAACCTACACTCAGATCTTTCTTCCTTATTTTTTACAATTGTTCACTCAAGGGTGTATAAAGTTTTATGAAAGATAAAAAAAGATTACAATATAAGTTCAAATGAAGTGCGAGTTTCACAACTATGGCTAAAAGAGGTTTATATAGAGTGGACGACTGCTGCTCTATTTTAGAAACCCAAGGGTGTTCAAATCAAGGATCCTTAGATTGAGTCCTTGATTGATTTTCTGAATCATGTCCATATCAGATATGTGCAAGATTAAATCAATTCCTTCATCTGTTAAATGATCTCCTTGAATCTTGGTTGATATTGGTAAATTTCAGAATATATTCTTTCCTTCTTCCTTTGTCTATTGATCTCCTTAAATCTTTTTTGCTATCATTATTCTTTAGAATATATTCTTTCCTTAATGAATTAAGGGGATGTCTCTTTTCTTGCATCATGGATGATATTTGCAATCTGTAAAATATATTATTTCCTTGATGGACAAATTTGCTCGTTCCCAAGTGTTTGTGCAGATTGATTTGAGATCCCTTGTCATTCATGTGTTGATCTCTCTTTCCTTATTGATTTTGTGGTGTTGTTTTCCTTTTAGGAATGATGTATGATTGAATTTTCCTTTTAGGAATGATGTATGATTGAATCAATCTTTTAGATTGAATCAATCTTTTAGATTGATTGTCTGTTGATTCATTTCCATAGTTGCTGCAGATTGTGAGTTCAATCTATTCCTTGATTGGTGTGATCCTTTTTTGTGTTCCTTCTCTTGATTTTTTGCAATATAAATTCAATTTTTCATTATTCAAAATATCATAAGTTAACAGAAAGATATTATTGAGAAGCTAGTAAAAGAAATGCTAGATCGAGGTGTGATACAACCTAGTTCTAGTCCCTATGCCTCATTGTAGTCCTTGTTGGGAAGAAAGATGGGAGTTGGAGGCTTTGTGTAGACTATAGAGATCTCAATAAACTAACAGTAAAGGACAAATTTCCTATTCCCATCATTGAGGATTTGTTAGATGAACTAGGAGGAGCTGAAGTGTTCTCTAAGATAGATCTTAGAGTTGGTTACCACCAATTAAGGATGAAGGAAGCAGATACCTATAAGACATATTTTAAAACTCATAAAAAACATTATGAACTTCTTGTTATGCCATTTGGTCTTACAAATGCACCTTCTTAAACCACTCCTTAGGAGGTCAGTACTGGTTTTTTATGATATATTGGTGTGCAACCATGATATGTCAACTCAAGTGAACCATTTGCAAGTTGTATTTGATTTGATGAAGAAAAATCAGTTGCTTGCCAAAGGTTCTAAGTGTGCTTTTGGGGTACCTGAGGTAGAGAACTTAGGTCATTTCATCAATGCTAAAGGGGTAGCTACTGATCCTAAGAGGATTTCTGCAATACATGCTGGTTTATCTCTACAAATATCAAACAACTGAGAGGGTATCCTAGTTTAACAGGATATCATGGGAGGTTTATATTGAATTTTCGATCCATTGGTAAACCTCTCACTGAATTATTGAAAAAGAATAAGTTTGTGTGAAATGAGGGTGCTACTACAACTTTTCATGTTCTTAAAGATGCACTAATGACTGCACCTATAGTAGCATCACCAGACTATGAAAATCCATTCATAATTGAGACTGATTCAAGTGGTTTAGGAATTGGTGTTGTTTTGATGCAGCAAGGGAATCCAATTGCCAAGTGGCGGAGCCACAATAGATTTAGGGGGTTCATCCGAACGCATTCGATGGAAAATAATATTATTTTTATATGATTAAAATAATTATTTAGGTATATATAGTAGATGTCCAACCCCCTTCAGCTAATTCTTGTGTCTATTTTTTCAGATTTTAAACCCCCATATCAAATATTTTGGCTCTGCCTTTGCAATTGCCTATATCAGTAATTCATTGTCACCTAGGAATCATGCTATATGTGTGTGATAGAGAGATAAGCCATCATATTTGCAGTTATTAAGTGGTCTCACTACCTATTAGAAGACATTTCATTGTGTGAACTGATCAAAAGGCACTAAAACACCTTATGGAAAAAGTATTCATACTGATTTTCAAGTTTGTTGTATTTCTAAATTGATGGCCTTTGATTTTACTATTGAGCTCAAGAAAAGGACTGACAATAAGGTTGTTGATGCCTTGTCAAGAAATCAAAGTGCTGAATTGTTGGTTGTTTCCTCTTAACTCCTAATGATACACTTTTGGAGCTAATTACCCTAACATGGACATATGATGCTGAATTGCAAGTTGTTATTCTTAAGTTAGAAACACAACTTATAAATTCTATACCTTGATGGTTCTCAACTAAGGCGGAAAGGCAAGCTAGTTGTAGGATGTGATCTACAGTTAAGACAAACCATTATTCAGTTGTGGTATTCAACACCATAAGGTGGTCATGCAGGTATGGATGCAACTATTAAGAGGTTACAATCCCACTTCTTCCAGAAGTCATTAACAGCTGACATTAGGATATTCAGAAATGTGATATTTGTGAAAGGCATAAGTATGATACAACAGCTTACCCTAGACTACTTCAACCATTACCTGTTCCCGATGGTGTATGGGTTGATATCAGTCTAGATTTCATTGAAGTCCTGCCTAAGTCAAAAGGGAAGTATGTCATTTTAGTAGTGGTGGACAGATTCAGTAAGTGTGGTCACTTCATTGCTATTGCACATCCTTACATTGTAGTTTCGTGTTTTCGCGACAATGTTTTCACATTGCATGGTATGCCAGCTTCTATGGTAAGTGAGAGAGATCCCATTTTCTTGAGTTTTTTTTGTGGGAAAGAGTTATTTACATTGCAAGGGTCTTACTACATAAATTTGCAGCATATCATCCCCAAACTAATGGTCAAACATAGGTTCTTAACAGAACCTTGGAGACATATTTGAAATGTTTTTGTTCTGATAGTCCTCACACTTGTGATAATCAACTACCTTTTGTTGAAAGGTGGTACAATACTACATACCACTCTACCTTAAAATGTACACCTTATAAAGTTCTATATGGTCAAAAACCACCAATACATTTGCCTTACTTGGCTGGTGAGTCTTCTAATGAAATTGTTGATAGATCTCTTGTAGCTAGAGAGGTTGTGATAGCATTTCTCAAGCTCCATTTAACTAGAGCACAACAAAGCATTAGGGATAAAGCTAAAAAACACAAGTCTTATAGGCAATTTATGGAGGGAGATTGGGATTACTTGAATTTGCAACTTGCAAGAAGATTTCAGTGGCTTCTAGGCCTTTCAACAAGCTTGCTGCAAAGTATTGTGGTCCTTACTTGGTCCTTTCTAGAGTTGGTGTCGTAGCTTACAAGTTGATTTTACCTGCTGATGTCCTTATTCATCCTGTGTTTCATCTATCCCAGATGAAAAGGTGTTATGAGGTTCCTGTTGTCATTAATCACACACACACACGTATTATGTCTTTCAAGCCTTTATTGTCCCCTTTCTTAGTCGGTTTTGGAGAGATAGATATGATCAAGAAGGCTAATAAGGGTGTGTGTCAAGTCTTGGTTTAATGGTCTGTCTTGAATGCTTCTCAGTCTACTTGGGAGTTCCTATGTGAGCTGTAACACAGATTTCCTACATTTCACCCTTGAGGATGTCACACCCAGAGAGCACACCCAGATGCGACCGACGTCATCGTCCTTTCAGAGGACTCAGGCAAGCTCTTAGCATTCATCATAATGTGTCATCAGTTAAAATTGCGGAATAATTAAAAACTTTTAATATTATGTGAAGTATACTTAGACTTCATACATAACAATCATGAAAACATACATATGATATTCTAAAAGTTGTCTCATATAAAAACCATCTAAAGAGTACGAATCTGGACTTAGCCAATAAAAGTCAATATGCCATATATGCCTCAATACAAAAGAATCCAAAGAACATAAGCGGAATCAAAAGTATTTGTAATAAATACTGAAGTCTTCATAAGCTAGAGTACGAAAAGATAGCATCCCCGAACATGAGGACCTACCAACACTTGGAGAAAGAGTTCCAAGCTTTTTCAATTGACCTTCTTAATCTTCAATGGCCAGACCCTACATTTGTAGTAATATAAAGTAACGGGGTAAGTACAACACATGTACTAAGTATGGGTATATGCACATAACATTTAAGGACATGCATGAAAAGGATCATTTCTTAGAAAGCATGCTAATCATTTGAAAATCTTCAATGCACATACCATAGAACATATGCAAGTTAAGGATTCTATCAACATAAAGCATGATCATAATCAAAGACATATTTTCATAGAGTCATGTTAACATTTCATATTCAATAGATCATATAAACATAACATACAGAACACTTACCAATGATCCCATCCCCAACCTACAAGTGCAATGGTCATGTGAAGCCCCATAACCCCACACAACCAAGTAGATAAGATAGGAGACCACAAGTAAAGCTTTGCTTTATATAACTTATCATAAGTAGTCATCACCTCATAAAGAAATATAGACCAACATCATGTTCATTAACATAACCAACTTCATATAAGAGTAAAAATATGTATCATAAGCATCATACCTTTCATGTTAACATATTACATAATAACAATCTCCTAGGACTTCCGTTAGAGTCAACTTGTGTAATGTCTAGGTAGAGTCCCATACCCCTACCTATACTAAGTAGACTCTTCAAGTCACCCTAGTCAACATCCATTTACTTGTCTTTTATTTTACATGAGGGAACATTCGCCTTAACCAACATTAGACCATGTGAGCTAAACATGGAATCCGGTGTCATAAAACCCCACACCGAAAGAAGGTGGTCTACCGGCCAAAGTTAAACCAAATATGACATAGCTTTCTAGGTGCACCCACTAGCTAGTATCCTATGGTGGCAACTTAGTTCAAGAACTAGGAGATGTATTAGAGACCCATAGTTCCACATTACATGGCAGCCTCTATCTCATGAGAGTCATTGTGAACCTACCTTCCAACTAGGGAAGGGACACCTCTCATATCTAGTCCATCGGTTCTAAGCTTAAGTCCCTTTTTGAATAATCTTTAAATTATCATTTATTCATAATTTTTATCATAAGTCATAGGAGATTAATTCATTGTATAAACATGATCACGAGCTCTTTAGGATTAGATGAGAATTTCCTTTCATCGTAACCCTTCGTTTATGAGATTAACTTATCATAAATCATCTTGTGTAAGTGTTCTTATCATGATTTCACAAATTAACATATTCATAGCCCAACATATATGCATAGCATAATCATACATACTTCATTAGCATTGTAACATCATTTATAGGCTAACATAAATATCATAGAGTAATCACGACTTTAGAAGACTTACCTCTTGCTTCCAAGTACCTTATTCAAGAACTTACGTTCAACTTACAACAATCATAACAACAACATAGTGAAATACTCAATAGCATAATCAATACCAACTCTTTAAGTCATATACAAGATCAATTCATAATGTAGAATAAGGGAAAGGGTCATTAAAGAGTTTATTCAAGTCTTAGTTCCAATCCCAACGTTTACATGTAATCAAGTAGTAGATACAACCCATTCGAAACCATCAATCTGATAAGGACATGTTTCACACGAAAAATCTAACATTCACAATCCAAACATTCGACAATATATATGTCACATCCCAAGACCACACCCTAGAAGTTACGGCACAATCTCGGATTGTAACCAGCGTACTCGACCTCTCGGAGGTCTTATACAAGCCCTTTCATATCATTCATCGCATATACATAGTGAAAAATAGTGCGGAATTAAAACTTTTCACAAAACATATCATAGTCTTTAAAATCTCTTTCATATAAAAGAAATAGGAAATACTAAATCTCAATCTCATCATCTTAGACACAAGAGTACTTGGGACACGGCCCATACGAAATAGAAAATATAGTACTACTAAGTCTATTACAATACTTCAACAAGAAACATAAAAGACATATATGCCCTCGAGTCAAATGAGGACATACTTCAACTTCTCTTGACCGATGCTACGATCCAAGTCTTGCTTCCCAAATACTCCTCACCTACCAACCACTGTAGAGATAGATAAAAGCATGGAATTAGTACAACCATATGTACTAAGTATGACATAATGCATAAAAATCATGAAAACGGACATTTATTAGAAATATGCATCTTTTCATTTAAATATCATAATACAATGAACAACATGTAACAACTTAGAAACACATAAGAAATCATTTAAAACAATTATCATATTTTAAGGAGTCACTTTACAGTACTCGAATCACTGTTACAGTGAAGTGCTTAGCCTTCACAAAACACACGTTTTAGCATGTAGTCTTCTCAATAAAAGCTATTCTAAGATTCACTTAAGTCACACAAAGAGAGACCGCCCATACACCCTCTCTAAGTATGCCTAAACGATCCTCAAGACTACTCATAATGAGACACATACACACTTACAATACACCAACATACATAACATACATAATATGACCTTCTCCTTACTAAGTCTATCAAAAGACTTACTTAAGTATTCCTAGAAGAAAACTCCCATACACCCTCTTCAAGGTTACCTAAATAATTCTTAAGACTTCCTAAGTTTAGATCATGTCAAACATAACAACCAACTTCCCTAACTAGAGTCATTTTCAAGACTTTCATAGATAAGACATGAAGAGATCGTCCCATATGCCCTCTTCACACTTAACTAAGGAATCCTTAAGTCACATTAGATCAAGTACTCATTTACTTACATACTTTATAACATACGTTATTAGTTCATTAGTTCATTTAAGAGACATTCATCACATAAGGACATTCAAGTAATGGTCTTGGAGAAGACCTAGGGACTCTTACTAACACCTTCAAAGCCTATTGTGCAATGTCTAGATAACGTCCCATACCACCACCTAAACCTCATAGAACGTCTCTAATGCTAATAGGTTTCCCACATGATGAGAATAGGCAATAACCGACATAGACCATGGTAGCAAAACATGGAATCCAGAATTCTATCCTACTCCGATGAGGTTGTTATACTTGCAAATGGTAGAACTTGGACACATCCCATGTAGGTACATGGTTAAGGAATATGAAGGGCTTACTTTATATTCTAGCCTCATCCTTTAACTAGAACTACTTCCCTTACCATACTCACTCGGTGCTATCCTTCGTTCTCATAGATTAATTCACATTAAGGTTCATACAAAGGGGTTCCATATCAAGTTCATAACCCAATTACATTTGCCCTACAAAAGAGGTCCTCTAGGGGATGCCTTACAATGGAGACAAGAAGCTCATCATGACTTTTCTAAGGATTGATATGATGTTGTTCCAGCCAATCAACCTTAAGTCCATCATTCATTACATGAAGGATACCATTACGGCTTTCTACTTCAAGTTTCATAACCTTACCACTAGGTTCAAGGTTTCACATAAAGGACCCTCTTATAATCATTCAAGGTCTCACCTATCATTCATAAATTCAAGAATAAGACGCTTTAGCTTCCTAAGTCAAGACATCACATATTCACATTCATACATGCATCAAGTAAGGGACACAAGTCTACCTAAACAAGACACAACATACTTCACTTTAGTACATATTACATGTTATTCTAGAAGCACATAAGGACAACCATTAGCATATTTAAATCACCCTATACACTACTATATCATCATCAACATAACCATTACAGACTCATATATCCAAGTAGGAACAATCATGCATTCAACTCTAAGACTACACACAACACATAGTCATTAGTCTAACATGATCACCTAGATAGCATCAACAGAAGAATCACATACTTTCACATTACTTCACACATAGGTAGATATGATCATACTTCACATAATCAACTACACAAATCATCATATTACTTCAAGTAGTGCCGACAAGGCCATGATCATCATAATACTTAAAATAACGCCGACAAGGCCACATCAATTCACATAACACCGACACCATAAGTGGACCAAACCAATCACAACATAATTGAAGTCTAATTACATTAAATAAAGGGAAATAGGGCAGCGTACCACCACTTCATCCTCAACACTTCAACCCAATGTCAAATCATCCAATTCAATATCATAAGGCCCTTACCCATGGCCATGAACCTCCATTCAATGCATAAACTATAATAGTCAATGAATCTAGGTCAATTAAATATAGATTATCAATATAAGATCAATTAGACATCAATTGAATACAATTCTTACATCATTAGAAATCCCATAAGAAACTACACTAGAATTCATAAGCATTAGACCAATATCAAGTAACCCATAAATTAGTCAAAAACTAGGGTTCATCAATTTCATGGGTTCATAGGTTAATTAAGTTAAAATCATTTTAATAACAATAATTCAATCACTAAACAATGATTAAAAACCTTTAATGCAAGAATCCATGGATAGATCATGAAATAGGTCAAGTTCATCTTTAAAAACTTTAGAAAACATCTTTGAAAGTTGGGCTCCTTGATGAAACGATTTTCAAGGATCAAGAATCATACCTCAATGATGACAATCCTCCAATTTTATGAATAATCACCAATCAAATCTACAATCCAAGCTCTTCCTTGAGTTTTGGCTTCAATGGAGTCTTAAGGAATTTCTAAGGGATTTTGGGGTTTTGATTTTGAAGAATGAAATCTACTAAGTGTTAAAGACTTATAAACATATTTAAAATACCCAAAAGATCCCTTAGGAACCTCCAAACCTCTTATTTGGAAGTGGGGTGAATTTACAAGTTCACCCCTCACTTGGCAGTGAACTGCACGCAGGAGACAGACCCATCGACGGATGGACCATCAACGGCCCGTTCTTTGACCAACGGACCGTCCTGCTGGTACGTGGTCTGGGACTGAGGCTTGTCTTCGGTACTTCCTTTCCCCAGGCTAAGTCCCAAACGATGAGACCCTACCAATGGGGCGTCGACTGACCCACTGGGCGTTGATTGCCTCCGTGGTTTGGGCTGTCTTGGGCAGCCTTGGCACCAACTTTTGGTCCTTCCTCAAGGACCCTTGGATGGTCCTTGGGGATATTTTACCGGACGTTTCAAAACCCAAATATGATCGTATATGAGTTTAGGACCTCTCACATGAATTTTACCCAAAACGAACACGTAAAACTCAACGAAACATGCCTAGACACACAAGGTCTTTTCAAGGCACATCTTTCGAACGTCATGGACGTTCTTGAGCGTTTGACCTCCAAACTTCACGAAACTTGACACCCTGCCTATATACACTATAATAACTCATTTAAGGACTTCACAACATCACGAATCACACATAAACACATAGAACCACATATGAGGCACATAGGTGACTTAGTCATCGAACATCTTAGTCGTCCATTGACGTTTGACTTCCGATGCACCTAAACTCTTAGCTACTGCCTCAATACAACATTATAGACCATTTTAAGACCTTAGACCACCATTATAACAATGTTAGTCTCTATTTCACCTAAGTCATTTTCGAGACCTTATAATATACTTAATCAACCATAAAAAACCATTATTTTTCATCGATAGTCATAAATCTAGAGTTAGGAAGAAAACCCTTTTTTACAGTAAAAACCCTAGAAGTTGAATTCTTGAAAACCATCTTCGAAAGGACCTCTTCGGGAAATGAATCCCAAGAGTGAAAAAACTCATACCCTATGACGAATATTCCACGAAAATTGAATGGAAATCTTGAAGTCTTCGTCTTCTTCCTTAAGTTTTTCTTGTTCCTCAATGGAGTTTGGAAAAGAGAGTGTTCTTGAGAGAGATGAGAGAAATTCGTTTGAATCTGATTTATTGTGTAAAAGGTAGTCTAAAACTGACCTATAATCCATATGTAGGTCTTATAAAATACCCAAAAGACCCTTCACTTAAATGGGTCTTTTTATGAAGTTAAATTACAAAAAATACGACTTCAATGAATCTGGGAAGTGGCTGCGCGTCGCGGGGCCAACTTCCATTCTTTTTCTGAATTTTTGGGTCGAGGCAGTGAGCCTCGTGTCAGCCTAGCGATGCGAGGCTGCCTATCAAATCTTGAGGCAGTACACTGCATGTGGGCTGCGCGTCGCGCAGCAACCTCTCCAATAGCAACCTGCTCGCCCAAGTTTGGGTCCTTCCCAAGGACCCTCCGGGTGGTCCTTGAGGTGTCATTACCGGACGTTTAGACCCTTTTTACTACATACTACCTATCCAAAGTCTTCTACTAATTTTAGACTTCATTTGAAACTTTCACCAAACATAGCGACGTCAACTAGTTCAATTTAGCTAGTTTCCGAACGTCAAGGTCTTTCTTTGTCGTTTTGGATCTAACCTTTTCTAAATGAACTTATTACATTAATATAGGTCTGGAAACATCATTTTTAAACATTATTCAATAGATTAAGCTCTAGTCTAAGTCATGGCCGGAGTGTTACAGAGGACAAGGGTGGTTTCCATTTGGGGGTATTAATACAATGCTTTAGATAGTTAGAAATGTTAAAAAGTAGTTATTAGTGATTTACTATTATTAGAGTTTGTTAGAAGCACTTATTTTGTTAGTTGTAGCATTAGATTTCAATTCAGTCTATTAATAGAGATGTAATACAATTGTAAATTATGAATTGATATATGATAATTCTGTTATTCTCTCTTTTACTTTGTTCTTCTTAGCTTCTGTATCGGAACTTCCCTGATATAGCTATCTTCTTCTTTGAGGTTCATCCTCCTAGTTGATACTATCCTTTCGATTATTGGTAAATGAAGCACTCGTAGTTGTTCTATAGAACTTACCCCTAACTTTGATAGACACCCTTTTATCATATAACAATCTAATTAGCACTTCTCTTAGCTTTTTTGTATTCTTCAAAAGCTTCTCCATTTTCTGATTTACAATTTTTATAACACTCATGTTTTAGCTTTAATGACTCTGTGTACCTAGTCATTCCACCACTATTAAAGGATAGGAATTCAAGTTATCAAAATAATTCCATCTTATTGAACAAATATGGTAGCAATGTTCCTTCAATCCTCATTGATCAATGTTGACACGACCCGATAATTTCTAAATAGGTCGAAAACATGATTTCCAAACACCTATGCATGATTCAATAACTACTCAACCCAAATCTCAACTAATAAACATGTATTCACATGCTCGAGCTCAATCTAAGAAAGGGAAGTCGTAGCCAACCTGTAGGCCGATCACACGCGCTCCAAAATCACTTCTCCGGAGTTGTTCCTTTTCGATCGACCTCGAAACGCTGCCACTCCATCAAAAATAGAATCACAACGTTATTACAATCGTTTTGACACTAAAATGCAAGAAATACTTGTGATTGGTTACTTGGGTACTTCTGGTGAGCATCCGGTTTGAGGTCTGGTCTCCGTACTGTCAGATTCTACTAATTGGGTTTGAGGTTCTCATTCGATGTTCTCCGGTCTTGGGTTCTGTTCTTTTTAGTTATAGTTATTTTGTGTACTTGTCGGACTTATGGGGGTCCGTTCAGGTTTTTATTTAAACTTGCGCACGAGTGTACCATCAGGGTTTATGGGGTCCAGATAGATGTAGTTATCTATAGATTACTTTAGTTAGTTCTTTCTACACTCGTGTGCCATTGTTTACTTAGACTTCCGCTCTTGACCTCTGTTTGTGTTATTCCTTCTTTTCATATTGTCTTTACTCTTCAAGCTTAGTCGGCCTATGATGCCTATTGGGTACCTGTTGTTTTGGTGCTCATGTTATGCTATGCATCTGTTTTCGTGATGCATGTCCGAGCACCATCCGGAAACTAGGGTGAGCACACGACGTTTGGTACTATTTTAGTCTCCATCTGTATATATATAGACGTGTCTTTTACCTTTTGAGACAGGCCAGTTTTTGTGGTCCACTTTTAGGACGTGTACTCATTTTGTTCATTGTTAGTAGCTCTGTACTAGTGACTTCCAGGGAGGGATCTTTATTTGTATATATATATGTTTAGGTTTGCTTCCGCCTGTTTATATTGTTATTTTAAATTTGCTTATTCTTGTTTAGTTTCTGCCCTCAGAACAATTACTTGTTATTTCGGGTTACAGGTTGGCTTACCTACTGGTGGTTATAGTAGGTGCCATCATGACTCGAGAAATCGAGTTGTGACAAATATGTTCCATCAAAAGTGTAAACATGCAACCAAAAGTTTCCAAGCATTCAATTGAATGACATCATACTAACAAAAAGGACATGCTTGTGAAGTGCCAAGAATAATGTTCTATTCTATAAATACATTTGAAAAACATTAAAGTAAAGCATACAAGAAACAGAAAGTTGATTCACAATTGACGTGAAGATGCCTAAATATAAGGGGTTCAACTAGTTACATATTACAAGGCATATAAAAAAGAAAAAACAATTAGCCCAAATACTCAATTCTGTGGCAATTTCTATCTTTCTTCTGCCTTTAGGACAATTTGTTACCTCAGAAAACTTCCAAACAGTGATACAACAAAACCTATAAAGATCAGCTTCATTGTTTTCGTCAACGATGGTGCACTAGAGAAATTTACTCTCCGAGCTTGGTCCCTGCGGAAGTGTGAGATACTGTAAGAGTACTTAATAACTGCAATTGCCAAGAAAGGCTATACATTTCCCTACAGACACTAACATGCTCTACATTTTGAAATATTCAGTAGAAGATTCTTTTTTCACTAGTTTCTACGGAAGATAAGAACTACGGAGAAAACTCACTCCAGTATGACTAAGCAGTATAACAATATGAGATAAGACATATATCTTACTTCTGTAAAGGTGACAGTGCACCACAAAAGATGGTGTTTGCTGGAACTGGAAGCTCTGAGTTCTCCGGATTCACCACATTAACATAAGTTTCTTGACCAAGGTACCACGAGTCAAGGTTTTGAGCACGTAAATTCCATATGCCAGGATTGTCTAGGAAAACTAAAATGGCAGTCCAAGCACCTGGAAACACCTGCAGGAGAGAAAACTTTCCTTTTGTTTATAAATGAATAATTTTCACAAATACTAGAAGAAATTTTTAACAAGTTATGACAAATAAGGCAATGAGGTGAGACCAATATTTTGTTTTGAAATAAAAAGGACAAAAATAAATTTTATTTTTGCATACTTCGGAGCAATTAACATCTTGGTAAAAATTACAATAAATATTATGGTCACATATAAATTCGAAAGAATGAACCTCTTTGTGGAATATCTGTTCAAGATAAGTAGACAGATAACTTTAACCTGGGTAGTGCATCGAGCAACACCATCCCATTTGTTGTAGGTGCTTCTACTATTCTCCGTCCATAGCCCGTAGTCCATGCTATTATCATTTTTGAGAATGAGAACTCAAATCTTTCTATTCCAAACTGAAAACAAGTGATTCAAGCAACTGTATGAAAATACACTACTCACCCGACAACAAAAATGGCGTAGCCATCAAGGTGATAGCTCTGAACAGTTGTGTCATTGTTTTGGAATATGATTTCCACGAATGCTTTGTAAGTACCATTAATTACTGACGTATCAACTTTTGCCGGCCTGTTCATCATTTTATTGGGGAAGTCAAGCTTGAAAACGCCTGGGATGTTAAATTGCTCAGCAAGTTTTAGAGGTGTTGATGGCGCCAAGTATGAAATACCACTGAGAGTAGTGCGCCATTTCCCCTCTATTAGCTCTGCAGGCCTATTATGAAGGACAAAGACATCAGTCACAGTGATTTCACCATATTTGAAGGATCCTTGGGGGTTTGGCCGTGCCGCACCAGCAGAAACATTCCATCTGCAAAATATTGCAATAACAATTTAGCTAAAAGATACTTAAAAATCGAGAACCTCGCATTTTTCTTTTTGATTTTCATATTTTTTTGGGGAGGGGGTTCGGGTTAGAGGAGAGTAAACATCCTGTATCTCTACTTTCCGTAACACATGTCGACAAATTGTTCAGTAAGAAGATGAACAACTTTCCATAACTAATGATGCACACAACTAACTTGGGGAGATAACATATTGTAGCGAAGAATAATTACACTTTCTACAACCTTATGGATCTTGCTTGACTCATTGAGAATAATGTGTCAGATTCCATAGGAGGGTCTGGAAGAGAACCTGAAGCGGGTCCTTGCGAATTTGAGTAATGCAAGACAGAGACTCCTACCGACTTCGACGAATCAGAGGAATTATCAAAGCGTGGACTAGCAACAATGTAATAATCACTGCTGGCATTTTGATCCATTGTAACCAGAAATGAATACGATTGACCGACGTGGATATCCAAGCTTGTGTAGTTCTGTTGTACTGTGTATGAACCTTCAGTCTCCACAAGAAGAAGGTTATGACTTTGGATTCTGAAATTCAAGCTAGTTGAAACACCAACATTGTGTACTCGAAGGCGGTATGTTTTTCCTGTTATATATAAACATGATAAAAGACATCTGTGATAAATAATTGAAGTATATGTAACTGAATGAAAATTCAGGTGCTAATATGTCACTTCCCAATGAACTACTAGGTGACAACATTCAGTACTTATCACCATCAGAAGAACAGAGGAATTTTCCGAATCCTTGAGTCAACTACAGGATCTCTCACATAGAAACAATTACAGTCAATAGACACTCTTAATTCAGATCTACAGACAAGATCTTAATCATTTCATATTTGTATTCAGATTCAGACGTCTTAATCTTAATGAAAACAAATGAGGCCTTAGTTTCTGGTTAACGATTTCCTCAATCTGTGATCATCTAGAGTGTGTTTGGTATGAAGGAAAACATTTCCAATTTTCCCATGTTTGGTTGGGACAAAAGTTTTGGAAAATGTTTTCCAAATCAACTCATTTTCCTCAAAATTAAGGAAAATGACTTTCCTTCAAAAATTAAGGAAAACATTTTTCAAATTACATTTTCTTTTGGGAACATCAATTTTAAAAAAATATTTTCAATTTCAAAATTTTATTTTTTCACCCGATCCCTAATCGCCACCCACCCACCACTGGCAGCCCCCCTCCCCCCCCCCAAACAACAACACCCCCTCCCCAAAAAATTAAATTTGTTTTTTAAAAAAAAATTCAACTTCAATTTTTTATTTTTAAACTCCTACTCCCCCCCCCCCCCCCCGGCCAGAGCTCCCACCCACCCCAAACCCCAAAAAAATTAAATTTGTCTTTTAAAAAATACTATCAACTTCAATTTTTATTTTTCACTCGTAACCCCCCCCACCCCCACCCCCAACTACCCATTACCACCACCACCACCACTCCAAAAAAATAATAATTTTATTTTTAAAAAATATTTTCAATTTCATAAATTATTTTTTACTCTAGTAAAAATAAAAGATGTCTCTCAAAAACATTTTTCATCCATAAATCAAACACTAAAAATCATTTCCGAAAAATATTTTCTTCTCACCAACTAAACATGAGAAAATAAGTCCAAAATCTACTTGTTTTCCATGAAAATATTGTCTAGGAAAACATTTTCCTCCATACCAAACACACCCCTAATGTAAAACAGGCCTTGTACCCCATAAGTTCAAACTTGAGTAAAGATACAGGTCAAGATTGATGATTAAGCAGAGTAACTTCCTTTAGATTGATTAGAGGGAAAAGGGTCCAATTTACCCCTCTACTTAAAATATTAGTTAGTTTCATCCTCCATTGTAGTATGTGGCCAAATTAAACCCCACTGTTAGCAAAGTTTTCAAGTATACCCTCAATCTAACAGATTCCCCAAATTTCCCTTTTAATTACCCATAAATCAAGCCTTGCTAAATCCAAAGCAATAGGATTTTGTGTAGTAATCTATGAGTTAAGCCTTTAAAATGCACCTCAAATAATCCTTATCTATAATAATTATGATTAAACTTGAACCGAAAGTGCCATGCAATGGAATGGGAAAATGTTAAGGTATTAAAATCCGACTATGTACAGAAACAATGCAGATAAAGCCCCAAAGAGAAAGAAGAATGTAATAACCTGGTTCTACATTAACTGTCTGGTAGGCTATACCGCCTGATACAACGGCATTATCATAATGGTAAGGACCTAGTCCATTGATTAGGATACCATCGGGAGCTCCAAGGCCAACTCCAGTTTCGATTTCTTTTCTGAGTTCCTATTGCCCAAAGCTTTTACAAGTGAGCCACAAAATTGTTAAGGATCTACTTTTCACAAAAATAGTCTGACCTGTAAAAATTTGCAACTAACCTTATGACTCTTTATAAACCAGTCACTAATAAACAGTGTGATGTCTCCATCTGGTGTCGCAAACGGCAGTGGAATGACATTTCTGTTGTTTATAGTGATACCTCCATATCCACCAGCAGCTCTCTGTAAGCTTAAGGAAGGGAAATAAAAGAAACTTCCTATCTGATCTTTAACTTGAAATTCATATGTCCAATTCCAGCCAACAGGAATCGGACAGTTTGTGCCAGATACACCATCTTGCCATGTATCCTTCCTCTGCTGGATGCCATTCCTGCACTTAATTATCATATTTATGTTCATTGCGGCATCTAAGCGCTTGTAGATTTATCGTAGTGGGTATTATGGATTACCATGTAAGCAGCATAGGCTCATCAAGATCATTTTTAACATTGACAACCACATTCCAGTTGGTAGTGACATTCAGAATGGGTCCTGGAAATTGACCGTTTATTCCAATCACCTGAGAACATATAAATCTTCATATATAATTACCAACAAACATGGGAAAGCTCAAAAGGGTTGCAGCTAATTCTCCAAAAGAAAGATGGATTTCATAAATGGATCTATGAATAAAGGAATCAGAAACAGGAAAGCCAGAGTAAGACATGATATTAAGTGGCGGATAATAAATCAACCAAAGTATTCTGAACCTACTGTCGGAACATGACAGATATAGAACTTTAAAGCAAAATATGAAGTTTCCCAGTTTTCAACATGGTGGCTGCTATAATCCCACACTTAGTCTTCAAATTGTAGATTGTTGGAATGAAGCGCAAATATTTGAAAACTAGATACTGACCACAGAAAACAAACAAAGAACTTGCAGATCACCCAAACAACTCTTTACAATGTGTCAACACTCGTAAAAGTCAAATGTTAAAATAAACTGACTTGCACATACTACAGTAGCAACATAAGTAAACTGGATTTAGCTATTGACTAGATAAAAACATAAGTCCTGTACAAGAACAGGACAGAGTAACTGGCCAATGATCACCTAAAGAACTCCTAGAATGTATTTCAAAGTCAATAAAAATCGTAGGTCATAGGAGTAGTTCAAATTAGCAACAGCTTTAAGTATGAAACCGTCTGATGTATGAGATGGTGTGTGTGATGTATGAAATGGTGTGATTCAATTATTAATATAATATGACACGTGGACCTAATTCAACCTCGAAAGCTAGCTCATGAGAAGAGGATTGCCCAAATCTATATAAGAGACCATCAGTCATTTCACCAAACAATGCGGGACTTTTACCCACTCTAACACCTCCCTTCACGCCCAGGCTTGACTGGAGCGTTGACCAGGAGCCCCAGTGGGGATGGACTATATGACACCTGAGACTAACTCGATCTCAAGGAGTAGCTTATGAGGGGAGGATTGGCAAGTTCATTTAAGAAGAGTAGCAGTCCATTGTGAGACATTTACCCACTCTAAGAGAAGAGACCCTTCAAATCCAGTATAACAATATAATTTTCTTGCAATCAAATCCAAGAAAAAAAAGCTATAGCAATTCAGCATCTGAAAATGGGCAGGTACCCAAAGTTAGCTATTTTACACCTCTAGACAATGCATTTTAGTGACAAATCTTGTAAAATTCCAGTTCCAATTGCAAGTTAAAGTTGGGAAGTACAATTTAATTAAAAGTAGAGTAGTAAAAAGGAAGTTGATCCAATATATGGATAGAGAAAGAACCTGCTGCTTAATTCCAAGAGGAGAAGCTGTAATGTAGGAAAGAGTCCAGTCAAAATATACATAAGGGTCTTCTGCTAAACAAAGTGTTGTGAAGCAGAGAAGATAGCAATAATAATATGATAACAACATACTATTATTATTTATGCAGCTTTCTTTGTTATGATGGGTATCCGTAGCTTCGGGATCTTCAGTTTCTTATTTTAGCTTTTGCTACTTCATGTTTCAGTATGTGATGTTAGCTAGCTTGAGGGTTTGAGGAAGACAGCTTCTATCTCTGAAAGGGTAATGTCAAGGACCCACATCTTTTACTTGTTGGAATCTACAAAAATTAAATTCAAATTTTCAAATTAATCCCTCGCACACAACATGTAACATTTTCTGGATCTGCCTCTTCCAATCTAGCTACAATATTTTAGAACTCATATTAATTAAATTAATAAGGTAATATTGTTGTAAATAATGTGGTGTGGATGTCATGTATCAAATCCACACTTCATGACTTTAAAAGATTTTAAGTATGACTTTAGGAGATTTAATTAGGACTTTAAAGATCTCTTTCATGACTTTAAAAGATTTTAAGTATGACTTTAGGAGATTTAATTAGGACTTTAAAGATATCTTTCATGACTTTGAAAGATTAGGAATATACTTGCTTTCTATATATAGTTATCTTATATGTAGATACAAATGCACCAAAATATTGAAAGATTAGAAGAAAAATATTACTACTCTTTCTCTCTATTTCTTTGTTATTAAATTATAATACTTTATTTTATAACACGTTATCAGCACGAAGTCTCTTATAAGGTATGTTTCGGTGATATAACTATTTTTATTTTCATATTCCAAGCACAAGTATACATTAAAATATTTTCAGTTTATATGTTCTCAAAATAATATAAGATGGTAGTAAATTTTATTAATTAATGAAAATAAAATTTCTTATTAAAAGAATACTACATATGATATTCTTGAATTTCAATGGTTAAAAGTTTATTATTTTAATCTAATTTGACTATTTTTATGATAGTTTTTCATCATGTCAAATTTGTCAAAATTGGAGTTCGTGGCACTTGATATTTCTGGCAATAATTATTTATCATGGGTACTCGACGCTGAAATTCACCTAGACGCTAAAGGTCTTGGTACCACCATTACTAAGGAAAATGTAGCATCGAGTCAGGACAAAGCGAAGGCTATGTTTTCTTCGTCATCATTTGGATGAAAGATTAAAGGCCGAATATTTGACAGTGAAAGATCCACTTGAATTGTGGACTGGTTTAAAGGAAAGGTATGACCACCTTAAGGCAACGGTATTGCCAAGGGCTCGTTATGATTGGATACACTTACGATTACAGGACTTTAAAACTGTATGTGAATATAATTCCGTTGTTTATAAAATAACTTCCCAATTAAAATTATGTGGAGAAAATATAACAGACGAGGATATGTTGGAAAAGACACTTACTACTTTTCATGCCTCAAATCTGGTGTTACACAACAATACCGTGAAAGGGGATTTAAAAAATATTCTGATTTAATCTCATGCCTTCTTGTGGCTGAGCAACATAATACTCTTTTGTTGAAAAATCATGAAGCCCGTCCCACTGGAACTGCTCCTTTACCGGAAGCAAATATGGTAGAAGCACATGGCCAGTCTGAAAGAAGACAAAATAAAAATTCAGGCCGTAATAATGTGCGTGGACGTGGCAATGGCAGAAAACGATATAATAATCATCGTGGTAGTGGTCATTATAAAAGAGAGAACAATATGGGTTCTCAAAGTAATACTTTAAGAGGCAACTGTCATCGTTGTGGCATGAAAGGGCATTGGAAGAATGAATGTCGAACGTCTGAGTATTTTGTCAGGCTTTATCAAAATTCCTTTAAACGAAAGGCAAATAGAGGTGGTACATCTTCTTCTAATGCTCGGGTGGAATCAACTTGACATTTGAAAATAATGTTGAGGAAAAATCTTCGCAAATGTACAATGATAATATTGAAGCAAATTTGGCTTTGAAGAATGACGATTTTAATAACCTCAATGATATTACTCATTTGGAGGTTGAAGACTTCTTTGAAGATCGTAACTGAAGTTTGATGTTATTTTATAATATATAATATGTTGTTGTTTTTGTGTGCTTTTCATTATCTTTTTTTTTTATGTCACTTTTATTTTAAAAGTAAAATAATATAAAGACCTAAGTTTTCTTGCAATGTTGTTAGTTATCTTACCTCTTATGATGTACTTTTATTTTATGAAGATAAATAAAAAATTTCAGTCTTCAATTGGATCCAAGATGAGTAATGGAGATATGTGCCTCCTGGATAGTGCTACAACTCACACTATATTAAGAGAAAAGAAATATTTCTCTCATTTAATTATGAAAGGGGCCAATGTTAATACAATATCTGGTAGTACAAAAATAATTGAGGGCTCTGGGAGAGCATCATTATTACTACCTGGAGGAACAATATTGGCCATGAATGATGCTTTGTATTGTAGTAAATCTCAAAGAAACTTGTTGAGTTTCAAGGCTATTCGCCAAAATGGCTATCATATTGAGACTACAAATGAAGAAAATGTTGAATACCTTTATATTACTACAATAAAAGAGGAAAAAAGATTTGTGCATGAAAAATTATCTGCACTTTCTTCTGGGTTGTACCACACAAGTATTGATGTGGTTGAATCACATGTCATGATAAATAAAAGGTTTATTAATCATAATGATTTCATCATTTGGCATGACCGGTTGGGTCATCCCGGTTATAATATGATGGGCAAAATTATTGAGAATTCACATGGACATACTTTGAAGAATCAGAAAATTCTTCAATTTAAGGAATTCTCTTGTGTTGCTTGTTCCCAAGGGAAACTGATTATTAAACCATCAGCAACTAAGGTAGGAATTGAATCCCCTACATTTCTGAAACGTATACATGGTGATATATGTGGACCAATTCACCCTTCCATGTGGACCATTTAAATATTATATGGTCTTGATAGATGCATCTACAAGATGGTCGCATGTGTGCTTATTATCAACTCGCAACATGGCTTTTGCGAGATTGTTGGCTTAAATTATAAGGTTAAGAGCACAGTTTCCAGATTATACTATAAAGACAATTCGTCTTGATAATGCTGGTGAATTTACATCTCAATCCTTTAATGATTATTGTATGTCCATTGGAATAACAGTTGAACATCCGGTTGCTCATGTTCATACCCAAAATGGTCTAGCAGAATCATTGATTAAACGTCTTCAGTTGATAGCTAGACCATTACTAATGAGGACAAAACTTCCTCTTTCGGTATGGGGGCATGCTATTTTGCATGCAGCAGCACTTGTGCACATAAGGCCAACCAGTTTTCATGATTTCTCCCCATTACAGTTGGCTTTTGGAAAGGAGCCAAATATATCCCACCTTAAAATTTTTGGATGTGCAGTATATGTTCCAATTGCTCCACCGCAACGCACAAAGATGGGTCCCCAAAGAAGATTGGGAATATATGTTGGATATGAATCTCCTTCCATTATAAAATATTTGGAACCCATGACTGGAGACTTATTTACAGCAAGATTTGCTGATTGTCATTTTGATGAATCTGAATACCCAACATTAGGGGAGAAACATAATAAATTGGAAAATGAGATAGATTGGAATGCAGTATCACTATCTCATTTAGATCATCGAACAAATCAATGTGAACAAGAGGTTCAAAAGATGATTTATTTGCAAAATATTGCAAATCAACTGCCAGATGCATTTACTAACCTTTCAAGGGTTACTAAATCTCATGTTCCAGCTGCAAATACTCCAGTTCGAGTTGATATTCCGACAGAACAAACTGTTAATGCAAATGAGTCTAGACCACGTCTGAAACGTGGTAGACCAATTGGTTCTAAGAATAAAAATCCTCGAAAAAGAAAAGGAGAAAATGATCATAATATGAAAGCAAGTGCTCAAGGGGAGCCTCAAGACATAACAAATGATGAGACAACAGAAAATGTTGAGATATACGAAAATAATGAAAATAAAGAGATCTCAATAAGTTATGTCTCGATTGGAAAAAGGTGGAACCGAAATGATGTTGTGGTTGATAACATTTTTGCTTATAATGTTGCCACTGAAATAATGCAACAAGATGAGGATCATGAACCAAAATCTGTCGATGAATGTAGACAGAGAAATGATTGGCCCAAATGGAAGGACGCAATTCAAGCAGAGTTAACTTCACTTGAAAAACGTGAAGTTTTTGGATCAATAATCCAAACACCTGAAGTTGTCAAGCCAGTGGGGTACAAATGGGTTTTTGTGCGAAAACGAAATGAAAAAGGTGAAGTCGTAAGATATAAAGCACGACTTGTGGTCACTGCCTATTTATATGGCTCATTGGACCATGATATTTTTATGAAAATTCCTGAAGGATTGAAAGTACCTGAAACATACAATGGTTCTCGAGAAACTTGTTCAATAAAGCTTCAGAAATCCTTATACGGATTGAAGCAGTCAGGGCGAATGTGGTATAATCGCCTTAGCGAATATTTGTTGAAAGAAGGATTTTTAAATGATCCAATTTGTCCTTGTGTCTTCATGAAAAGGTCTGGATCTGAATTTGTCATAATAGTTGTATATGTTGATGATTTGAATATCATTGGAACTCCTGAGGAGCTTTCAAAGGCATTAAAATGTCTGAAAAATGAATTTGAAATGAAAGATCTCGGAAAGACAAAGTTTTGTCTTGGACTACAAATTGAACATTTTGCAAATGGGATATTTGTTCATCAATCAACATACACTGAGAATATATTAAAGAGATTTTACATGGATAAAGCACATCCATTGAGTAGTCCGATGGTTGTGAGATCTCTTGATATTAATAAAGATCCATTTCAACCTCATGAAAATGAAGATGAACTTGTTGGTGCTGAAATACCATATCTTAGTGCAATTGGTGCATTAATGTATCTTGCTAATAATTCTAGACCTGATATAGCTTTCTCGGTAAGTTTGTTAGAAAGATTTAGTTCTTCTCCAACACGAAGACACCGGAATGGGATTAAGCATATATTCAGATACCTTTGAGGGACTATTGATATGGGATTGTTTTACTCAAATGAATCCAAGTCACAATTGATTGATTATGCAGATGCAGGATATTTGTCTGATCCCCATAAAGGTCGATCCCATACAGGCTATTTATTCACATGTGGTGGTACAGCTATATCATGGCGTTCAACAAAACAAACTATGGTTGCTACTTCCTCAAATCATGCAGAGTTAATAGCTATCCATGAAGCGAGTCGAGAATGTGTTTGGTTGAGATCAATAACTCAACACATTCAAGAAACATGTGGTCTTTTTTTAGAAAGAGATGTTCCAACAATATTGTATGAAGATAATGTTGCATGCATAGCTCAACTGAAAGGGGGATACATTAAAGGAGATAGAACAAAACACATTTCACCAAAATTCTTTTTCACTCATGATCTTCAAAAGAATGGTGAAATAGATGTTCAACAAGTTCGCTCAAGTGATAATTTAGCAGATATGTTTACTAAGGCATTGCCAACTTCAACCTTTGAGAAATTGAGATACAGAATTGAAATGCGTCGTCTTCGAGATATTAAATTATGTTTTCATCAGGGGGAGTAAATACGCGCTGCACTCTTTTTCCCTTAATCAAGATTTTTATCCCACTGGGTTTTTTCTTGATAAGGTTTTTAACGAGGAAGCAAACAATGCATATTAAGAATAACTATGTAAACTCTCTTTTATTCTTCTAGATTTTATTTTCTACATGGACATCCAAGGGGGAGTGTTGTAAATAATGTGGTGTGGATGTCATGTATCAAATCCACACTTCATGATTTTAAAAGATTTTAAGTATGACTTTAGGAGATTTAATTAGGACTTTAAAGATCTCTTTCATGACTTTAAAAGATTTTAAGTATGACTTTAGGAGATTTAATTAGGACTTTAAAGATATCTTTCATGACTTTGAAAGATTAGGAATATACTTGCTTTCTATATATAGTTATCTTATATGTAGATACAAATGCACCAAAATATTGAAAGATTGGAAGAAAAATATTACTACTCTTTCTCTCTATTTCTTTGTTATTAAATTATAATACTTTATTTTATAACAAATATCGATATATTCAAAATCGTAAATATATCTAGATTCACGGGTGGTGTTCCAGCTAATATTAGGGGAGGTTTTTTCACTAATCATTGATGATGTTGTGAATCAATGTGCATTGGGATGTCTTATTTTAATAGCAAATTCAAGCTAATCAATTTGCACCAATATTTTTTGGGAAAATGCACAAGTACCCCCTCAATCTATGTCCGAAATTCCAGAGACACACTTATACTATTCTAATGTCCTATTACCCCCTGAACTTATTTTATAAGTAATTTTCTACCCCTTTTCAGCTTACGTGGCACTAGCTTGAAAAACAATTCAACCAACGTTGAGCCCACAAGATAGTGCCACGTAGGCCGAAAAGTGAGAAAATTATTAATAAAATAAGTTCAGGGGGTGATAGGACCTTAGTATAGTATAAGTGTGTCTCTGAGATTTCGGATATAGGTTGAGGGGGTACTTGTGCATTATCCCATATTTTTTCATCACATCATTTTTGCAACTATAGTAATCATAGTTATGGATGATTGTTATCTATTGTATTTCTTGTGTAGTTAGTTTAAAGGTCAAATTCATCGGTGATTTTTTATAACTGGTATCGAGTTTTATGAGAGGTGGCTCGACGGTGTTAAAAAAGATATGTGTCTATAAATACATCATTACTAACATTTTATTGAGTTTTCATATTCTGAAAATGATCGATAATGACATTATTACTAACATTTATAAATACATCACACTCTACGTAACAAACTAGACAATGGTTAATTCAAATTAACATGGTTCTTATCACACAATTTTTAACAAATAATGTCTTACAATGTTCATTAGAAATTTAGAATATCAAAGTAAAATCAAAACTCTTGTCTAATATGAAATCAATCATCACTCATTAAAACTTAAAAGAACTCAAGAAATAGAAATAAAAAAATCTTATTACAAACTTACAATCTATAAAAGGTGGATGATGGATGGAGAAAAGTGAAAATAATAGCACCCAAGCGGAGGCCAACATGAGGCAAAGTGACCTGAGTTCGAAAATCAGAATGGGGCAATTGTTGAAGAAGAAGGAAACTGACGATTGGAACATGTCAAAGGAACTGGTCCAACGCAGTTGACTGACTTGTCTACAACAAGTGTTGATGAAGAAGGAAGCTGAGGATTGCAACATGTCGAAAGGAACAGGTCCAACGAAGCTGACGGCGAGTTATAACATTGCTGAAGAATTAGAGTCACATTAGGATTAGATTACCTATGTTAATTAGCTTATATTTCATATATAATTATATTATTATTAGGATTAGATTACTATTAGAATTATAGCACAATTAGGATTTAATCATTATTATTATCGTAATAATATGTATTGTAGTAAGACTCTAAGTATAGTTTACTTAGAACTCTACAATTCTCTCCTATATAAGGAGTATGTAGTTAACATTATTATTCATCAATTCATCAATAATTGATCACATATCAATTCATCTAATTGATCACATATCAATACCAACAATATTGATCAACCTATCAATATCAATACATCAATAAATCCTTGATTCTATACGTGAGATATCTACATGGATTTCTTCATGGTATCAGAGCTTAAATCTCTTCCTCTCTCTGATTATTGATCGTAAAAAAAAACGAAAAAAATCCACACGTTGCAATGATTCCTTCTACCAAAAACCATGTCGACCTCCTTACTTCACCAAATAATTGTCACTTGCTCCATTAAACTTAGCCAGCAAACTACCTCATAAAGAGGAGACACATATCCCAATTGATTCATATCACAAAGAATGAACCAAGTAAAAGTAGTTGTTCCACTGGACAAACTGCTAGGGAAGTTGTAGCGGCTAAGAAGGATGCAAAAGATAGTGGCATCATTGATGATTGGAAGGAGAGAGATGTGTTACTAAGAAGATGGATCTCAAGCACCTTGACCGAAGAAAGCACGCAACTAATTGTGTGCTGCTCAACCGCCAAGGAGATGTGAAAAAAAAGAAGAAAAAAAACATATATTCAAGCAACAAAAGCAATTAATTTGCTAGAGGTTTAGGTAAGGCACAATATCCACTCTTAATCAATTTAATGCTCTCACAGGCTTTGATGTAAGAGAAGAGAAAAAAAAGTGTCATAACAAAATCAAAACATGGTATTATCTGTCCAAAAAGGCAGGGGAAGAAGAAATAACAACATCAACATACCAAAGCATTGACAAAGTTTTTGCTGGGTAATTAAAGTTTTTTGTTGGATATTCAAAGCAAGCTAGGAGTAACCGTTCCTCTACTCACTAGCTTGAGGGAAAGTGTTGAAGAATAAGGAAACTGACGATTGGAACATGTCAAAGGAACAGGTCCAACACAGTTGACTCTTGTCTACAGCAAGTGTTGATGAAGAAGGAAGCTGAGGATTGCAACATGTCAAAAGGAACAGGTCCAACGAAGCTGACGGCGAGTTATAACATTGCTGAAGAATTAGATTCACATTAGGATTAGATTACCTATGTTAATTAGGTTATATTTCATAGCTAATCATATTATTATTAGGATTAGATTACTATTAGAATTATAGCACAATTAGGACTTAATCATTATTATTACTATAGTAATAATATGTATTGTAGTAGGACTCTAAGTATAGTTTACTTAGGACTCTACAATTCTCTCCTATATAAGGAGTATGTACTTAACATTATTATTCATCAATTCATCAATAATTGATCACATATCAATTCATCTAATTGATCACATATCAATACCATCAATATTGATCAACCTATCAATATCAATACATCAATAAATCCTTGATTTCTATACGTGAGATATCTACATGGATTTCTTCATGGTATCAGAGCTTAAATCTCGTTGAACTTGGAGGAAGAAGGGTTTGGAAAAAGTTGAAGAAAGAGAACACTTTTTTTTATGTTTAATCAAATAAAAGAAAAGTCAAACACTAATAATTTAATTTGACTCAATAAAAATTATAAAAAGAAAAAAGAAAAAATGTGCCAGCTGTTTTCCTTAAAAAAGTGTTGGGGCCTTTTTTTTTCTTAAATGTGTGCCAGCAAATAGCAATTTTCCATCCCAAAAAATAATAGAGCAAACGAGATTTGAAACCGTGACCTCAACGTTAGTAAGTCACACCTCTACCGTGGAACCACAAGCTTGTTTTGGTCTTTGGGTGGCACGCTATATTATATATAGAGAGTTTCCGTCGAAGTTCGTGGGTGGCGTGACACCTCCACACCCCTTAATAGATCCTCCCATGATTATAAATGATACATTTAAATAATACATATATTATCGAACTTTCTTTGGTATGAAATTTCCTATTCATTGTTCCGTAGGAAACTATAAATCTGTAACTTAACTTTTAAAATGCATACTCTTTTCTCAGTTTATAATATTATAGTATTGTCATGTGTATATCTTAAAATATATAGTAATATATTTTCTTGTACAATCATAAGATTATATCAAATTTTATAAATGAAATTTAATTATTTAAAATTTATATTAGACAAATAAGAAACTTTATAAGTGTTATTAAATCGAATATTTTTGATATATATTGTCATTTGATAATATATTAACTAATAAACATATGTTATTAACTAAAAGCAATAGATTTATATGTACATCATGAAATGCAAGTTTGAAAAAAAAATTAACATTATAAATAAAAGGCGGAATAACCTGGGAAATCACTCAATTTGTCACCTGGACCCTTCTACTCACGATTTTGTCAATTAAACAATAAAAGTTATTAAAACACAATATTTTAAACCCCTCTGATTATGTGTCTCCCAATTACGCTGATGTGGATAACACCGCACTATCCACATCAGCAATATATCGCCATATTATTTTTTTATTACAAATAATATTTTTTTAAAGGAAATCTCAAACTAATCTTCAAAATCATTTATTTTTTGATTTCTTTTTATTTTTTCTTCTCTTTACATATTTTTCATCTATTTTGCTACTAATTAGTAATCATTCATTTTTTCTTTCCTAGTGATTTTTTTAATGAAGAGGAATTAGAGATAAGCAAAGTTTTGTTATGTTTTTTATTATAAATTTTCTATTTTAATGGCGCTGAGAAATAAAGTGACTAAAATGGAGGATGAGAGAAAGAAGAGAAGGAGACCAAATATGGGTCATTATAGAGAACTCTTAAAAATTTTCTCAATAAAATTGTCTTACATTTAGAAAGAATATCAAACATACGTTATTCAAAAATCCATCTAATATCCACATCTATTTCACAATTTAGAACCGCTTCCTCCCCCCCCCCCCTCGATCCCTTCTTTTACCCAAATCTAAATAAATGTCTTTTTTTCAATCATTATAGAACTCTCAAACGATAGGTAGCATATGAAAAGAGAAAGAGGGAGGACTGTGGGTAAAAGTGTTGGAAGGATTGAAGAAGAAGAGATCGAAGAGAAAGAGAGAGAATTGTGTATGTGGTGATGGTGGGGGTTGGGTGAAATTACGAGGAGGAAGATAAGAAAATACATAATATTTGGAAATGGTTTTTTTTATTGTTATATATATATATATATATATATATATTTTTTTTTTTTTAAAAAAACAAAATTATTGTCTTCACTTGCTTTTAAATGTTTGTAATCACTCTCTTGATCTGATTTAGCAAAAAAAGAATACAACATAAGTATAGTCAACGGTCAAAGGGGTTTAAATTAGTGTTTTAATAACTTTAAGTGTTCAGTTGTCAAAGTCGTGAGTAGAAGAGTCCAGGTGACAAACAGAGCCAAATACAAGGGTCTTCCAGGTCATTCCGCCTAAATAAAATGTCATACATTATTGAAATATTTGACAAAGGTAATTTATTAAGTCTAATTAAAAAATAAATGACTTGTAATGTCGAATCTCAAGTCAATATTACTAAAATAAATGAAATTGAACATACAACATAAGTTCTAAATTCAAAACAAAAAATTTAACCTATACTCTTATGTCAAATTTCAACATAACATGCATAAATATGATTTATAAGTACAGAAAAAACATAAGTTTATTACTTTACTCAACATGAATTATACTTTAATTTATGTATTAGAATACTAGAAAAATTATGTTAATGAAATAAATAAACATGACATTGAAAAAATATATATAATACGAAAAATTGCATAGAATCACATGAAGTAAAGGTTGCAAAATATAAATAATACACAATAAAAATAATAGAAATAGAAAATAATATTTTTTATAAAAACGGAAAAAGGTCAAAAATGCCCCTGAACTATGTAAAAATAGACCACTTATACTCTTCGTTACATTTTGGGATAAAAAATGCCCCTGCTGTTATCCTAAGAGACCATATATACCTTCAAGAGTTAACACCCCATAATTTTATTGACTTGGCAAGCCACGTGAGACTAATCCTTGCACCTAAGCATTGCCAACTAGGATTCACTACAAAAGAACTAGACCTTTAGCGGCGACAATTGTCGCCACAAAAGCCCAAAAAATCATCGCTAAAAGTTTTTAACATTAAATTCTAATTTTGTGTTTTTTTCTTCATTGTTTGTAAAAAATAAAAATGATATCAATTAAGTATGAGTTTGAAGACACTTCACGTTTTATTTTTATGTTATATGTAAATGTATAAAATGTACAATGATGCATTATATAGTAGATGATATTAATCGAGAAAGTAATTTTCATGATTTTTCTTGATAATATTGGATGTTTTTAATATTGATATTGCAAGTTATTTATTTTAGAGAATAGATTGCAATCAAAAATCAATTATAATATTTTTTTGTGAAAAAATGGGTTTTACTAGCGAATGGTTGTTGGAGCGCCCTTAGTCATCACTAAAAATCACTCATACTCTTTAGTGAAAATATTTTGGGATTTTGTGCCAACTTTGTCGCCACTAAAGGTCAAGTTCTTTTGTAGTGAATCTTAGTTGGCAACGCTTAGGTGGAGGGATTAGTCTCATGTGGCATGCCACGTCACTAAAAAATTGGGGTGTTAACTCTTGATGGTATTTGCGGTCTCCTAGGATAACGACGGGTATTTTTTATCCAAAAATATAGTGGAGCGTATAAGTTGTCTATTTCGCATAGTTTAGGGGCAATTTTGACCCTTTTCCATTTTTAAAAAGTAATCAACTTGTAATTACACCATGTAATTACCAGTAATTCACAACTATTCCATGAAAATTGAAGAGTGTAATCATCCCGACCAATTATAGCCAACGACATGTTGACCAGGTGATTACATGATCAACCAACAGGTCAAACAATGTAATTACATCAAATCCAATTATCAATATAGCTTTCCAAACAGTCCCTAAACGAAAATAGAGTTGTAATGCTGAAAAGCAGAACATAAAAGATATCTTCACTTTGAAGAAACTTTTTGGCAACAAAAAGCTGATTATGACTGGTTTTAAGAGGAAGATAAAAATACTAAGTTCTTTCATAGTCTTGTCAAGGTAAGAGAAAGATGATTCAGGTATATCCAGGGTAAATTGGTTGGAAGGGGAAGAAGTGATTGTCAACGATGCCATCCAGGGGCGGACCCACATGTATCCGTGAGGGTTCACGTGCACTCGATAATTTTTTTTAAAAAATCGTATATATATAGACAATTGATGAAATGAACATATATTTAGTTGTGCACCCTAACAACCAAAAGTCGTTGTGGGTGCTTTGGTCTAACGCGAGCGTGCGAGATCGATTCCCAGTGGAGGCAACAATTTTTTTAACTTTAAATTCATTCTTTTTCTCTTAAAAACTTTTTAGAAGACTACTAGAAACAAATAAAAGCCCTAGCACAATTCTAATCAAAATATAAGACTAATTTTCCCTACTAGATCCAAATAAAAGTCATTGCACAATTCTAATCATAATATAAGACTAATTTTCCCTAGCACAATTCTAAATAAAATATAAGACTACTAGAAAATTTACAACTTACAAGTATTCTTATTTCTTCGCTGCATAACCGAAGTCTTACTCCTATTATCTCGAAGTCCTACTCCCATTATCTCTGCGTAAATTTGTAAGTTCTTCTTTTTATGCGTAGTATTTTTTGCAATAATTTGTTGTTGATTCTTGTGATTTGAGATGAATAGATTTTTGACGAAAAATAATTTTTATAACCAAGTGCTAGTTTTAGAGACAATTCTTTGCATTTTATAGATGAGTTTGATTTGCAGTCACTTAAACGGATCCTGAGGAAAGAATATCCATTGATAAATATAGCCCTAGAATACGAGATGAAGTGAGAAAATACTGAATTCAACAAGGGCCTTGTCAACCGGATATTAATGATAATGAATATCTTCAAAGTAGATTCGGGATGAAATGCGTCAATTTTCTATACTAATATTCTTGATAAAAAGTAGATTGTTCTATTTTTAATTATAAAAGGGAAAACGGCATTTTTAGTCCCTGTGTTAAGACTATATTCTTATTTTAGTCCTCGTGTTATCTAACTAAGCATTATTAACCTTCAATTATATCAAGTAAGTGATTTTAGTCCTTCAACTTACAGATTCAAAAAAAATTAACAGAGAGTTCAATGCTAAAAGAGATAGTTCGGGTTTCCTTTTTAATTCTCTCTCTTTGAAGAACAAGCTAAGTCTTCCCTATCTTTATCTAGAAGAACAAGCCCGTCGATTTGAGCTACAATTTCAAAAACCAACTTGATAGGCATTAACCCTCCCTCTCATACCGACGAACGATAAATTATGCACCGAATGATTTCTTTAAAAAAAGTTTCTGTTTTCTCAAGCAATTACTTTAAAATATTCGAATTACCCCTTTTAGCAGTGAACTCTTTGTTAATTTTTTTGGATATGTTAGTTGAAGGACTAAAATCACTCACTTGATATAATTAAAGGTTATAATAGTGCTAAGTTAAATAATACAAGGACTAAAATAAGAAATTAGCCTTAACATAGGGACTAAAAGTATCGTTTCCCCATTATAAAATAATAAATTCACTATTAAAATTTATTGGGGCCTCAAACTTTTGGAGGCCTAAGCAGGCTTTGCTAACGTCACCCTTGTGCCACTCCTAACCTTACGATTGAGTCACTCATAGTAGTGCCCCCCTATCTTCAAATCCTGGGTTCGCCTTTGATGCCATCAGCTCTTTCAAAGTTGATTCACTCATAAAAGAGATGCAACATCTTTCTCACTTCTAGATCATATTCAGAACATAATTAGTGCTGAGGAGAACATTGTTTTTTTTGTTGAAGACAATCTAATATAGATGAAGTCAGAAGAACAATTAAGTGGTGATAGTGCAAGCTAAGCGGTCTAGATGGTTTGACATGAATGTTCTATCGATGTTATTGGGACATTATTGGAACAAATATCTATGATATGGTTAAAGAATGGCAACATTCTTCCCAATCTGTCACTCACACTAATTAAGTTCTCTTACCAAAGAAGAAAAATATTCACACCTTTTCTGACATGAGACCAATTAATTTAAGTAGTTTTATAAATAAAATTTTATCCAAAATTATTCATGATAGAATAGAATCCTTGTTACCCAGGTTGATTTCCAACAATCAATCAGATTTTGTCACAGAGAGTAGTATCATTGAGAATATACTTCTCACACAGGAGATTGTTAATGATATT
Source organism: Solanum sitiens (assembly GCA_016801875.1). Taxonomy (NCBI): domain Eukaryota; kingdom Viridiplantae; phylum Streptophyta; class Magnoliopsida; order Solanales; family Solanaceae; genus Solanum; species Solanum sitiens. The sequence goes on from JABWTJ010000329.1 coordinate 543,975, forward strand.
AAAAAAAAGGACAAGCCAGCAATGTGGTTATTAAACTAGTTATGTTCAAAGCTTATGATATGATATAGCGGTTGTAACGACTCGAGAGTACCCCCTAGAAGAACGGAGCACCCTTAGGTCGGAAAAATTACGTACTTGACCTTTCGTAGGTCTTGTACAAGCCTTAGCTATCATTCATTACATAAGACATGAAAAGTAGTGCGAAATTTAAAACTTTTCACGAATAAGATAAAATAAAGAAACATCTTTCATAAAAGCTAAAGAATAATCTCGTCTTCACAAGCAAACTTAAAGACACGACATAAATAGTATTAGGGACACGACCCTTTACATTAAATGAAAATACGTAATAAGTCTTAATGCTAGAATCTAAGAAATATAACTATGCCCTCGAATAAATGAGGACATACATGGTCTTGAGAGAGTCTTCCCCAAGCTTGTCTTATTATGTATAGAAAAGTATGGGGTTAGTACAAAACAATGTACTAAGTATGACATATGCAAAATCATGCGAAAAGGGACATTTTAGTAAAATAAGCTTTCATGCCAAATAAGTAAAACCTTCATGAATTTAGAGTTGAAATAGTATAAGAATCATCATTTATCACATAAAATAGAACTCTCAAGCCTATTACAGTGAAACAGTGAAAACATTACAGTGAAAACATTACAGTGAAACGTTCATTCCAAGCATAGTGAACTCATTTCCTTTGAAGTTTTCCTAATCGAGTTATCCTAAGACTCACTAAGGTAAGACATGAAGGGAACGCCCATACACCCCCTTCAATACACACCAAGGTGATCCTTAAGACTATCAACCATAGGCTTACCTCGTACGAGAAACAAGTCCACACTCTTGGCTAGACATTAGAAGAATATTCATACTTTACGGACTTCACATAGTGCCCACTCCAAAGAGACTTTGTAATTTACACTAAGTGCAATGTGAGAATTGCATCCCATACTACCACTCCCACTTAGTGACCCTTGAGGATTCTCTTGGACCAAGTACACTACATGCATCCCTCTTAGCTTCATTAAATGAAACTTAGCTTTAACTTGCTTCCTTAACATTATACTTTATGTCATCTAACTTCATTTGCAATACATGATAACTCATTTATATACTTCATATAAAACACACCAAGACTCCTCTTTTGGAAGGACTACTTAGTGCAATGGATAGATGACGTCCCATACCACCACCTACCCTAAGTAGTACATTCTTTTAGGAGACTTAGTTCTTACACTTCATATAAAACACACCAAGACTCCCCTTTCGGAAGTTCTACTTAGTGCAATGGATAGATGACGTCTCATACCACCACCTACCCTAAGTAGTACATTCTTTTAGGAGACTTAGTTCTTTTATTCTTTTGTGGGGGAATAAATTTAACCGACATAGACCATGAGACATAGAATCCCGATGCTACCCTTATCGGATGAGGGTTCCCCACTTGCCTAGGGTGGGGTCTTTCTCTTAGCTTTTACATGGCTTTTCCAATAGCTACACCTATGCGGGCACATAGTTAAGGGATAAGGAGATTGCTACTAAGTAACTCATTCTCTACTAACGAGGAGTACTCATCTCAAGAGGTACATTGGGTACAACATCTCTACTCACAATGTGCACCCACCCTTCTTCAAATCCTCTCGGTTCTAAGCATAACTGCCCCACAAAGTCTTAAACATTCTTTGCTATAGAATAAGGGATAGCTAATTAGTACCACATTTCAAATCACGAAGGGTACTTATCCCTAGAGGTTACATTGAAATACCACATCTCAACTCACGAATAGTATCCAACCTCCAACTTATCTTAGAAAGCTCTTGGAAATAGTGAGGTTGCTAGTAAACACTTCATCTCAACTCACAATGACTGTTCACCCCAAAACTACCCTTTTCATTCACATTCTTTAAATTCATTCATTCATTCATTCATTTATTCATTCAAAGTGTGAGTGTTTGTACATGTGAAGACACCCATAACATAAATTATCACTTTCATAACATTAGCATCTAAACATGCTTACACCTTCATTCATCATATTACACACTTTGTTTCACATAATCATTTAGTTCATTTACACATTATCTCTATCATACTTCACATAATATTCATAAAGCACATCAACAAGAACAATATCATTTTCATCATACTTCACACATTATGCCTTCATGGCCTTATTCATAATACACAAGTAGATTCACATTCATATAATTCAAGTAAACAACGCCACCAAAGGTTGACCATACCACTCAAGAGCATTTCATAATAAGGGTTAAGCAATGTAACCAACTTACCATTAATCCAAGCTTTCACCACCTATAATCAATTCCTCAATAATACTTCATAAATTATCCCTTAGGGCAGTAGCTAAGTCACACTATAAGCATAAAGAAACTCTAACTCTAACATTATCAAATCATGTTCATTAGACCCATTTCATAATTCAAAAGTTGATAAAAAGCAATAGCATCGTTTCATTGAAGTTTTAGCATTAGAATCACCAACTAACATTAGAAATAGCATATTGGAATCCTTTAAAACATTTTCATGCAAGACCCATACTTATAGTCCAAGATAGAAGAAGTTAGGGTTTGAAAACCTCTTTTGAAATTCCTTAGAAAAGGCTCCTTGAATGGAAGAGAGTTCAAGGATGACTACCATACCTTAATGAGAAGAAAACCCATGAATTTTTGATGAAGAAACGTCCACCACCAGCCGTCCAACCCCTCCTTGAGTCCAAGATTTTATTTGGTTTTAGAGAGAGTCTTTCTTGAGAGAGGGTTTTGGGTTTTAGGAAATGAAGTCTAAAATTAGGTCTAAGTGTTTGAACACTATTAATATACCTAAAAGACCCTAAAAGTATCATCCTACGTTCATAAAAGACTTGGGGTGAATTTACCAAACACCCCAAGCCAAGGCAGTTTTTTTGCAGCTTTTCACAGCACCATCGACGCCTCCTCACAGAGACGTCCCGTTGATGAGGGCTCATGGGTTGAGTCTGCAACTCACAAAACCTGCAGACTTGTAGGTCCAATCGACAGACCAATTCGATGAGCCGTCGATTGGTCTACTGGCCGTCGACTGGTTCGTTGATGGACACTGTCTAGGCAGTTTTAGGTCTAAGTCTTGGCCCCTTTTCTAGGGCCCCTCGTGGATCCTAGGTGGGGTTGTACCAGTAAGTTAAACCCCTATACATAGTCGTCTAGGTCTTAGGAACTTCCCACATTAATTTCGATTAAAACGAACACGTAAATCTCACCAAAACACATGAAGACACACAAGCACAATCTAAGGCATATCTTTCGAACGTCATGGACGTTTGACCTTCAAACGTCACCAAACTTCACACATTGCCTAATAATATCATTATAACTCATTTTAACACAAAACTAACTCATGAAACATTCATGAATCTCTAGTTCACCTTAATTTGTTTTAGGGTGTTACATCGGTTCTTCTTAATGAAGGTTCTAAAAAAATGGAATTCTACGAAGTGTTAATTTTTTATTTGGAGGATTATTTCCAATAATTGATACTATGTTCTTATCAATGGAAAATTCCAGTGAAATAAGGACTCATTATCTCCTGCCTGCTTTAATCATTATTTCAGTTGGAGTTTTACTAGGACCTAAGCTCTTTATTAGAGGACGAGAACTTTGTTAGTCTTGAGCTCTCTAAGTGGAGTTCAAATCTAAATCATCTCGACTATATATGTACATGATATGATTATTTTGCCTCTGTTCATGAATACTCTTGAGAAAAATAATGGTCACCCTCTAAGAATATAAAATACAACCAAGTTAGAAGATCAACAAGGAGAAAAATGTCTATTATTTACATAAGAAAGAGTTTGTTGATAAAATAAAATTAGTAAAGATGTGCACTGATATCTGCAAAGGTCAGTTAATTTCCTATTAAGTACCTGGGTTGCCTAATTACTCATACAAGTAAAATAATCTTATCAAAATGGTTAAAGACAAGTTTCAAGCTTGGAAAGATAATATATTTTCTTATGGAGGTAAAGATGTTTTGAGTAATAGTGTATTACAAAACATTCCCATTCATGTACTTTCCGCCATGTCAATCTTAAATATGTAACAAGGGAGCTTCATAGAATTTGCACTAATATTTTTCAGAGGTAAAAATAATTCAGAAATAAGTAAACATTGGGCATTCTGGGAGAACATTTGTCTTCCTAAACATGAAGGAGGGTAAGACTTCAGATCTTTGTTTGAAGTTTCTAAAGCTATGTATGCTATATTGCAGTGGATATTTAGGACTGTAAGATCTTTGTGGTCTAACTATTTTTGGAATAAATATGTAAGGATTTTTCTTTTATGATTGTGAAAACATAAACAATCTAAGCTCTCAGAAATCCTATCAATTAATTCAGGATCATAGAACTATATGATTTTCACATAAATGTATTACTATGATAATTCAGTCAAGAATATATACCTGAATCAGCCATTATAATACTTGACTTGATTGAGCGGAAGTCTTTTCTTTTGATTCTTCAGAAGTTGTTTCTCTCTCTTGACTTATACTTTATGAATAGTTTTGATGGATAAGACTATATCTTTATGGCAGAGAGAGGACCCTTTAAATATAGTGTGTTTAACATCATTCACACCTTTCCATCATGGTGAGTAGTGGAGATAGTGGATAGTTGGAAGAGGTAATGGCTAAAGTGGAAGACTTAATGGGTACTTGGACTAACTTCCCACTTCCCCACTTCTCCACTTCTCCATACATGTAAGTAACTTCTCCACTTATCCAATTAGAATTAGAATTTAGTTAGTAATTAAATATTAAATCAAAATAATATTAATGTGAGTGAGTCATAAAACTAACATTCACCCACTTGACACACGTAACATCATTTCCTTAATGGTTTAATAAACATTTCAATTACAATGTGCACATATACTAAATTCAACATTATTTGTTGTTATTAAGTAAATCAACTAATATGAGTCATGACGGTTGTACACCACTTTATTTGGCATAGTCCCTTCCATGCACTACAATATTAGTCTATTGCCTAACACAACCTTTCAAATACATAATGGGTCAACCATAATGCTTAGAATATCTTTATCTAAAACAAAACCTGTCGTCATTATTCTTAACATAACGTATACAAGAGAAAACAGGTAATAACAAAAATATATATATAGTTGAGCTCAAAATGTCAATTGCATAAACATAATATAATCTTTACATAAAGTCATTCATTGCTATTAATAAGACTCATTCTTTCAACATGTTCAACAAATATTTTGGGCAGAAATCCTTTCGTCAAAGGATCATCAATCATAAGTTTTGTGCTAATGTGTTCAATTGTCACTTTATGTTTCTGGACTTCTTCCTTTACTGAAAATATTTCAATTCCATATGTTTGACACCCTTAGAATACTTATCATTTTTAGAGAAGAAGACTGATGCAGTATTATCATAATAAATTTTCAGCGGCTTGAAAATACTGTAGACTAGTCCAAGTCCTGAAACAAAGTTCCGCAGCCAATTAGACTGAACTGTGGCCTCAAAGCATGCCACAAACTCAGCTTCCATAGTGGATGCAGCTATAACAGACTGCTTCACACTCTTCCATGATATTGCTCTTTAAGCTAATAAGAACAAATATCCAAATGTCGTTTTCTTGAATCCACACAACCAACATAATCTGAATCTGAATATCCAATCATATCAAGATGATCAGATCTTCTATAAGTGAGCATATGATCTTTAGTTCCTTGCAAGTATCGCAAAACTTTCTTCGCAACTTTTCAATGATCCATTCCTGGACTACTTTGTTAACGACCCAACATTCCAACAGTGAAACTGATGTTTGGTCTAGTACATGTTTGGGAATACATTAGACTCCCAACTATTGATGCATAAGGAATATCATTCATTTGCTTACGTTCCAATTCATTCTTTGGATATTGATTGAGACTAAATTTATCTCCTTTCGGAATTGTAACAGGTCTTGATGAGCATTTTTCCATTCTAAATCTCTCTAACACTTTATTAATATAGGTTTTCTGAAACAAACCTAATAGTCCTTGTGATCTATTTCGAAATATTTCTATCCCAATCACATAGGATGTCTTTCCCATATCTTTCATTTTAAAGTTATTAGATAGATATCTCTTGATATCGTGCAACAAACCAAGATCATTAGTAGCAAGTAAGATGTCATCAACGTACATGACTAACATAATAAACTTACTCCCACTAACCTTCAGATATATACACCGATCAACATTGTTTTTCTTAAATCCAAAAGTTACAGTAGTTTCATTAAACTTAAGATACCATTGTTGAAAGCTTGTTTAAGTCCGTATAATGACTTCTTAAGTTTACACACCATGTGTTTCTTTCCTTTACAAGAAAACCCTTCAAGTTGATTCATATAAACTTCTTCCTCCAAATTTCCATTTAGAAAGACTGTTTTCACATCCATTTGATTTAGCTCTAAATCCATTATAATTCTAAGTGAATCTTTTCTAGAGACAAGTGAAAATATTTTTTTATAGTCGATGCCATCTTTTTGAGTGAAACCTTTTGCAATAATTCTGGCCTTGTGACGTTCGATGTTGCCAGTTGAGTCACGTTTAGTCTTAAAGACCCATTTACACCCAACTCTTTTGCAATCTTCTGGTAATTCACCAAGGTCCCATACTTCATTTTGTTCCATAGATTTCAACTCATCTTTCATAGCATTTATCCATCTATCAGAATTATTACTTTCAATAGCTTGTGAAATTGAAACTGGATCATTATCAATTCTCAAGTCAATTTGAGACTCGTGTAATTATACCAACTAGTCATCAGAAATAACAGATCTCTTTTGTCTTTGAGATTTTCTTAATGCTACTTCTTGTGGTACATCTACTGTAGGTTCATTAATTATTGCTTCATTGAGATTAGCAAGAGCATCAATTTGTTGTTCTTGTTGATTGTTAGGTTGTGAAACAACTTTGGGAACAACATCTTTAAAAGAAGTAAAAGGTGGAGAAACCCTCACCCTAACTTCTAATTTCCACTTTACGTGGTTCATTACTCCCACTAACTTCACCATTCTCAATGAACCTAGAATTTCCAATTTTAACTATTCTTGTACTGTGATTAGAACAATAAAATCTATACCCTTTTAATTTTTCTGGATAACCAATGAAGAAACCATTGATTGTTCTTGAATCTAGTTTTTTTTCTTGTGGGTTATAAACTCTAAATTCTGTCAGGCAACCCTAAACATGCAGGTGCCGTAAACTAGGTTTTCTACCAGTCCATAGTTCAAAAGGAGTCTTTGGGACTGCTTTACTAGGAACCCTATTAAGTAAGTAAATGACAATCCTTAAAGAATACATCCACAAATGAAAGAGAAATAGATGAATTACTTAACATACTCCTAACCATGTCCATTAATGTATGATTACACCTTTCTGCTACACCATTTTGTTGTTGTGTTCCAGGCATTGTGTATTGAGCACATATGCCATGCTTTTCGAGGAATTTAGCAAATGGACCTGGGTGTTGTCCATTTTTATCATATCTTCCATAATATTCACCACCTCTATCTGACCTAATTATTTTCACCTTTCTATCTAGTTGTCTTTCAATCTCAGTAATAAAGACCTCTAAGGCATTTATCGCTTGAGATTTTTCATGAAAAAAATAGAGATATCCATAACGTGAAAAATCATCGATAAAAGTGATAAAATATTTTTCTTTACTGAAAGATGCAATATCAAAAGGACCACATATATAGTGTGTATAATTTTAAGAAGTTGTGTGCTTCTTGTGGCTCCTTTTTTGTGTGTCTTGTTTGTTTTCCTTTAATACAATCCACACAAATGTTAAGGTCTATAAAATCCAAATTTGAAAGAATTTCATTCTTAACTAATCTTTCCAATCTTTCTTTGGATATGTGACCTAAACGTTTGTGCCACAAGAAAGTAAATTGTTCATTCACCAAACTTCGTTTAGTTCCAATATTATGATGCAGAGTTAAGAATGTTTCGGTAAATAGATTATCAAGATTCAGTTTGTATAAGTTATCACAAAGAGTACCAGTACCAATGAGATAATTATGTTTAAACAAACTAAAATATTCATAACCGAAATTAAAAGAGTATCCAGTCTTATCCAACTTAGACAAAGAAACTAAATTTCTCGAAAGAGAAGGTACATAAAAAGTTTCAAGTAAATCTAAGTGACTGCCAGTATCAAGGATCAAACGGTAAGTTCCTATAGCTTTAACTGGAGCCTTCACTCTATTCCCCATATACACATAAATTTCATTCTGGTTTATGATTTGTGTTGTAAGGAATCCCTGCATCGTATTAGAAATATGAACAGTATAACAGAGTCAATCCACCAAGTATTATAAGGAACTTCAGTTAGATTTGATTCGAGACATGTAAAAGCACTAGGCTTACCTTTCGTCTCGAGCCATGCCTTAAATTTCTGGCAATCTTTCTGAAAGTGTCCAGGTTTTCACAGAAATGATACTTATCATTCTTGTGTTCCTTCTTATGTACTTGAGAGGAGGACTCATTAACATTATGGTGCCTCTGTTTTCCTTTAGAATGTTTCTTTCCTTTCTTTCCAACTCCTTGATGACTTACAAAGTTAATGGAGTGGTTTCCTTGATTCTTGAGCGTTACTTCCTCCTGAACCAATATTCCGTGCAATTCATGCATGTTCCATTTGTTTCATGGTGTTGTAGTTTATTGTACTCAGACGATAATGAGTTGATAATGAATTGTACAAGAAAATTTTGTTCCACTTCCATTCCCAAAGACTTAAGTCTTGCTGCTACGTTTGTCATTTCGATGACATGACCATGCATGGTACATGAACCATCAACCTTCATGGTGGTCAAAGTACCCATTAGTGTCCCAGCAAGAGACTTATCAACAGTTTGAGAGGATTCTTCCACGGATTTTAGAAAATCTTTTGCATTCAGTTTTGGGAAGAATAGTCTTAATGTTGCTCGCAATATTCATTTGCATAAACATTATGCCTAATCTGTTAGAACGATCCCAGTGCATATAATAAGACCTTTCCTCAATACTACTAATTTCAGAAATAAAAGTTGGCTTCTCAGTGTAAAGTGCAACATCAAGATCTAAAACTCTGAGAAGGAATTTGATATGTTCGCATCAATCTGAGAAGTTAAGGCTGTTAAAGGTCTTAACAGAGGCAGAGTGCGAATGAAAATTCAAGTGCTGCAAATATAATATGCTCATTTGTTAATACTTTGAGTTATAAATTTTATACTTACTATCAAATTCAAAAATGATTTATAAATTCTTAAATGTATATTGATGTCCTCCTTTGGGCGAAACATCAAAATACAGCTATAGACATAATGATTCTTAGATGTGAATTTAACGTGATTTAATAATTTTTAATGTGTCAATCAATAATATTTATTATCTTTGGATAAATAAATAAAACTAACGACAAAGGTAAATTATCTCATTAATGTTCAATGGTTATAAAATGAAATAATCAACCATTTGGTGATCCCTAAATATCTTACAACAAAAAACTTCAATATATCCATAAGTTATATCAGTTATAAGCACAAAAACAATGGATAATTGCATATACATTTAGTCAATATTATTTTGAATTAATTCTTCAAAGATTAGACCACTTTGGTGATTAAATAATCTCATATGCATAATTTTAAAATAAAATACATCATGATAGAGAATAATTATTTCACTTAATACTACCTATTACCGTTTTCAAATTAGGAAAACATTAATTTTATAAAAAATAACTAGTTCTTAAACCAGACTCTTGATACCACATGTAAGGATTTTTTAATGATTGTGAAAACATAAACAATCTAAGCTTTCAGAAATCCTATCAATTAATTTAGGATCGTAGAACTATATGATTTTCAAATAAATGTATTACTATAATAATTCAGTCAAGAATATATACCTGAATCAGCCATTATAATTCTTGACTTGATTGAGCGGAAGTCGTTTCTTTTGATTCTTCAGAAGTTGTTTCTCTCTCTTGCCTTATACTTTATAAATAATTTTGATGGATAAGACTATACTTTATGGCAGAGAGAGGACCCTGTAAATAGAGTGTGTTTAACATCATTCCTACATTTCCATCATGGTCAGTAGTGGAGATAGTGGATAGTTGGAAGAGGTAATGACTAAAATGGAAGACTTAATCAATAGTTGGACTAACTTCCCCACTTCCCTACTTCTCCACTTCTCCACACATGTAAGCAACTTCTCCACTTATCCAATTAGAATTAGAATTTAGTTAGTAATTAAATATTAAACCAAAATAATAATAATGTGAGTGGGTCATAAAACTAACAAAATATTGCAAAAAATAAATTCCAACCTTGGTACATTGGAAAGGAGGTTCGCATGTATATGCATGGACGTCTCAATGTGATTGAGGCCCTAAAGTAAAATTTCAACACGGAGCCTTAAATATAAATAAACTTCATATACATATTTATTCAAAATTTATTTTTCTTACACTATTTAGATAAAAATTATTAGTATTTTAATATTGTTTTTTCAGTTATTAGTTTTTAGTAAGATTTTATCAACTCAACATTGAAAAACATTCTTTCAATGAGACAATTATTATATGAATTGTTAACATAGTTATATAAGTAATAAATTGACAAATATTAAATAAAGATAAGAGTTAGAATCATAGAATTTAATGCAAGAATTCGATGACTTGGTATACCCCATTTTAATATGCTTGTAGTAATGCTTGAAACTAAAATCTAAAAAGAAAAAAAAATTGTAATTCACTTTGTTCAATATTTTTCAGTTTTCATTATTAATTCTTATTTTTAACAAAGTACAAAAGATGTTAAAGTGCGTAAATAATATATTTTACAAAAAATTATATAACTAGTTTTTCTATAGAAATTTTAACACATAATTTATTCTTGATAAAAATTTGAGGGCCTAAGGCAAAAGCCTTATTTCCCAAAGCATAGAGGCGCCCCTGCATGTATGGAAATATATGCTGGAGAGTAGGGAAATTGTAGAGAAAAATTTGTCGTGCGAACCAATAGTAGGTATCCGTAGCATTTGGTACGATAACTAGACAATGTTCGATCCTTTATATCTTCTCCAATATTCATATATACAAACTTATCATCCTTTACCTGATATTAATGTGTTTGAGATTAAACTTGGATTATGTTTTTCTTTCCAATCAAGGAGACTCTCTTTGGTGGATGAAGGTTCACAGTGAATAGTGCATGGAATGGAAAATTATTAGAAAAAAGGATGTGATTACAAATAGTTATGGGTTAAAGGATTGACTTTTATAATCTCCCTCTTTGGGTGGGGAGTCAGGACTAGTGAAAGCTATCATGGCCAATTGGAATCCCAATACTTGTCAAAAATGTTTTTATTGTCCAGTACGTACCTTCAAGGAAAAGTACTGTTGAACACCTTTTTTTTGAAAGGAGATTTGACTGACGTACCTGAAAATATTATACAAGAATTACTTCACCTTTGGTTCAAGTGAGAAAAGCTATGAAACAATGGTGGAATTTTGGTAGAATGAAGACAATATATATATATCAAGCCATCCCAAACTTAATTCTGTAGTTTTTGTGGAAAAGAAGAAATATTGTCCTACATGGAGGCGCTCATATTCTGAAGGAAAGGTGAAATAGAGATATTATTTCCAATATCCAAAAGTGTATTATACTAAGGCTTAACTGGGTTATGAATCATCCTATAACTTCGTCACACTTAATTTCTACACTTAATCACCATAGACTCACTATTTTCTAAAATATTAGATGGTTACTCCCTTCCTTGGGCTGGAGTAAATGTAACACTTGTTTTATTTAAAGGAAAAACATATTTTTTTATAGTTTTAGTTTTTAGATTTGGTTTTAGAGTCGCCACTTAATTTTAAAAAAATCAAGAAATCTTTGTTCTTAAAAAGATTAAAACAGGGAATCGATTGAAAACGTTAAAGAGTGTTCAGGGGTTCTTATTAATATTTTAGGAAGATTTTTACTGCACCTAAAATATTCGCTAACTTGCGATTATCCGACAACTAACTTGTTTGGCTAAAATATCTAACTTAATTTTGAGATAAAAAATTATTTAGAATTTTTTTTGAAAGTGAAGTATTAATTTACTAGCTAAGTGAGATTTAACTTGCAAAATTTATTTTAAGTTTATTTACTTGGTTGATTTAACTAAGTCGTTAAAACGAGATAGCGTCTTGCGGGGGATTGAATTTTTAACCCTAAAATTAATGACAATTAACAACAAATAAATACGAAATAAAGTAAAAGAGAGAGAGAGCGTTGGGTCCAAATTCGATTTCTGTTCGCCTGGAAAGGTATTTGGATCTATTTCATTTTGGGCCTTGGGCCTATAACGAATTGTACCTGTCCTAAACCACTAGCAATATACTAATAGTAAATGACGTGGGCTTAGGCCCAAAATAACAAAATACACACATTTGAAAAAAAACAAATAAATAAAATTTTGGACTCTCTGGACCAATCTTTTCAGCTACTTGGCCTGTACGTCAAATTTGTGGGCTTGACTCGATGAATGAAACTGAGCCTTTATGGCTCTTCCAAAATGCGAGGAGGAGATAAGAGTTTGGGATGAACTCCCGACAAATTGCACATGCAAACAGAAAATTAAGAAATACATTAGTAAAAATTCTCTCCAAGATGGTTAACATCAATTTAAAACACATAGCAACATAACCCAAATAATAAATTAACCTTATGACACATGTAAATGCTATATGAATTATGCTCTCATTTTATCAATCTCAACTGTAGCTTTAGCAAACATTTAATAACTTAATAAATGCCTTCAAGAGGGTCAACAATTTAACTAAGTCATGGCAAAAGTTAAGGACCAAAATCACATTAACTAGAACATCTCAAGTGCACAAGAAAACGATGCAACTCAAATTACTATGCATATGAAACACTCCAATCCCGTTCTTTACTAAATAGAGGCAACAATGCAATTACTAAATCATTTTCAACTACTCTACAACATAACAAGGGAAACAAGGTAACCATTATAAACTCAAAAGTGTCATTGACCCTAAACAAAAATTAAAAAAAAACATAGGTGATGCTAACAAACAACTACATACTTGGCATTACATAAATTGCATTTATGGCATATGAGATTTAAATATAACACTTAGAAGCAATTAACACGAGATTTTCAAACTTACTTTGAAGGAAACAAACTCAAAGTTGCCGAGCGTTGATAAATGACAATTAAACATTTTTTAATGAAACTACGAAAGAAACTTGATGACGACAAATTTTTTGATCGTATTTCTCAACAAAAGATGTCAATGTGCTCAAACACATAAAGGAAAAACATTACAGTAAGACCATAACATTAAGGCTCTCACAAGGGCTAAACATTCCAAAACGAAATATCTATTATCACTAAATGAAAAGAAGTCAAAACCAAAGCAGGAAAGTGGATTTTCAAACAATTGCTAAAGCTACTGCTCAACAAACAACCCATGAAACTAACACGCCATTAAGCTCATTTTAAAGAGAAAAGAACAGAGAGCAAACCAAGAAAATGATGCAGAGATATGTAGCAAGCACTTTTGGATTTGAATGAAAACACGGTACCAAAGAAAACAACTAGAACAAATACATTTCTATTAAAAGGAAAACAAACCTAAACACCACTACTTAGTTTTAAACAAGACTCGAACAAGAAAAGATGACAAATAAGAATTTGAGTCAAGATGGTCACTCGAACAGGAAGAAATATCGAAAACAGGATAATTACTTAACTGATTTGCAATAAAAAAACAAGTCAAAACAATTTGAAAAAATTCAACATCTGAATGTCTCATACTGTAAATCAAACGACCAAGACATCATGGAACCAAAGACACGTGTGGAGATAACTATTACCTTTTGGGAGCAGCGTTCCGAGACAAGACGAGCCTTTCAGCGAGCTTTCACACCAAGTACGACTCCAAGGAGACAAAAAGAACGTCAAACATATAAAAAATGAAATTGAATTTTGAGCACTCTCTATTTCACTTTATCGAATTTGGATCGGTTTAACACAAAAATTTTATATTCGAGATTCTTCTCTATATATGAGTTCTCGCCTCTATGAAAGGAATATATTCTTCAACCCCTCTCCATTCCAACTCTATTTTTCCCAACCCTAAGATGAAGAAATAGAGGTTTTTTTTATAGAAGAAACCAAAGCTGAAAAAAAGGGGAGAAATCGGGTAGGAACTTGGATGAGAATTCCAATTCAAAATTCAAAAATCTGTTCAGAGTTAAGGTTGGGTTTATTTACTTAGTACTATTCTCAACGGGGAAAAGAAGGGAGCCGTTCGATTTAGAGAGCAAGGACGATTTTCGCGTGGGATTGATCCACCTAGATGATTCGAGTACGATTCGCGTACACAGAGGATAAAGGGGAGAAAAGGGACGCGAGACTGGGCGAGATGGGTTGGGTCACGATTTTTGCTGCTGGGCTGCGCTGGATTGCGTTTGGTCGTGATTTGCTGGGAATTGGCGCAATTCTTAGTTTGCTGGTTTCAGGGTTTCGCTGAAAAGGAAGCATAACAAGGTGGGGTCATTGGGTCGGTTGGTGTATTTTGGAATTGCTGTGTATTGTATGAATTGGGAGTAGGTTGGGCTGGTTTTCAGTTTGGAGGATTTGAAATTAAGGAAACTTGGGCTGGCATGGGTCGGAATTGGGCAAAAAATTATAAGGAAAAGAGCCCAAAGCTTGACCTCAAATGGGTTAAAAGGTGAGGAAAGGGGTTAGATTTTTGATTGACTAATTGGCCTAATAGATTGCAACTATAGCCAATTAGAATTAGTAAATTAGCCAAATTAAATTTATTTTGTAAATTCGGCTAAAATAAATAAATAAGATGAATTAATATTAATTAATTAATGAACTTCTTCATTCTAACAAAATAAAATAATCAACTTAATTACGAACTAATTAACTCAAAAATATAAATTGTTGAACAATTAAACTAATTACCCAAATATTCAAATAGACAAAATCTTTTTTAGAAAATGATTTTTCAAATATTCATAAAATGTAAATATATACAATTATATATAATATATATATATATATATATATATATATATATATATATATATATTATTTATAAAAATGGAAAAATTACTCAAAATGACTTGGAAAATACTTAATTATGTAAAAATCGATTAATTCAAATCGTTAAAAATTTAAGAAGCTCGATAATTAATTTATATCGGGTAGGGTTAAAATTGGGTGTCAACAAATGTCCTCATTTTACTTGGATTGATGCAAGAAATTCGAGGAAAATGAAATTGACCAATCCAATTTTGACTGACTACATATTCATCTTTTTGAAAAGGGATTTGGTACGGACTTTAGGAATTATGGCCGAACCCCGAAAATGAAATTCCTACATATCTCAGGCTATATGAGAATTCAAGCCACTTGTAGTTCACCGCTTGATTTAACTCATGATTTGGGAAGAGTTCAAAAGCTACCCAGATATCGAATTATGAAGTGACCGGAACGCCCGAGAATAAGATTTAAGAGCGAATGTTGTAATACAACCGAGTTTTCAACATTGAGACCGCCTACATATCCTTATAATTTAGGAGTCAAGCTGTTTGTAGTTTGACTTAATCGATTGAAAAGGAAATCTTTTATGCAAGATAACCTTTGGTTTTGGAGGAGTGACAAATTAAGTCGAGTTTGAAAAGAGGCTTACAACCTCTTAGCCATGAATGTGGATCTCTTCACATCTATAAGTAAGAACTTACACTGACGTATTTTCCAAATCTCTTGTGCATTATCACTCGAATTTGAAAGTTGCTTCCGGTGAACACCAAAAACTTTCCGGATGCAAAACGAAAACTGATAACCGTAAGAAAAACCCACATGCCTTCTAGTATGAGTGTGGTTTGATTGTGGTGGAATTTGCTCCTCAGCTCGCATCCGAAGAGTTTGACATTCCGCTTTGAACTATATCCCAGTTCGCTGCTAAGAAAAAAGTTCCACGTTGTGCTGCATCCTTTTTGACGTCGTCCGCACCTGTGGTTTGTTTGAGAATTCATCCTCTTGGGATGCTCTCAGGAAAGACTGAGATAAAACTTATTAGCATAAAAATGTAATTCAAACTGGGATATAGTGTCTTTACCGTGTGGACACTTAGCTGGTTCCATCAAATAATTGACGTCAGTTTTCTTTTAATTTGATGTTGAGCAAATAATGCTTATATCTCATATTTGAAATATAATTCTTCAATGTACTCCTCTTTTGATATGAAGTAATAAGAAATATACTGATGTAATATTTGAAGGCTCTCTTGATGATGTTCTTGCAGATGAAAATAATGATGATGATTCTTCATTAGTAAGATGACGATAATCTATCGGTAGAATAATATTGATGCATGATAAAATGATGATGATACTCCATCGATAGGATGATGATGCTAATGAAGATTCTTCATAGGATAATGTTGATTTATTGGTAGGTAGGATAATATTGATGATCCATTGATAGGATAATGATGATCTATTGGTAGAATGATGATAATGATCCATCGATAGGATGATGATGTTGATTCTCCATTGATAGAATATATTATTCATTTATAGTATGACGATAATGATAGGATGATAATGTTGATCCATCGATAGGGTGATGATAATGCTCCATTGATATGATGACGATGCTACTGAAAATTCTTCGGCAGGATAACATTGATGATCCATTGGTAGGATAATGCACATCCATCGGCAGGATAACGTTAAGAATCCATTGATAGGATAATGATACTAAATATACGTCAGTGGGATGATGTTGATCCATAAGTAGGATCGTGATAATTATCCATTGGCAGGATAATGCTAATGAATATCCGTCTATGGGATGATGATAATGATCCATCGATAGGATGAAGATGTTGATTCTCCATTTATAGGATAAATGATTCCTCATTTATAGTATAACGATAATGATAGGATGATGATGTTGATCCATCGATAGGGTGATAATGATGCTCCATCGATAGGATGGCGATGCTATTGAAGATTCTTCGGCAGGATAACGTTGATGATCCATTGGTAGAATAATGCAGATCCATTGGCAGGATAACATTAATGATACATTGATAGGATAATGATACTAAATATCCGTTGGTGGGATAATGTTGATCCATAAGTAGGATAATGATAATGATAATGATCCATTGGTAGGATAATGCTAATGAATATCCGTCGGTGGAATGATGTTGATCCATAGGTAGGATAATGATAATGATCCATTGATAGGATAATGATAATTATTCATTGATTGGGTAATGATAATGAAGAATGATAAATATCCGTCGATAGGATGATGCTGACAACGATCTGTAGGTAAAAAGATGACGCTCCATTGGTAGGATAGTGATTATGATCCATTGGTAGGATAATGTATATGAAGGTCCATTGGTAGGATGATGTTGATCCATTGATAGGATGATGTTTATCAACACCGAGCAAAGATGATGCTTTACCGAGCAACATAGGTGATCTTCTGGGTATCTTCTAAATGGCAGTATCGTCTCAACTGACAATACAAATAAAAATGACCTTTAGGATAGTGGTATCATCTCATTTGACAATACGATATAAATGACACTCTGGTAGTAATATTATCATGTCTAATAATATGGTGTAGATAACGTCCTCCAGGTATCTTTAGTTGATCAAAAACAGTAAAATGTCTTTCGCTTGGATTTTCATTTGTTCCATCTCTGAACATAGTTGCACATTCATTATGGACCTCGACTTGTTGGAAATTGAATGAAATAATATTATTCATATTTCTCAAATCTTTGATATACGCAACACAAAATATTTCCTGCATCCACAGAAAAATTTTAAATTTTGGGGAGCTCTTCGCTCTTTTGACTTCTCCATATTCATTGAACGGAGAAATATGCTGCTTTCGAGGTAACCTTATAGACCTGCATCCACTGAAAAATTATTAGTTTAAAAATTAAACTGATTTGTGTCAATCTCTTCGGTTGTCTGCTCCTTGTCTTGCTATCTCTGGTTGATTTCTCTAATCTTCCGCCTCTTGATAGATAAGACAAAATATTTTTATGCAAGACTAATTGAAACAAGAAAGAGAACTTATAAAAGAAAATAGGTTTTCCAAAAATAATATTTGAAAAAGGTTGCTGCCAAGTGTTATGTCACGTCACGTCAAGCTTAATAATTGAGATTAATGTCTCGATGTCTATTTGATTGCTCGTCGAGAAATATTTAAAATTGCTTTAAACTATCGATAAACCCTATCAAAATTTTGAGGTCATCCTAAAAGATTTTGTCCCAGCTAACTATCTTGGCTTATCTTTAACCATTGTGAGCAAATTACGGAATTTTTGAGATCCTCTTAAAAATTCTGTCCCAATTGACTGTCTTGACTTATCTTTAACTGTTGGTAAGCAAACTACGGAATTTTTGAGATCCTCTAAAAAATTCTATCCAAGTTGACCGTCTTGCTTATCTTTAACCGTTAGTAAGAAAATTATAGATTTTTGTGATCCTCTCAAAAAATCTGTCCTAGTTGCAAATTCCAAAGTAACTTCAGTCTCGCTTTTGTTGGAGGGATCTTCTTCTTGAATTTTTTTAGTTCCTCTCAGAAATTCTGTCCCAGTTTCTATTATAAAGAAAAAATAGAAATCTTATGGGAGATATGACCGAGCCGTTGTGGCGCATACGTATCCCGTTGAGGCAGGAATCAGGTGAAACGTAGTTTCCCCTCTCAAGGATAAAACAGAAATAGAAAATTAAAATAAGGGAACGACCGAAGCCGACATGGGCCGCCTACATATCTCATTCTTGAGAATTCTGGTTGAACGTAGTTCAAATACAAAAAGAAACATTAAAAAGGGATAAATGAGTGACCGAGGCTGACATAGGCCGCCTACGTATCTCATTCTTGAGAATTCAGATCAGCCGTAGTTCATTACAAAAGGATAAATTCTAAACATAAATGATTACACACAAATAAAGGCAGTTACAAGGTAAAGAGAGAGAAAAAAATTGAGTCTTTAATCATGATATATTTCGATAACATTTGAGTAGATTGATGACTTGTGAGATCTAATTTCATGCTCAACCATATAATGTCATCAAAAAAATGCATCGATGTGCTCCCTAAGCAAACTGATGAGTTCTCTTTCCTGTGCTTTTGTCAGATAGGCACCAATTTAATTTCTTTGACGCATTCATCATTTTCCTGATTCACTATTCCAATCTCTTTTGAATTCGGCTCTTTGTGACTTTCAAACAGTCTGAATTCCTCAACCACATGTTTTGGTACCATAATTTTCTCACTGTAGTCCTCAAACTTATCCGCAACTATCCCATTTTGTTCATTCAGCTTGTGACATGACATGATATTGACAGATTTGAAAATATTTTCACTGAAATCATAGGCAGATACCGTTAGATAGCAATTGTACAGCAAGGAAAGCAAATTTTCACAATAAAGGAGGTTTTCATTTGAAATGAGAATATAAGAACTTTGCCGATAAATAATTTGCTTTTCTCTTCTTTTTTTCAAAATATTGGAAGGGAGATAAAACATAATGAGGCAAAAATAGAGTACAAGATGGGTCTCGATCCTCATTCGAAACACCACTAATTTTGAAATAACATATAAAATTGTCTATGTCTACCAAGACGAGCGAGAAATCAAGAGCAACGTGGATGTCCACTTAAGCATTTGCTCCTTTGACTCGCTGTCTAGTATGACTGGTGTCTCAATCATCTCTTCAAGCACAATATCACCTTTTTTGAACACATTCTCGATTCCTTCCCCCATACCAGTTTTCATTGGAAAAGACTGGTACGAGTGAGACAATGATTTTGGAAAAGCTTGATCAATCTCCTGCTTGTTTTGAGCCTCTTTTGGCACTAGATCAAATGCTTGATGAGGTGCCATGATTCCAGATTCATATTTCTCTCTTTTGGTTGGAGAGGATGCAACTTTCTCAAGCTTTTCAAGGTTGACTGACATTATAAATTTCTCCACATAAAAATCTTCGAATTTAATCACATTAATAGTCACCCCCTCATGACTCAGCGTAGGGTTACTATTGGCATTAGAAGTGGTATTCTGTAGAGTGACGACCTTTTGATCTATCAAGTCTTGGGTTTTATGATTCAAGTTGATACAATCCTCAGTAATATGCCCAGCACCTCCTGAATGGTAAGCACAATAAAGATCGGGTCTATAAAGCTTGGAGTTGACATTGATAATTTTTGGATCAATTGTCTGTATCAGGCCAACCGATTTCAATCTTTCAAAAAGTTGTGTTCGGATCTCAACCAAAGGAGTAAAGACTCTAGAGGATTTCTTCTCAACATTTGGGCGACGATGATTGTACTTATTTCCTGGGTGTAAAGGTACTTGACGGTAGTTTGGGGGATTTTGGTGAGTTGGTGCTTGCGTTTGAACATTTGGGTATAGTGAAGCTTGGTAGCTAGCAAGGATACTTTTGTAGTATGGGGTGGGATTTTGGTAACTTGATTGTATATTTGAGCAATTAACTGATGTAGTTTGATAATATGGACGGATTTTTTGGTAATATGGAGGTGGAGTTTGGAAAACAGGAGGTGGAATTTGATAACTCGGCGGTGGATTTTGGTAATTAGGAGGTGGATTTTGGTAATTCGGTGGTGGGGTTTGATAACTTGATTGGGTAAAACAAGCTTGATATGAATTTTGTTGAGCTCGAGGATAACCTTTGTAAGTTGAGGATTTTCTAAATTGTCCTTTTCCATCAGATGCGTAGGAAATAGAAGACACATCCCCTCTCTTCTTTTTCAACAATCCTGAAGATTCAGTGGGGGCGGCGACACGAGAAATCGTTCCAGTTTTAAGACCATCTTCGATAGCCTCACCTACCTTGACTATCTCTACAAATTTTGCTCCAATGAGCAATATTATTCTGTCATAATACTCTGGCTCTTGAATACGTATGAACATTTCCACGATCTCCT
The DNA here is from genome assembly GCA_016801875.1 of Solanum sitiens. Lineage (NCBI taxonomy): Eukaryota > Viridiplantae > Streptophyta > Magnoliopsida > Solanales > Solanaceae > Solanum > Solanum sitiens. The sequence goes on from JABWTJ010000329.1 coordinate 565,073, forward strand.
TCTCAGACATAAGAGGTTGAACTCGAGCGGCCTCTTTCCTCCACCTATAGGCATATTCACGATAACATTCAGTGGATTTATTCTTGATTCTCTCCAAAGAATAGTGATCAGGAACGATCTCCACATTGTAGGCAAACCGTTCGATGAAATCTTTAGCTAGTGCATTCCAGTTAGACCACTACTTTATTTCATGCGAGGTAAACCATTCCAACGCTTCTCCATTCAAACTTTGGCTAAAAATCCGCTTTCATAAAGATTTATTCCTTCCAACTCCCACGAGATGGTCACAATAGGCTCTCAGGTGTGCCAAAGGATTCCATGTTCCTCCAAAAGTGTCCAATTTTGGAACTTAAAACCCTTATGGGAGGCTTAGATTTGGATGGATGCACAAATTCTTGTAACTCAACCCATCAACTTTAAGAATATAGTGCAACTCTTTCATGGCTTTCCTGATATCTTCTTTTATATTCAGTTGACTGCCTCTTCTTTTTGACCTCCACTCTCTCTCAGGCTCCTTATAGTCATCAAGCTCGGAATAGTCGGCATAAGGTTAATTTGGAATTGGAATTTGAAAAGTAGTCTTTTGTGGTAGAGGTGGAGCAATGGAGGGATTTTGGGTATTTTGAGTGGCTTGATAATTTTGGGGATAGTTTGAGGGTTGGTATTTTGGTTTTGAAGATGAGGAAGGTCTGAGCATCGTTCATATTTTGGTTTTGAGGAATATGGAAGGTTTGAATGTTGGTATTTTGATGAGGAGGCGGTGCTTGACACGAGGTGGTGGCGTGATGAGGATTAGGGGTAATTAAGTCAATGGTTGGAGGATTTTGAGCGGGCTTAGAGGGTAAGTTCTAAGCCTGTTCCGCGCTTGGGGAAGGAAAGTGGAGTGGAGGTCTTCCATCTCTTGGAGGGTTGAATGATGAAATTGGATTAGACAAATCTTGTATTTTTTGCACTTCGACCCTCATTTCGGCAATATGTTGCATCAACTGCATAATCAATTCATTTTGATCAGTGTCGGCTGGTTGAGTCACGACAACATCATTCAAGCCAATCTCATACTGTTATCACCCATTACTGTCTTTTCTTTTCGAAAACTTTGATTGGGGGAGAAATCTTTGGGGGCCTTAGATCTTGTGAAATAAGGATGATCAACCAACTTATCTACGCAGATCAGTTCTAAATACCTGACAAATGAAAAAACTCAAAAGGCAAATGTTTTAGTGCCTGAAGGTGATCAATAGTACAAGATATCACATATAGGTGTAAACACACAAGTTTGCTTTATTCGGAGATAAACTAGCCCATCAAAATAGAGAAATAGCTAAATTGACAAGAATTTGTCTACTTGACTTCTAATTTTAGATTGAACTGTCAAGAGGTGACAAAGATAAAAAATTTCAAAAATGGGGACCGGTAACTAACATGTTTGGCTAAAATATCTAACTTAATTTTGAGATAAAAATTATTTAGAATTTTTTTGAAAGTGAAGTATTATTTACTAGCTAAGTGAGATTTGACTTGCAAAATTTATTTTAAGTTTATTTACTTGGTTGATTTAACTAAGTCATTAAAACGAGATAGCGTCTTGCGGGTGATTGAATTTTTAACCCTAAAACTAATGACAATTAACAACAAATAAATACGAAATAAAGTAAAAGAGAGATAGAGAGAGTTGGGTCCAAATTTGGTTTCTGTCCGCCTGGACCGGTATTTGGACCCATTTCATTTTGGGCATTGGGCCCATAACGAGTTGTACCTGTCCGAAACCTCTAGCAATACAATAATAGTAAAATGACGTGGTCTTAGGCCCAAAATAACAAAATACACACTTTTGAAGAAAAAAAAAACAGATAAATAAAATTTTGGACTCTCTGGCCCAATCTTTTCAACTTCTTGGCCTGTACGTCAAATTTGTGGGCTTGACTCGATGAATGAAACTTGAGGCTTTATGGCTCTCCCAAAATGCAAGGAGGAGATAAGAGTTTGGGATGAACTCCCGACAATCACATGTAAACAGAAAAATAAGAAATACTTTAGTAAAAATTCTCTCCAAAAATGGTTAACATCTATTTAAAACACATAGCTACATAACCCAAATAATAAATTAACATTATGACACATGTAAATGCTATATGAATTATGCTATCATTTTATCAATCCCAATAGTAGCTTTAGCAAACATTTAATAACTTAATAAATGCCTTCAAGAGGGTCAACAATTAACTAAGTCATGGCAAAATTTAAGGACCAAAATCACATTAATTAGAACATCTCAAGTGCACAAGAAAATGATGCAACTCAAATTACTATGCATATGAAACACTCCAAACTAGTTCTTCACTAAATAGAGGCAACAATGCAATTACTAAATCATTTTCAACTACTCTACAATATAACAAGGGTAACAAGGTAACCATTATAAACTCAAAAGTGTCATTGACCCTAAATCAAAAATTAAAAAAAACATAGGTGATGCTAACAGACAACTACATACTTGGAATTACATAAATTGCATTTATGACATATGAGATTTCACTATAACACTTAGAAGCAGTTAACACACGATTTTCAAACTTTCTTTGATAGGAACAAACTGAAAGTTGCCGAGCCTTGATAAATGACAATTAAACATTCTTTAATGAAACTACGAAAGAAACTTGATGACGACAAATGTTTTGATCGTATTTCTCAACAACAGATGTCAATGTGCTCAAACACATAAAGGAAAAACATTACAGTAAGACCATAACATTAAGACTCTCACAAGGCCTAAACATTCCAAAACGAAATATCTATTATCACTAAATGAAATGAAGTGAAAACCAAAGAAGGAAAGCGGCTTTTCAAACAATTGCTAAAGCTACTGCATAACAAACAACCCATGAAACTAAGTACGCCATTAAGCTCATTTTGTAGAGAAAAGAATAGAGAGCAAACCAAGAAAACGATGCAGAGATATGTAGCAAGCACTTTTGGATTTGAATAAAAACACGGTACCGAAGAAAACAACTAGAACAAATACATTGCTATTAAAAGGAAAACAAAATTGAATACCACTACTTAGTTTTAAACAAGACTCAAACTAGAAAAGATGGCAAATAAGAATTTGAGTCAAGATGTATACTCGAACAGGAAGCAATATCCAAAATAGGATAATTACTTAACTGATTTGCAATAAAAAACAAGTCGAAACAATTTGAAAAAATTCAACATTTGAATGCCTCATACTGTAAATCAAACGACCAACACATCATGCAACCAAAGACACGAGTGGAGATAACTATTACCTTTTGGGGAGAAGCATTATGGGACAAGACGAGCCTTTCAACAAGCTTTCACACCAAGTACGACTCCAAGGAGACAACAAGAACGTCAAACATATAAAAAATGAAACTGAAACTTGAGTACTCTCTATCTCACTTTATCGAATTCGGATCTGTTTAACACTGAAAACTTTATATTCAAGATTCTTCTCTATATATGAGTTCTCGCCTCTATTAATGGAATATATTGTTCAACCCCTCCCTATTCTAACACTATTTTCCCAACCCTAAGATGAAGCAAGAGAGGGTTTTTTATAGAAGAAACCAAAGCTAAAAAAGGGGGGAAATCGGGTAGGAACTTGGATGAGAATTCGAATTCAAAATTCTGTTATGACCCGAGGGTATACCCTAGAAGTTATGGTATCCTCAAATCTTAAAACGGAGTCGTCGACCTCTCGGAGGTCTAAGACAAGCCTCTTATCGTACCTTCATTGCATACTCACAATAAAAATAGCGGAAAATTTAAAATTTTTCATAGCACATCATATGCTAGAACATTACTTCGTATATATATAAAAATACGCCATAATACATAGTTAGAATCTAAGTCTCTTTGCCATCTTAAGACACAATTCAATAGAATAGAATAGGGACACGACCCTTAACAACATAAAATATAAGTCTAAGCTATTACATTAACTTTAAGAACATCTTGACATAGGCAACCCGTGAATCATAAGGGTCCCTTTACTCAAACTTGGGGGATCTATCCAAGCTCTTCTTTTAGGAGACATCCTCTAGCCATCACCACCTACACTTTACGCAAAAAGATTAAGAAGAATGGTATTTGTACAAGAATGCACTAAGTATGTCAACCATGCAAAAACATGCATTTAAAGAAGGACATTTCTTTTGAAATCATGCAACATCTATTTTTAGTAAACTTCATGAACATAGGCCCATCTAATATCAATATAGTTCCCATACATCATATAGACATGGATAATACTTATAATAGCACATAAAGCCATTTATCATACTTATAAGCATATTCAATACACATCATACATTACCTCTCTTTCATTTTACTTCTTTTATTAAGTAACCCTCAAAGTGTACTTAGTACAATGTATCACTTTGAGGTCACCTTTCAATAGTCTTTCATAATATGCTTCTTAAACACAACCACATATATTCACAATTCATAAGCACATCAAAGACATCAACTTCACATAAGGACCATCACCTAAAACAACTCCTAAGTCACACTAGTGCAATGTGTAGGTAACATTCCATAATGCTACTTCCACCAAGTGTACCTAAGAAGTCACCCTAGATTAGGCATAACATATTCAACAAGTCGTAACATATTCACTTACAACTACACATAAGGCCACATACTTTATATCATCATATAAGGACTCTTTCCTTTACTACAATATTAGTCATAAATCACTTAATTCATATCATAGGTAAACTACCCTCATAACCCTTTCACAAGCTTACTTGTTCAATGTACACATGGAGTCCCATACCCCCACAGATACTAAGTAAACCCATTTAGAAACCATAAGTGTAATTCACATGCATAGTCATAATTCATATCTTAACATAACCAGGTCACTTAACATGCATTCATACAAGTCATATATAACTTAAGTCTTTCCTTTATAAGGGTCTCCAATCCTATCCTTTCTTGAAGTCATCTAGTGCAATGTAGAGGTAGGGTCCATAGTCCTCTTATACCAAGTACACTTCTCAAGGAATGTAGATTATAGTTCATATTCTTATCTTATTTAATTATTAACCTTCGGGATACATAGCCATAACCGACATAGACCATGTAAACTACATGAAATCCGGTGTTCTACTCCCACACCGAAAAGAGAGGGTTAACACTTGACGAAGGTACAACCATTCGTACATAGCTATATAAGTTGTATCCACAAGCTATAACCTACGGGGGTACGTAGTTATGAAACATGGAGATTGCTTCTAGAAATCTTGACTTCCTAGCGTGGAGATTTCCATATCATGAGACAACATCTACGTTGGGAACCCGGACTTGCTAACGTAAAGGTTCTCTTTGTGGGAAGTCGGTCTTACTAACATGAAGCTCCCACTCTCATTTGTCATGTTCATTTGGTGTTAGTCTCTAACTCCCTTTTTACATATATTAAAGCCTTTAGTACATTAATTCATATAGATTAGGCCTTAGGGACTTACTCCCTCATACATCATATAGCTAAAAGGTATCTAGGATGAGAATTCTACATTCATCATAGAACCTACATTATGTGAGAATGTCCTTTCCCATAATCATATCATATTCATACATGCATGTCTGTATACATATATGTGAGATCTACATTCACATAAACACATTTTGGAACACATGTTCATAACTTCATAAATCATATACTTTACATGCATAGAAATAGGTAACGATGCATAGGAGAACTATCCTTTACTTAGTCATCATGAATTTATCCTACTCATAGATATGCATGAAGTGTGTGTGTATATTGGTCAATATGATCACATAATGGCTATCACATAATATTGGGGAAGCCACCCTCTAAAGACTACAACACATGTACAACATTCTTCAAGTCTCAAGTCATACACATATATAGAGTATTGAGGATTATAGACTACACACACTCACATTACATAATAGGAGGCAAGTACATATTCAACAATAGAATATAAGACTCCTAGCATACTTTGATCACACATTTACATAGGGTTCATATGGGTAGGGGTCATGCTATAAGGATATTCTTCATCACTATCCATATAGACCATCTATCCGTAACATGATCATCACACATATACATATAACATCATCCTCACACCTAGGTCAAACAAGTAGTGTTGAAGACTATACACATAACATCACATAACATCAATTGACTTAGACATGATATTAGAATCAAGTCTAAATCCTTAAACTTCCTAACATAGGATCCATCATATCAATTCATATTGCATATAATGCCTTGAAGACCATGATCATAACACATAAACATGTACAAGAATGTAAACACCGCCACCAAAGGTGGACCATACCAATCAACACGATTCAATGTACATTCTAAGCTAATTAGAAGAAATAATTCAACTTACCAAATCTCCAAGGTTATGATCATCTTTGATCATTCCTCCACAATTCATATTCAATTGATATAGAAAGTAATAGAAATAAGCAATTCAATACAATCCAATCACAATTCTATAAACATCAAGTCAATATAAAAAAACTCACATTATAGGTTAATTTGAGAAATTAGGAGGATCATGGGTTCTTCATAAAATTGGATAGAAATTCATGATAAAAATCAGTAGATAAACATATATTCATCATTAGAATGCTTTTGAAATCAATTTGAGAATGAACACATGGCTAGATTCAAAAGTAGGATTTTGGACTTAAAATTCATGTTTAGAAAACCTTTGAAAGGACTCCATAGATGAATAGTTATATATGGATGAAGTATCACCATACCTTATACATTAAAAATCCCATGAAAATCTGAGAAGAGAGCTCTAAATCCATAGCTTGTTCTTGAGCTTGATCTTCAATGGGGGTTTTGGGGTTTTTTGGAAGAGAAGGGAACTTTGGGAATTTGATTTCTTAATGGGTTTTGGATTTTTGGCTTGGTAAAGGGTTTAAAAAGGTCTTAAAAACAGTTAATAAAACGTACCATAAGTTACCAAAATACCCCCACACGAATTGGGGTTCTTAGACATATCAAAATTGACTTAAAAACAACGCAACCGGATCAGGGAGTGGGCTGCGCGTCGCGGAGCAGCCTCCCTATTCTACCCCTAATAAAATTTGATGCAGTGAGGTGTGTGCTAGGAGCGCGTCGCGAGGGAAAGGTCCAAATTATGCTCCTGCACGCTGCCTTTGGCAACCTCTTGTCCAAGGTTCGGGTCCTCCTTGGGGGCCCTTCGGGTGGTCCCCGGGGAGTCGTACCAGAATGTTTTGACCCTTATCATGCCTATTAGGGTACTAGGGTCAACTACAATGACTTTACACTCCAAAAAACACATGAAAACAAGGCTAACATACAAGGACACACTAGCACATCTAAAAGGCTAACTTTCAAACCTCTTGGACGTTCTTGAACGTTTGACCTCCAAACTTCATGAAACTTAGCACACTGCCTATAAACATCATTATAACTCATATAAGGACCTAAAGAGCCCATGACAAACACATAAGCACATAAAAACACCTAAGGCCCTTTGGTGACTAGTCGTCGAACGTCTTGGTCGTCCCTTGATGTTTGACTTTCAAATCACCTCAAATCAGGTATACATACTATAAAACACTTAATGAACATATTATTAACCTTCTTAGGAACATGTGAGGCTCTAGATACCTTATTTCATTTTGAGGGCGTGTCAATACTCCCCCACTTAGAACAACATTCGTCCTCGAATGACACTAACACATTTTAAAAACTTTCAAGGACTCCATGACTTCCATAAAATCTCACAACACTTCAACATGTTATCACATAAAAGGCAATGCACAAAACTTACGAGGAACACCAACTTTATTATAGTATGCATTTAAGGCAACATAATCAAGCATTGACTACTTCTATAACTCATTTCATGTATACATACTTCATCATATTCATTTCCATTTGGAGGAACTACCTTCTCCAACTTTAGTCATGTTAATTATTTCATCACAAGGTTAAACATACTATGGATTCCAATTGCACACTTAGGAATAATCCACACTTCAAATCATGAGAAAATTTAAACACTTCATATAGTTGCACAAGAATCATGAATAAGGTAGATTAACTACAATCTTATAGTCTAGACATAATACCACCAAGGTCATATATGACATTACCATGCTTAGCTTTGTTCAAGGAGGAAGTACCTTCTCCTATTCACAACATATACACATGGCATCATAGAGTTCATATTAAAGCAATGCATAGAGGTAAATTCATACTAAGGAGGATTTCTTTACTCCAAACCACATTATGCTTATATTTTCTTACTTATGAAATCAACATAGTAGGTCACACGAAGCACATCACAACTTTAAGAAGTCAAGTTACAACTTTCTATTTCTAGCACATCACTAGATTTCATAAGCATGCATCATTTAGGGAAATTTATCACAATTTATAGGCACACCAATAAACATAGGCTAAACCAACCATCACTTCTCAAGATTAAGCCTATAGTAACACTTCCCAATTCTCAAAAGTCACACATTTTTCAAAGAGACTCATCTTATCTTATTTAAAAGAGACTCAATTCCTCATTGTGGGGCCAAAAACCACACATCATGAGTGACATCAAACATGCTCATTAAGCTATCTCATGAAATCAAATTGTACATATATCATATAAGGATGCACAACATCATGAGAAATATGCAAATTTATAAAAGTTTCCATTTTCATGCAATAATGACCTTTCATAATATGCATAACATAGTGTCATTTAAGACATGCATATCATTTGGAGAACATGCAACTTATCCTTAAGCTACTTAGGAGCTCTTTGGTTTCAAGCTTGAGTAAGAATAGAAGGAAATAATAGGGATATGTAAAACCTTACTACTCAAATCATCCTCCCCCTCTTAGGATAAACCCATTTAAGAGAAACTCATCTCCCCTCTAGGGGAATCTTAGCTTACCAACCTTATTAACTAAGCACATCATTTCTCTCTTGGGATCTAATCTTATGAACACCCTTCTTTCCATCACTACAAAGTGGCTTTCAACCTAGACAAGTTCAAGGGGACTTAACATAGGGACATCAAGGGCCCTAAAAATATTTACCATCTATGCACATTATCCCTCACTTGGGGTAAGCATAATCACATCATGTCCTCAAACATCAAGTTCAAGGCAAGTCAAGACCAACCTACATGGTTTATCACTTTTGGTGGAACTAGGTACAATCTAAGAACTTCCTCAATTGACCATACTCAAATTCAAGCTTAAAAGACAACTAACCACTTCAAAGTAGGTCAACCTCAATTTTCTACCTTCTCTTCAAGAGCTAAGGGGTACATGCCATACATCCCCCTAAGTCACCTTAGGGTACTCATACTTCCAACTCATGGAATAAAACTCCTTTTTCCCCTTTTTACCACTCTTAGAATAGATTCATAGAGGGAATCATCAACTATCTTACTAGTCATAAGGTTTCTACCATTAACTATCACACTTTACAATCATCTTACAAGGATCAACACACTTTTTCCCCTCCTTAGGAGCAAGCCTATACAAAATATTCTAATCCACAAAAGGACAACTATGAAGCAAATCACATATATCAAGGCAACATTCATCTTTATCACTATATACCACATTCTCTAAGACTTTTCAAGCCTACACCATCACATCATGCTACCATCCTACATAGTCACAAGGCATGCTATCATTCCATGGGGAACTCCATTTAACCAAAACAACTATTAACAAGCTATGACCATATCTTGAAATAACTTGTTAACATAACATCTCATTCCCCATAAGCCCCCTATAGCCATAAATTGCACCATATCCACATATACTAAATTCACCTTCACCAATACTCACCAAATCGTAAAAACAAGGTAAGTATCAAAACTCACATTTTCTCCCTCAAGCATTGAGAGATCATCCCTTCTAAGCAATCACATCTAAAAGACTACCGGGCAAGGAAACATAAGAGAGAGAGATCTTATAGCGTTAAGTTCTATGGCACGACATGAGAATAGTGAAAAAGAGAAACTCTATCATCCTATAGCCTCCCGTATCATTTGATGTGTCGCGACTCACCACCAATGAAACGAGACTCTACTAGATGTGATAGTACGAGACATTGAAACTTAAGGACAAACCACAAAATCTTATTCTCTGAACCAAGTTTGTTACGACCTGAGGGTATAACCTAGAAGTTATGGTATCCTCAAATCTTAACACGGCGTCGTTGACCTCTCGGAGGTCTAAGACAAGCCTCTTATCGTACCTTCATTGCATACTCACAATAAAAATAGCAGAAAATTTAAAATTTTTCATAGCACATCATATGCTAGAACATTACTTCGTATATATATAAAAATACGCCATAATACATAGTTAGAATCTAAGTCTCTTTGCCATCTTAAGACACAATTCAATAGAATAGAATAGGGACACGACCCTTAACAACATAAAATATAAGTCTAAGCTATTACATTAACTTTAAGAACATCTTGACATAGGCAACCCTTGAATCATAAGGGTCCCTTTACTCAAACTTGGGGATCTATCCAAGCTCTTATTATACGAGACATCATCTAGCCATCACCACCTACACTTTCTGTAAAAAGATGAAGAAGAATGGTATTAGTACAAGAATGCACTAAGTATGGCAACCATGCAAAAATATGCATTTAAAGAGTGCATTTCTTTTGAAATCATGCAACATGTGTTTTTAGTAAACTTCATGAACATAGGCCCATATAAGCTTAATATAGTTCACATACATCATATAGACATGGATAACACTTATAATAGCACATAAAGCCATTTATCATACTTATAAGCATATTCAATACATATCATATATTACCTCTCTTTTATTTTACTTCTTTTATTAAGTAACCCTCAAGTGTACGTAGTACAATGTATCACTTTGAGGTCACCTTTCAATAGTCTTTCATAATATGCTTCTTAAACGCAACCACATATATTCACAAGTCATGAGAACATCAAAGACATCAACTTCACATAAGGACCATCACCTAAGACAACTCCTAAGTCACACTAGTGCAATGTGTAGGTAATATCCCATAATGCTACTTCCACCAAGTGTACTTAAGAAGTCACCCTTGACTAGGCATAACATATTCAACAATTCATAACATATTCACTTACAACTAGATATAAGGCCACATACTTTATATCATCATATAAGGACTTTTTCCTTTACTACAACATTAGTCATAAATCACTTAGTTCATATCATAGGTAAACTACCGTCATAACCCCTTTACAAGCTTACTTGTGCAATGTACACATGGAGTCCTGTACCCCCCACATATACTAAGTAAACCCATTTAGAAGCCATAAGTGTAATTCACATGCATAGTCATAATTCATATCTTAACATAACAAGGTCACTTAACATACATTCATACAAGTCATATATAACATAAGTCTTTACTTCATAAGGGTCTCAAATCCTATCCTTTCTTGAAGTCATCTAGTGCAATGTATAGGTAGGATCCATAGTCCTCTTATACCAAGTACACTTCTCAAGGAATTTTGATTACAGTTCATATTCTTATCTTATTTAATTATTAACCTTCGGGATACATAGCCATAATCCACATAGACCATGTGAGCTACATGGAATCCGGTGTTCTACTCCCACACCGAAAAGAGAGGGTTAACACTTGCCGAAGGTGCAACCATTAGTACATAGCTATATAAGTGGTATCCACAAGCTATAACCTACGGGGGCACGTAGTTATGGAACATGGAGATTTCTTCTAGAAACATTGACTTAGTAGCGTGGAGGTTTCCATCTCATGAGACAACATCTATGTTGGGAACTCGGACTTGCTAACATGAAGGTTCTCTTCGTGGGAAGCCGAACTTACTAAAGTGAAGCTCCCACTTTCATTTGTCATGTTCACTCCGTGTTAGGTTCTAACTCCCTTTTTAAATATATTAAAGCCTTTAGGACATTAATTCATATAGATTAGGACTTAGGGACTTACTCCCTCATACATCATATAGCTAAAAGGTATTTAGGATGAGAATTCTACATTCATCATAGAACCTACATTATGTGAGAATGTCCTTTCCCATAATCATATCATATTCATACATGCATGTCTGTATACATATATGTGACATCTACATTCACATAAACACATTTTGGAACACATGTTCATAACTTCATAAATCATATACTTTACATCCATAGAAATAGGTAATGATGCATAGGATAACTATCCTTTCCTTAGTCATCATGAATTTATCCTACTTATACATTTGAATGAAGTGTGTGTGTACATTGGTCAATATGATCACATAATGGCTATCACATAATATTGAGGAAGCCACCCTCTAAAGACCACAACCCATGTTAAACATTCTTCAAGTCTCAAGTCATACACATATATAGAGTATTGAGGATTATAGACTACACACACTCATATTACATCGTAGGAGGCAAGTACATATTCAACAATAGAATATAAGACTCCTAGCATACTTTGATCACACATTTATATAGGGTTCATATGGGTAGGGGTCATGTTATAAGGATATTCTTCATCACTAGTCATATAGACCATCTATCCCTAACATGATCATCACACATATACATATAACATCATCCTCACACCTAGGCCAAACAAGTAGTGTTGAAGACTATACACATAACATCACATAACATCAATTCACTTAGACATGATATTAGAATCAAGGCTAAATCCTTCAACTTCATAAAATAGGAATCATCATATCAATTCATATTACATATAATGCCTTGAAGACCATGATCATAACACAGAAACATGTACAAGAATGTAAACACCGCCACCAAAGGTGGACCATACCAATCAACACGATTCAATGTACATTCTAAGATAATTAGGAGAAATAAGTCAACTTACCAAATCTCCAAGCTCATGATCATCTTTGATCATTCCTCCACAATTCATATTCAATTGATATAGAAAGTGATAGCAATAAGTAATTCAATACAATCTAATCACAATTCCATAAACATCAAGTCAATATCAAAAGACCCACATTATAAGCTAATTTGAGAAATTAGGAGGATCATGGGTTCTTCATAAAATTGGATAGCAATTAATCATAAAATTAGTAGATAAACATATATTCATCATTAGAGTGCTTTTGAAATCAATTTGAAAATAAACCCATGGCTAGATTCAAAAATAGGATTTTGACTTAAAATTCATGTTTAGAAAACCTTTGAAAGGACTCCATAGATGAATGGTTATATATGGATGAAGGATCACCATACCTTATACATTAAAAAGCCCATGAAAATCTGAGAAGAAAGATCTAAGAATCCATCTCCATAGCTTGTTTTTGCGCTTGATCTTCAATGGGGGTTTTGGGGGTTTTTGGAAGAGAAGGGAACTTTGGGAATTTGATTTGTTAATGGTTTTTGAGGTTTTGGCTTGGGAAACGGTTTAAAAAGGTCTTAAAAACAGTTAATAAAATGTCCCCTAAGTTACCAAAACACCCTCACACAAATTGGGGCTCTTAGACATGTCAAAATTGACTTAAAAATGACGCAACCGGATCTGGGAGTTGGCTGCGTTAGTGGAGCAGCCTCCCCATTCTGCCCCAAATTAAATTTGAGGCAGTGAGGTGCAATCTAGGCGTGCGTCGCGAGGTCAAGGTCCAAATCTTGCTCCTGCACGCTGCCTTGGGCAGCCTCTTGTCCAAGGTTCGGGTCCTCCTTGGTGGTCCCGGGGAGTCCTACCCAAACGTTTTGACCCTTAACATGTCTATTAGGGTACTAGGGTCAACTACACTGACTTTCCACTCCAAAAACACATGAAAACAAGGCCAACATCCAAGGACACACTAGCACATCTAAAAGGCTAACTTTCGAACCTCTTGGACGTTTGACCTCCAAACTTCATGAAACTTAGCACACTGCCTATAAACATCATTATTACTCATATAAGGACCTAAAGAGCACATGAAACACGCATAATCACATAAAAACACCTAAGGCCCTTTGGTGACTAGTCGTCGAACGTCTTGGTCATCCCTTGATGTTTGACTTCCCAATCACCTCAAATCAAGTCTACATACTATAAAACACTTAATGAACATATTATTAACCTTTTTAGGCACATGTGAGGCTCTAGATACCTTATTTTATTTCGAGGGCGTGTCAAATTCAAAATTTTTTTTCAGAGATAAGGTTAGGTTGATTCAATTAATACTATTTTCAATGGGGAAAAGAAGGGAGCCGTCATATTTAGAGAGCAAGGACGATCTTCACATGGTATTTATCCACCTAGATTATTCGAGTACGATTCGCGTACAGAGAGGAGAAATGGGAGGAAAGGGGCGCGGGGCTAGGCGAGATGGGTTGGGTCCGCGATTTTTGCTGCTGGGCTGCGCTGGATCGCAATTCGCTGGGAATTTATGCAATTCTCAGTTCGCTCGTATCTGGGAATCGCTGAAAAGGAAGAAGACAAGGTGGGGTCATTGGGTCGGTTGGTGTATTTTGGAATTGCTGTGTATTGTATGAATTGGGAGTGGGTTGGGCTGGTTTTTAGTTTGGAGGAATTCGAATTAAGGAAACTTAGGCTGGCATGGGTTGAAATTGGGCCGAAAATTACAAGGAAAAAAGCTCAAAGCTTGACCTCAAATGGGTTAAAGGTGAGGAAAGGGGTTAGATTTTGTATTGACAAATTGGCCTAATAGATTGCAACTATAGCCAATTAGAATTAGTAAATTAGCCAAATTGAATTTACTTGGTGAATTCGGCTAAAATAAATAAATAAGATGAATTAATATTAATTAACTAATGAGCTTCTTAATTCTAACAAAAATATATTCAACTTAATTTCGAACTAATTAACTCAAAAATATAAATTGTTGAACAATTAAACTAATTAACCAAATATTCAAATAGACAAAATCTTTTGAGAAAACGATTTTTCAAATATTCATGAAATGTAAATATACATAATTATATATATACACAATTATATATATATATATATATATATATATATATATATTTATTATTTATAAAAATGGAAATATTACTCAAAATGGCTTGGAAAATACTTTAAATTATGTAAAAATCGATTAATTCAAATCGTTAAAAAATTAAGAAGCTCGATAACTAATTCCTATCGAGGAGGGTCAAAATAGGGTGTCAACAACACTGATGGAGCTTCAAACTTTTGTATAAGGTATCATATGGGCAATTTAGTTGGTACTAACAGAGTAAGTATTCCAGATACTACTAATCTAGTGGTTGAAGCTAGAGCTATCAGAGAAGGACTTCAATATTGTTTGGCTAAACAATATAATATTACCAAATCATAGTAGAGTTTGATTCATTGGCTATGGTACAAATTATTAATGGGGAGTGAGAAATCCCATGAAGTGTGATAATGGAGGTCAACTTCAATAAAATTATCAAGAATACAAATATCAGTAAGAGTACAACAATATTGAAGGGAGGGAAATACTCTAGCTGATTATTTTGCTTAACTTTTATTTTTTTATTTTACAGGTTCGTATGAGTTCAACTCTTTTCAGGACGTCCTAGCATCATGCAAGAAATTAATCAACCTTGACAAAAGTTATACCCCATGTATCAAAATCAAATAAATGGACCCTCCAAGTTTGAACTTTTAGTCAGGCACCAATCTCAATAGCAAACCGGTAAAAAATAAACAAGGTTTAACAAGAAGCATACAACACTACATGTACAAGTCTTAAGCATTCAAGTTGAATATAAAGTAAGTTCTTTACTTGAATAGTACTACGCACCAGGTGAGAGCCTGAATGTGTCTAAGGTGGTACAGAGCCAAGAGTCGATTGATGCAAGATGTATAAAACCCCCAAATGCTAAACTGTGAGCTTCTCCATTTGGTATAATGAAATCATTGGTACATAAAGCAAGCAAGCAAGGTGGTATTAATTTCCCCGTGCGATTCAACCCATCGAAGAACAAATCTGATAACGGATGAACTAACTAGAATATTAGGAGAGGTACCTAAGGTGTTAGTGATAGTCATAACTGAAAAAGAAGGAAACCACTAGCTATCACAAAGTGAAACAACCTACAAGGCTGCATCTGCCCGAGCTACAATTTAGAGGAAAAAGGATAATCAACATAATTGTACAATTGAATAACACTCAAATCACCCTCCAAAACCAATTAGAAGAGTGAGCGATCGTAGTCAGTTAAATACAACGAAGAGTCGGGATCGAATTCCACAGAGAATGATATGATTTCTTTATCCAGAAATTTGGACTTCAAATTAGCTCATTTGTATTAGTCAGAACAATTGGGTGGATGGTACAACCAACTTAACATAAAGCTTTGGTTATCAATTATCGCAATCAAACTAAAATTCGAATGAAATCAAGAGTTAACAAGCAATCTAGGGGTGAAAGGATTGAAAGTCGACGTCACATAGGGGTGATTGTGTTGCTCTATAGTGATGAACATTCATGAATAGGGTAAGTCATCGTCAGTGACACTAATCCTCTTTTGATCTCAAAGCATCTATGCATAGAATCTCCTTTCGGACTCATCTATATGCCATTTCCAAATAACCCATTACCTTACTCTACTCACTCTTTCAAGAATAGTGCATATAGTTACTACCCATAACATCTCTTTCAAGAAAACCATAGACATGAAACCTGAATAGATATTATTGAAATAAATACCCACTTTAATTAATCTTTTTTTGAGCATCAACCGGAGATCAAAAGTAAGAATTAAGTTGGAAACCTTAACCCATAAGTTAACCCCATCATAATTAGACCAAATTCATGCATGCACAACAATAAAACAGAGCATAGCACATTACCAACTACATTGACTCAACACCCAACCCCATTTGAGCACCCCTAGATCTTGGGGGTTTAGCCAACCATCATAAAAAGTAAATAAAGTATACCTTTAAAGAAAGCAATCATGGGTAACTTAAAATCAAGCAATTAAGAGTAAACCCCTTTTGATTTAACTTCAATTTATCAAATTCAAGCTTCAAATTGTAAAACCCCAAGAAAACTAGAAAAAGTGTTCATCCAAAAGTAAAAGTGTTCTCCAAAACTCTAACTCAAAACTCTCTAACTTGAACTCAGTATTCACCCTTTCTAAAAATTGTATCCTTTGGGCTATTTATACTTACCCAAAATTTTCCCAAAATCCACTCTGTAATTAACTCACTATCGTAATAGTCGGGGTTCGCCAAACCTGATCATTGACTTGCCCTTTGCTCCTCAACTCACCTTGTGATGCTCTAGGCTTCAAGTGTTTGCACCTTAGTTGGTGAACTTGATCCAGTCTGCCTTTCATGTTCGGCAAATCAGAAAAATATAACCTTAGTTCACTGTTCGAGCATTAAATCGTTGCCTTGCACAGTGTCACTTTGAGCGATATGCATCAAGACCATCGTTCTAACTCGGTCCATCACCTTTTTTACTAGAGTTACCGACCTTCTTTCGTAGACACATGGGCTATGAACTGTCATTTTTTGCGAGGTCGTGCTTAGTTGGCGATCCATCATGTTAGGCGACCAACAATGTTCACTTTGCATTTTTTTTTGTATTTTTGGCCATTATTTTGAACTTCAATCCTTGCCTTGTCCAATTGTGTTCATAACTGCAAATCATCAATATTTGATTATAGAAGGACAAAGTTAAGCATTGAGGATACTAATTATTGAGCTAAATGAACCTAAACGAGTGCAAATCTACCACTCATCGACACTTCCAACTTAAATGTTGGCTTGTCCTCAAGTAAATCAAGAAAACAATAAGCTGAAGAAGGGTGTCTCAAACAGTATTCAATGAGAACTTACATTCAAGGGCCATGGAAAGACTACTCTCAATAGCATGTTACCCTCAATCATGATCAAAGAGTTCCAATCGATGACTAACAAGTTTCAATACAAGCTCACTTGTTTCTTCTTGTCTTATGCAAGAACATGTTCAAAAAATGCATTCAAGTGTCCTCACATTGAAGATGATTCCATGCTCTCATGAAGCAAATCAACAAAGTTAATAGGAATCAATGCAACTCTTACTCTCTCGAAAGGTAAACACATAAAAGCTTTTTCCCATTGATTTGCCTATATTTTCCAATCATCAAACAACCTAGTTCATGTAAGATAATAGGGACTTTTAGGCTTTTAATGGGGCTGAGAGTTAAGATATGATAAATTTAGATTGGTGACTTACTCTTTTTTCAAAGCATTGTTTCAATCATCATCACCTCTTCTCAAGTTCTTTTTCTTCTTTTTCATTTGAGAACTCAAATCTTGACTCTCCACTCAATTTTTTTGAACTCCCCTTTATTTCATGCACTTCTCTTTTTCATTTTCATTTTTCCAAGCTATTTCCATCAAATGGATGACATATATACACATTGTTTTTTATAAGGAGACATTCTTTCTTTCTGCAAAACTTTAAGATTTGTGTCTCATTTCTTCTTCTTTTTGCCCTTCACTTGGCTTTCATTCATCCTTCCTTACCACACCCCCGACTTATGATTTTGGACTAAGTTGGATATTCAATCATCACAATTCTTCAAAAATGATTTTTGATGATAAGGTAGGGATAATTTGGATCAGTAGGCTTCTTTTGGTTGTCAACAAATAAGTTAGGCTCAATTGGTGCCAACATTGATTCAAATCTTCACAAGGTAATCACAAAAAGCTTTATGGACAATTTGGTTCCCTCATTGTATTTTCTCCCAAGATCATGTCTCACATTCACCAAATTTCACACAATTATACTATCAAGGCAAATTGTAGGACTCCACATGATTTTTATAAGTAAAGCATCACCACACATGGCACTTCAAAATACACTCATTTAGAACATACGGAGAAGATCAAAAGCGTACATGTGATGTTCATCGAAAGGCTAACATCAAAATGTAACTAGTCAACAAAAGATTCAAAGAGATCGCTCAAAGGTTTAACCACATCGATTTTGTTCTCGCAACACCAACACTATACACCATGATCATCATGAGTACTATTTAAGACATCGATAATGAAAAAAATTGATTCCCAAATTTATATCAATGAAAACTTCAATCATTTCATGATTACAACTCATAGTGGGTTGCAACATCAAGGGAAAACGAGATTGAGGTAAAAAAACACACAATTTCTCAAAAGAGCACTCTCATATAAACGTTATACTACAATTGTTCAAAATACAAAAAAATACAAGCAAAAGGGGAATATTTGCACGAAGATCCTCACCCCACCAAAAATAGAATGTAGTGTTCTAAATGCAAAATAAATAAAATTACTTGGATGTTTAGAGAAAGGTTCCTCCTCACAGGCTATTTCACTGGTGTACTCTCATCTAGAGTCTCGAGAGGTGAAGCCTCACGATGGGCGTCAATGACCGCAATAGGATCACTATAGGTGGCATGTGAGGCTCGATAGGGGCATCAGTTCCTGTCTCAGCAACATGAGTTCCAGACTCTACTATACCCAACCTCTGAAGTCTCTCAAAGATATCCCTCTAGTGAAGCCTAAAGAATAACCTCATCGGTTTCATACAACTCGGTCAGTGTCTCATAAATCCTGCCTCTTCATCTCTAGCCTCCTCTTCATCAATATTGCTAGACAACACATTCTCGAGCCTCTCACTCTCATAATCATCAGCAGTCTCAACATCCACAACAACCTCAAGCAAAGTAGAGGAAGGCACATAACTAGTCATTTCGGGTGCATCTGGAAGGGGAATCTCACCCCAAATCGTGGATATGTCTGTTGATTGTATCTGAACCACCCCACCCTCAAAGTATCCACCTCATCCCTTAGGGTGTATAAAGCACTAAAACTACCCTTGGCCTTCTCCCGAGCGTCAATTCTCATTGTCAGGTCATCCAACCTTATGGAGAGGCTCTTTATCGTCCCCTCACACTTACTACTACTCAGATAATGGGACAAGACCTTATGAATGACCTAGTCAATGAGCATGGACAAGTCCTTTTAAACCCTCGTAACCCTCACAACTGTTGACTTGGAAAAGATTTAAGAGATATCAAATATAAATAAACATAATAATTTGACAAATAAATTCAACTTCTAATATATTCATAAAGAAAATTTGTATTCATAAAATGTAATTGTTTAATAGAAAAATATATTATTATAAGAACAATGAATAATTAAGGGTGTGAATGCTATTATAAATGTTGTTAAAAATTATGTTAATATGCATGGATGTAAAGAGGTGTATAAAAGTGGGGCTTAAGGATTTCTTTTGGTTATTTTACCTACTTTATCCATGGATAAATAATCATGACACGTTTATTCCACCCAGGGAGGGGTAACTTATATCATGGTTAACTGTTAATCCTGGGATAATTTATTCCACCCTTTGCAACCAAACAATAGATTAAAGACCACTTGAAAAATTATCATTGGAGTAAATCTTCTTATCTATCACAGCAAACAACCCCTAAAGTTTCACATCAGCATTCTCAAACCACCCTATAGGAGATTTACATCCCCTCTCATAAAGTCCCTCAAATGGTGCAATATCACCGCAGGAGTGATAACTACAATTGTAGGATAACTCACATAAGGGTAAGAATTGATCCCAATGACCCCCCAATATCAATCACACACTTTTTACCATATCTTACAATACCTTAATACTCTTCTCTGACTGCCCATAAGTCTGTGGATGGAATTTTGTACAGAATATGATTTGGGTGCGCAATGTTTCATACCACGTTCCCCAAAACATGAATTAAACTAAGGGTCACGGTCTGAAATGATAAAAAGGGGAACTCCATGCAACCTGCCAACTATTGAGATTTTCAATACACTATGAATGAAATGAAATGGGTTGATTTATTAAACCTATCGACAATGACCCACATTGAATCATACCTCCCCAAAGTCTTAGGTAGTCTCACAATGAAATCCATAGCTATCATTTCCCATTTCCATTTAGGAATAGGCAATCTCTAAGGCAAACTTGTGCGCCTTTGATGTTCATACTTTACCTATTGAAAATTCTAACATTTAGTAATATACTCAACAATGTTTTTATTTATCCCATGCCACTAATAAATTAACTTCAAATACCAATAAATCTTGGCTACACCCGGATGAATAAAATACCGGGAAATATGAAACTACTAATAGACTTTGGATCAAGTCACAAATTCTAGGAACACAATTCCTTCCTCTAAAACTGAGCACACCATATGCATCAAGAGTGAAATATAGGGTCTCCCAGACAAAACCTCACCGTTGAGCTTATTCAATTCTTCATCCTCAAATATCTTAGCCTTGATTTCCTCTATGGAGGTGGGATTAACCTCAATGTTGTCTCACCTTCTTAGAGTTACGGATTTGCATGAACTTAGAATCCAAAGTCTAAATCTCCTAGCCAAGGGTCGATTAGGCACACCCAAACAAGCCAAACTGCCTGATCTTGGGCATATATATATGTTCATTTACTATGTTTTATCCGCATATGCCTTGTGTTTTAAGAATGTCCTTTATGTTATTTTCTATGTTGTTGAGCAATATTGTGATGATTTTACACAAATCAATGTGATTATCTTATTCAATAGTTTTGAAGGGAAATTGAGAGCATGGGAGTGGAACAAAGGAGGAAAGAATGGATGAAACTCAAAGGATCACACAACAGAATTCATGAAGAATGACTAGGTTGGGGCACACTAGTTACACATGTAAACTCCAGAAGTTCCATCACTTAGTCTAGAGCCTCACTTGATGAACTATGTCTTAAAACAATGTTTCTAAGCTTAAACAAAAGGTAATGAACTCAATTAGGAAGTGTTAGAGTCAACATGTCAAGAAACAACCACGACGTCCGGAGACTAGTGAAATTAAGCTAGTGTGCCTTGGTGTGTTTCAAGGGGTTTAAAGAGTCGGAAAAGGTTAAATTTGGTGGAAAGGTTTGAAATACATGTTAAAGTCTGTTTAGGGTTGAAACTTCCGGGTACGACTCCCCAAGGACCACCCTAAGGTTCCTTGAGGAGGACCTAACCTTTGACCCTCAAAATTGTCTTTTGGTAGTGTGCACCCACGAGGGCAAACGACGAGACGTCGTTTAAATGATGCTCCGTCATTTTGTGCTCGTTGGTTGTCACTTAGCCTCAGCACCAAATGCTCCCAAAATGTAGTCTCTACCAAAATCAGGGATGACCAATACAGTCCGTGGTTTGGTCTACGCACCGTGGATGGGGTTCCATCATTTGGGATCCTGGTTCACTGTATGATTTTGGTTAAGATTAGAGAAATTATTTCATTAGTTAATTAATTAATTAGTAATTAAGGGCTGGTTAAATAAGTTAGTTGGTGACCATAAAAAGGTTTAGACCTCATTAAACTAACTCAACATCTAATAATTTCCCAAACCCAAATCACTCCCACTTCTCTCTACTTTCTCTCTATATCCCAAAGACCCCCATTGAAAACCAAGGTCAAGCTTAATTAGGGATACAAGATTAAGGATTTCTTATACAATTCTCTAAGAATTAGAAAGGTATGGAATCTATTCACTCTTGGGAACCCTTTCCCGAAGAGGTTGTTTAAAGATTTGATTTCTATGTTCTTCAAAATTATGGTTTTCATCCAATTTCGTGGATTATCTTTCAAATTGATTTATTATGATATTGAATTGATTTATATAGATTATTATTGTTTATTGGTAGATTGTTGTCGTTCTTTAGACTCACCTAAATTCTTTAAAAGATCCATGAATGACCCATTTCCCTAACCCTAGCTATGAAGAAGATTGATAGTTGATTAAGGTTGTTGTAATTGGAGATGTTATTGCTTAATTTACTATTATATAATGGTGGTGATTGGATTATTGGATAAATGTTGTGAAATTGAGGGTGAGATCTGAAAGGTGATTCTTGGAAGCCATAGGTAAGACTTCTAAGATCATGACTATCTTATTATGTCGATGTTGGCATATACTTGATGTTGTTATTCAATTGAAGAGTAAATGATGAAGCTATGCATGTATGATTAGGCTATGCTTGTGTTTAATGTGAGAACATGATGAAGTAAGGTTATGGAGGATTGAAAGGAATTCTTTTGTGTTTCTTATTAATGTGATTATGATATGATGTAATTCTCACTTGATGATGGTTTAGTGATGAAATGATGTTCTTATCTTAGACCTAATGAGCTATTGACATGATTATACGAGTGGTTAGTCTCGTATGACCTATATTAAGAATTGATGATTAACAAGGACTTAAAAGAGACTTCAAAAAGGGAATTTAACTTAGCAGCGAGCGAACTAGATATCAGAGGTGTCCCTTCCCAAGAGGGAAGTTAGGTTCACGATTGATCTCATGGAGAGTACAATGAATATATCCATAAAAAAGGTTTCTAAAAAATCTCCGAGTTCCTTAACTATGTGCCTTCATAGGAAGACTAGCTAGTGGATCCACCTAAATGCTATGTTCATGATATGGTTGTACCTTGGCAAGTAGAGCACCTTCTTTTGGTGTAGGCTTTCATGACACTGGATTCCATGTTTAGCTCACATGGTCTATTTTCGATTATGGCGAATGTTCCCGAAAGTAAAATGAATGAATGAAAGTAATATAGATGGACACTAACTAGGATGACTTAAGGGTTACTACTTTGTGTAGGTAAGGGTGTGGGACTTTACCTATGTATTGCACAAGTTGGCCTTGAGGGTAGTCCTAGGAGGAGTTCTTATGTACTTATGTTATGAATGAAAGGTATAATGTTGGTTCTATATAATGTTGCTCTTATACGATGTTGGTTTCATTTGATGAACATGGTATTGGTCCAAATTGCTATTCATGATGATGACTACACATGATGTTATTTTATATGAGGTAAAGACATTACTTATGATCTCTTTTCTAGTTTACTTGATTATGTGGGGTTATGGGGCTTCACATAGCATTGCACTTGTAGGCTTGGGTTGGGATAGTTGGTAAGGGTCTTATATGATTTGATGATATGAACTCTAGAACATGAAATGTTGATATGACTTTATGATGATGTTATTCTTATATGAACATGTCTTAATGTTGTTGTGATCATTGACTTGTATATTCTCTTATGACTTAGCATGCTTTGAAAGAAAAGGTCACTTTTGTGCACGTCTATACAGGTTTTACTTGCATATGTTTCCATACTTAGTACAAGTGGTTGTACTAACTCATATTCTTTATTTTTATACAATTATGTAGGTTCCGGCCATTGAAGATCATTCAAGGCCATTTGCAAGGAAGACTTGGATATTTTCCCAAGTTGTTGGTGAGTCCTCAAGTTTCGAGGATGATGCCACTATTCTAGCTTTAGTAGTATTGAATGTGTCTAAGACAATTGTTCTCTCCTTATCTTTTGGAGACTTTGTTGTAAGCCGATATGAGGAATATTGTATTAGTGTAAGGGCTATGTCCCAAACTTTGTAATTCTTTATTAGATGGTTATGTGTGAGACAATAATAGACTATGTTGATGAATTTTCCTATGTTGCGAAATGAGAAGTCTATGTAAACTTCATATATGATAAATGAGAAGTCTAAGTATACTTCATATGCAAAATTTTTAATTATTCCGCATTTTCTCTACCTATGATATGCCATGATGTATGCTAAGGGCTAGTCTAAGGCGTCGTCCGGTTACGTCTAGGGGGTTCTCCCCTGTCATGACAACGAATCATCCAAGGATATGAACTTCCTAAGCCTTAATCTTGGTGCATCACAGGCGTGCCACACCAGATAAAAAACAACAAAAGACCCAGTGCTAGTGCATTACAAGAACACCTCATTACAATGAGAACTCCTGGAGCCCAGTGTTGGTGAACTGGTGGCGCACCGCACCAGCTCTACCTCGAGGAAAATTCCAAGGTTTTTGGATTCCAAATCAAACATGGAAAAGAGATTAATATCCCAAACCGTATAAATATAACAGTAACCCTCTTGTGTAGGGTTACTTCTTCTTTTTCAAATGCAAAAGCAAAGGACAATAATTCATATTAGGTTCCTTTTCTTCTACTTTATTTTAGTCCTGAATTTCATGAATACAATTAACTTTATGTTTTTATTACAATGATTATCTAAGAACACTTTTTTAGGGGATGCCTCTGTGAATGATTGTTAAACATTGATTTAATGAATTAAAGTTATTATCGTATAAATTATTCTTGTGTTATTGAATTAGTATTTTAAAATACATTATGTGCTTTTGAAATTGAGAGAGTAAAAGAGAGATAGAAAGTGGAATACAAGAAGCATGATATAATCTTGTGTATTCAGTAGAATTTATTTGTGTTTAGGATAGAGATATACCTAAGTGTTGTTCTTGGTTATGAAATAAGATACTATCTTTAATTCTCACTAGTTGATTCAATTTATCCCATCTCAATGATTAGTTATACTGTTAACTAGGGTAGGTGATTAGAGGTAGAGAGCTTATGATCATAAAATTAACCTTGTAAATCACTAAGTTTATAACCATTCGAAATCCATGAAATATATATGAAGGATGAATTCCTAGTTATATTGCAGCCGGAGAATAGCCTGGAAGTATTCAAGGTAGGTCGACGAAGTAAACTTCAAACGGTGGTTCACCGAAGTAGTTGGGTGAAGTCAAAATTCTACCTCCTAAAGTTACAGAATGTAGGATCAAATTGAAGGCTAAAATGGGCGAACAAGGGTGGTCATCGATGACTCGCTAAACATGAAAGACAAACTCAACTGAGTTTTCCAATTAAGGTTCAAACATCTGAAGCCTGAAGTCAAGAAAGGGCGAGTTGAAGAACAAGACAGTGATCCACCGATCAAGAAGGCTAGCCCAACTAATGTCACCAATGAATTCCTGCAGACAAGTTTTTGGATAAATTATAAATATCCCAAAGGAGAGAAAATGAAAGGGATAATCTCTTGAATTCTGTCATCTTTAGAAAACAAACTTTTGAATATTTGAGTTAGGGCGTTACCTTTTTCATATCTTCTTAGTTTTGGGGTTTTGAATAATTTTGTATTTGACAATTGAGGTTTCAATTCAAAGTGGGTGTTGAAGATTATTGCTGATTATCAAAACTTTGATGTCTAAAGCATAATTAGTGTGACACCCCTATTTTTCAAAAATTTAGTTCTTGAAAGAGAAGATTTTTTTCAATTAAAGTGACATTTTGAAAAGGGATTATTTTATTATTTAGAGTGGCCACTTGGAATTGAGTTTTGGTGTTCCAACTCACCTTATTTAAATCCCTAATCAAAAGGAAATTTGACTCAATTTTTATTGGTTTGCGAACTAGAAATTCGGGTAAAGATTTCTGTTGACCGAGGGGAAAGTGTTAGGCACCCCTCGAGTCTCGTGATTCTAGCACGGTCGCTTTATTGACTTTAGTATGACTTGACTTAGTTTTTGGATATTATATTATTAGTTTAATAATAAAAAAATATTAATTTACCCTCAGATTTGTTTTAAACTTATTTGAAACTGTCTTATTTTTCTGTGTGTCCATAAATTTAAAACTTAAAAATTCGAATTTTCTTTTCCTTTTGTTTTACGTGGATTTGTATTTTTGAATTATGGATAAAATATATAAGCGTATTTAATTGCTAGGAATTACTTCCTCCGTTTCAAAAGAATGATCCTATTTCTTTTTTAGTCTGTTTCAAAAAGAATGACCCCTTTCCTTTTTTGGCAACACTTTAACTTTAACTTTCCATGTGGCATGTTTAAGACCACAAGATTAAAGGGTATTTTGGTACATTTGACATAACTTTAAATTAGAACCACAAGATTAAAAAGTCTTCTTTCTTTTCTTAAACTCCGTTTCAAGTCAAACTAGGCCAATCTTTTTAAAACGGAGGGAGTATGATTTATGTAGGAATGAGATTTTTAGAGTTACAGTAATTTTAGGATTGTTTTTATTAGTTAGATTTAAAATAGAAGATAAAAAATTATGAGGTTATTAGTTTTAAAGAGAAAATTATAAGAAATTTTTTTGTTATCTTTTCTGCACGTTTTATTTGGTTACTTTTATATATTTCTTTTTCTATTCTATTTCTTTTCTTCTTATCTTTTTCTAAAATTTTTTATACGTATTTGGTTTGTTTTTCATTATTTTTTTACTTTTATATTTTCTTTTCTTTTTGTAACTTCGTTTTATATATTTTTTGAAAAGAAAAATATTCTGTTTCTTTGTCATCCTATTTTTTCTTTTTTTTTTCTCTAATTTTTTGTTTTAACGTTCTGTTTTTTATTACTTTTTTTGTTACACTTTGTTTTCTTTTTTTTTTAATCTTTTTTTTATCATCACTATTTTTCTTTTTCTTTTTCTGTACATGTTTTTTTTTCCTTATGTTTTCTCCTTTTTTTAATCACTCTTCCTCATTATTATTTTAAACCATAACGCTAAATAATATTTATATATTCTCTAAATGATAAACTTTAATAATCCGAATTAGATAATATCTTATGCTTATTCTAAAGACAATTTTTAATCCAAATAATATATTAAAAAACTAAAACATATTACACATAAGTTTTCTAAATTACTAATTAATTAAATTTTAGTTTATATCCTAATGTAACACTACAATAAATTTAACAAAATTTTCTGAAGTGAAGACTAGACGGGAAGATGTACTAATCTATTCAAATTTAACAATTCAACATCATGAACCAATTTCAATATAAATTATAAGTTGCATCTAAAGAGCATGTTATAATAATAATGTAATAATAATAATGATGATAAATACATATAATACATGCAATTCGAAGAACTTTATATTATTGAATAAAATTTTCGTACAAGCATTTTATTTAAATCATACAAGAATTTAGAGTTACCTCGTCCTGAAAATTGATTCACACAAAAATAATTGTTACAATCTACTGATTTCCAAAATTAATAACTAAGTATTAACTTTAAAGAGCCACGAATTCTAAACTTTGTGCAAAACCTCGAACGCTAACTTAATTTCTAAATAAGAAAACTCACTATTTTCTTCTCTTTGCTTCTATGTTTTTTCTCTCTATTGTTTTTATGTGTTTTCTGTGTATTTATGTATTTTTGTCTATTTTTTCTTAATTGAGCGTGTATTTTATATTAATTTTGGATGTGAGGCTGGTGCTAATTAAAAGGAACGTGAGAGAGGATAGATAATTTAGTTTTAATTTAAAATTTAATTGAGAATTTTAGTATTGAGATAAAGGAATAAAATAAAATAAACGAATAAATAATAATAATAATATTAATAAAACAAGATAAAAGATAAAAACAAAAAAGAAGAAGAATGAAAAGGTGTAAGTGGGAAATATTTTTTAAAAATATCGTGCAACAAAATGTGGAGAAAAAAGAAGAATAAAACTAAATGAGTGTTATAAACAATTAGTATTATAGTGAATGTCTAATTATGTGGAGTCCTTTTAGGATATGGTTAGGAATCCTACTTGGGGACAAAGTTAAGTTTACCCTATAAATAAAGGGTTTTCCTTCATTGTAAAGAAGAGATAATGAATCATGAATATACTTCAACATAAATAAGAAGTCTTTTCTCTTCTCCCTATTTTATTCTTCTTCTTATTTATATAGTTTAATAACACGTTATCAGCACGATTGTTATATTCTTAAAGTATTATGAAGAAGACGGGAAAAGTGCAAAAGAGATCTTGCATAAGTTATGCAATAAGGTTCTTACATCTTCAAGGTATGATTTATCTTTACGTTATAATTATTTATGTGACAGATCTGGAAGTACCATCTAAGTAAGTATTTAAAGAGACTTGTCGACATTCTATACATTTAATTTTAATCGATTGGAAAGAGAATTCTTTAATTTATTTTAATAATTAAATAAGCACAATTTAGTAAGAGGTATGTTTTCAACCTTTATATGATGTATGTGATCTATAAAGCTATGTCTATTAACTACTAATATTGATTATAATAAATCAATATTCTCAATTTTGTGTGTAATTATAATGTACGATCATATTAATGATCATCATGATAAAATTACGATTGTTTTGAAGGCTTGAGGTTGAGCCTCATTATGGGTAAGACGGTGGATTTAAGTTCTATCGCACCAAAAGCATAAGACGATGAATTCATGTCCAATCGCACCAAGAGGGTAAAACATCATGAGTCTTGATGCTCTGTGATGAAAGATGTTGGGTTCAAGTCCCTCATTGATTTATGGCATAAGACGTTGGGTTTGAGTCTCAATGCACCATATTGATTATATAAATGATGACTAAGGCAAATAATGAGTTTTTGATAAAAATTAGTCATGAAATATATCTCGTTAAAGCAGATCCATTCCCCGAAGTGAATGTAACAATGCATAAATGTCTAAAAGAAGACAATTGACTAAATGATGCACATGAATATGGAATGAGGTACTAAGTTATCAACATTTGATATACTTGTGTTCTATTCATGAAGAATGAGAGCTTTTGACAAATGGTAAAAATACAGATCCATTCTTTAATTGTAGATGTGATATCACCAAGATTATCTCTAGGCATACATATGTTAAAGAAAAGTTCCATACTTTATCTTTTGACTTTTATTGGATAGTAATTAGTGCAATTGAGGCACATTCTAATACAAATTTCAATATTGTCTTACTTTTTCATGATTGTATGGGAGATCATGAGTCTATAATGATGAGGTGAATTATATATAATTTGAATAGACATCCATTAAAGAACTTAAAGATTCTTTTAAATGGTGAAATTTCTTGTACTGCTTGTTAGCAAGGCAAGTTAATAGTGACACCATCATAAACGAAAGTTGAGATTGAATCTCCTGCGTTCTAGGAACGTATACAGATATCTGTGGACCTATTTATCCACCTAGTGGATTGTTTAGATACTTAATGGTCCTAATAGATGTTTCTAAAAGATGGTCTCATGTGTGCATATTGTTATCTCGCAACTTGATGTTTGCAAAAGTATTTACATAAATAATATGATTTTCTAATAATCAGATTAGTCTATTCAGTGATGGGATCACGACTAACCTTTAGAAGAGGTAGAATAATTGAGAAAAATAAATATGAAATTTACTCCCGGAGTATTAAAGTTGAAATTTTCTCATATAATAGTAACAAAATAAGAAATTTACTATAGCAAAAGACACATGACATAGTAAATATGAAATTTACTAATACTAATAATTTTATTAGTTGGCATGAATATCTTGGTCATCCCAAAGATGTGTATATTTGAATAATAGACATACATTGAAGAACTACAAGATTCTTCGATAATTCTTTTTGTTGCTCGTTCTCATGTAAGTTGATTGGATCAACTAAAGTTGAGACTAAATCTCTAAATTCTGAAAAGTATAAAAGGTGAATATGAGCCCGTTCACTTATCATGTGCTACGATAAAGCGATGCATCTATAATATAATCACATGTGCATTTATTGTCAACTTGCAGTTTGACATTTGCAAAATTGTTGTGCAAGATAATTGAGCTAAAAGCACAACTTTCAGAATATGAAATCAAGATAATTCATCTTGATAATATTGATAAATATATGAGATGATGTGACACTAAATGTCTCACATAATGAATCATTGCTTATGAAAATAAAGTTTCATGTGTTGATCTGAAATATGATATTACATACAAATGTAATTGTATCAATCAAATCAATAAGTTATGATTAATTTTTCTGTTAATTGGTTTATGGACAAGGACCAAATAGTTTTCATCTGATAATTTTGATGTGCAATATATGATTAATGAATGTACTATGATGCAGAACGATAGATTCTCTAAAAGATTGAGATATATGTTAGTTTGTCTAACATAAGGGGAAGATTAAAAGCAACACAAAAATTGTAAATACTCCTATTGAATGTCCCTTAAGGATAGAGTCTACGACATGCATCAAGCATGATAGATTAATCAAGTCTAAATAAAATAATCTTTGAAAAAAGGGGAGGATCAAAGATTTCAAATGACCATAATAAGGAGACAATGTGTTGTTGAAAAACCTACGACATAACACTTTATGAAACCTCATGAGAGGGGTAGCTACCTAAAAATAATGAAGTGATGAGATCTCAATAAGTTATGTACTATTGAGAATTGATACAAAATGATATATCATTGACGATATCTGTGATACGATAGCGTGCAGTATTGTAAAAGATTATGAGGATATGAATTCTACATCTATTAAAGCATGCTGATGTAGAAATAGTTATCAAGTGAAAAGTGGAATGATGCATCTTGGTAAGCGTAAAGCTTATTTGACTTGCAATCTAGGCACTAGAAGACGTCATACATTTAATATTGAATGTTTTCAATCACTTGACAAAATTAATATGAAAAGTCATGAAGGATTCAAAATTAAAAGTATGTGCAAGTTTTCGGAGAACTTGTTTATAATCATTATAAGGATTAAATCGATTCAAAATGCATGAAGCATATAGAAGTATTGTCATGCAAGTTGATAACTAGAATTGAAACTCTTGAAGAGTTTTCAAAAGACAATAGAGTATTTGCTTAAAGAAGTTAAAGTAAGGAACTTGCAGAAATCTTTGATCCTGAAAGTAAGATTCATAAAAGCAGATAGAAGAAAGTATATTTCGTCAAACTTTTTTTTACATGCATGAGCTCCCAAGAATGGCGATACAACATGCAACATGTTTGTTCAAGTAATAATATAGTTGATTTATCCACCAAGTCTCTAACAACTACAACTTTCAAGAAGATGGTGCACAAGCTTGAAAAACGAAGATTCAAGTCTCTGGATTGATGTTCTCATTAGGGGGAGTTAATACGTGATGTACTCTTTTTTCCTCACAAGGTTTTGTCCCATTGGGTTTTCCTTGTAAGGTTTTTAATGAGGCATCCATAATGCGTATTATTAGATATGTGTACTCTTTTTTTTCACTAGATTTTTTTTCACTGGATTTTATGTAGTAAGGTTTTAACGAGGCACATAATCTCCTGACATTCAAGGGGGAGTGTTATATATAATTTATATTATAGTGAATGTCTAATTATGTGGAGTCCTTTTAGGATATGGTTAGGAATCCTACTTGGGAAAAAAGTTAAGTTTTCCCTATAAATAAAGGGTTTTCCTTCATTGTAAAGAAGAGATAATGAATCATGAATATACTTCAACATAAATAAGAAGTCTTTTCTCTTCTCCCTACTTTATTCTTCTTCTTGTTTATATAGTTTCATAACAATGAGGAAGATTTTTTAGGAATAATTAGTTATGGGAGTTTGAGGGTAATTAGGATAAAAGGTAAGGTGATTGGAAATTTTTAGGACTCTTCTTTTTATCTTTTTTTTTTCTACTTCTTCATAATATATACTACCATTATTATTTTTTAAACTAGTTAAAAGCTGAAGGATTAGAGCAATACAGTAAATTCACAAACTTTCTTTATTAAACATAATTTGAGCTTATAATTTTTTGTAATTTAAGATTTATTTTTCATTTATATAAATATAATCCTTTTAAAATTGGTGTAAAATCTTTATATTTTGATAAAAAATTAGGTGTTCACAGTATGCCCCTCTTTGCTTGGAAACATGAAGAAATTTCATGCAAAGATGTGAACAATGTGACTAATTTTTTACTGAAACATTTATCCCAAATTGCAAAAAATAAATAAAAGAGGAGAGGTTTGATTGTGTCCTAACTTTTGAAATACTACCTACCTGATTTGATGATAAGAAGTCAGGTGCGGTTCAAATGAGTTAGGTAGTCGAGTAAGGTTTTGTTTCGTAGCTCCAGCTATTACATTAAAAGAAATAATACAGGAGAGAAAGAGAATGATAAAAAATCCTATCTACTCCAATAGTGCTGAGTCTTCATTTTGAATCTTCGATTATCGCTTCACCCTTTTTGGTAGGTACATCGATTTCAAACTTTGATTTGAACATCTGAATTTAAGACTTGAAACTTTATGACTTGACTTCAGTCATTGACGTTCTTTCGCATAATATTCTTGAATGCTTGTTTTCTTGAAAGCATAAATCTTTATTCTTGAACTTCAAATTTGTGTACTACGTAAAAACCTGCACACCACAAAATAAAATAAAATTTTCTGCCAAGTTTGCACTATGAAATATTTTTGAGTTATTGATGAAAACTATAAAATTCTATATTAATAATAAAAATAATGTCTTTGTAGCCAACAAAAAATGGAGTTTTGTGCCCAAAATGCAAGAAGAAGTTCTTATGCCCTGTGAAGACATGTAAAATAAGATAAGGGTTATTATGTCCTATATGCAACCAGGGGTTATTGTACCCTATGAAGACATGAAAATAAAATAGGGTTAGCTGGCCATGTATGCAACCAGGGATTATTGTGCCTTGTGAAAACATGAAAAATAAAATAGGGGTTATTGTGTCTTGTAAAGACATGAAAAATAAAATAGGGGTTATAGTGCCCTATATGCAACCAGGGGTAACTGTGTCCTGTGAAGACATGAAAAATAAAATAGGTATTGAGCCCTGTGAAGACATGAAAAATAAAATAGGGCTTATTGTGCCCTATATGCAACCATGAGTTATTGTGCCTTGTGAAGACATGAAAATAAAATAGGGGTTATTGTGTCCTGTATGCAACCAGGGGTGATTGTCCCCTGTGAAGAAATGAAAAATAAAATAGGGGTTATTGTGTCCTGTATGCAACCAGGGGTTATTATGCCCTGTGAAGTCATGAAAAATAAAATAGTGGTTATTGTACCCTATATGCAACTAGGGGTTATTGTTCCATGTGAATACATGAAAATAAAATAGAAATTATTGTGCCCTGTATGAAACCAGGGGTTATTGTGCCTGTGAAGGCATGAAAAATAAAATAGGAGTTCTTGTGCCCTATATGCAACCAGGAGTTATTGTGCCCTGTGAATGCATGAAAAATAAAATATGGATTATTGCGTCCTATATGTAACCAGGGGTTATTGTGCCCTGTGAAAACATTAAAAATAAAATAGGGGCTATTGTGTCCTGTATGCAATCAGGGGTTATTGTGCCATGTGAAGGCATGAAAAATAAAATAGGGGTTATTGTTTCCAATATGCAACCAGAGATTACTGTGTCATGTGAAAAAATGAAAAATAAAATAGTGGTTATTGTACCCTATATGGAACTAAGGGTTATTGTGCCATGTGAAGACATGAAAATAAAATAGGAATTATTGTTCCCTGTATGAAACCAGGGGTTATTGTGCCCTGTGAAGACATGAAGATAAAATAGGAATTATTGTGCCCTGTATGGAATCAGGGGTTATTGTGCAACGTGAAGACATGAAAAATAATAGGATTATTGTGTCCTATACGCAACCAGGGGTTATTGTGCCTTGTGAAGACATGAAAAATAAAATAGGGGTTATTGTGCCCAATATGCAATCAGGGATTATCGTGCCCTATGAAGACATAAAAATAAAATAGGGGTTATTGTGCCATGTATGCTACCAGGGATTATTGTGCTATGTGAAGACATGAAAATGAAATAGGGGTTATTGTGCCCTATATGCAACTAGGGTTTATTGTGCCATCTGAAGATATGAAAAAAATTAAATGGGGATTATATGTTTTTTTTTACTTATATTATTATTATTATTATTATTATTATTATTATTATTATTATTATTATTATTATTATTTATTTTATTTTGTAGTTTTATTTATGTACACTTTTCAAACATAAAAGTAACAAATAAAAATAAAAAATAAAATGCCCTAGATTTTGCTATGAAAATTAATCTTTTTTTATCATTATTATTGTTTGATATGCGCACATTGTGAGAGGTACAAAGATTCAAGAATTGACTACTGTGGCGTTTGTCTCTCGCGAACTACTTACACAATTTTTATTTTTAACGTTGCACTATAGCCAAAGTTCTATCTTGATTGTGCTCATCCCAACATGGAACATCATCATTTGATCAATGGTGTCCTTCGTGATTTTTCACCAATAAGACATTCTTATTTTCTTACTATCGTCTTATCGTGCCCGTGATGGTTTTCACTCATAAGACTCTCTCATTTGTTTCTGTAACACGCCATAGGTGACAATGTCATGTTTCAGCCCTTCGAGATTTAAATAACACGATTATCATTTTATTGAGTGATTAGACCGAACCCCAATGAAGGTTTGCCTACGTATCCTCTTAGGAATCAGGTCGAATGTAGTTCAATAAATCAAGAATTATTTTTCCTTAAATCTCTTTTTTTGAAAAAAATATTCGTTCATATTTGATAATGTATTGACTTTAGTTGGTACCAACAATTAGTATTATGCATATGAACCACATTTAACTACTTTCAAATAAATATCAGGTCAACTTTGAGTAATCCCTATAGTTTCAAATGGTACCTCAAACGTACTTAAATATTTACAAGATCAATTCATCTTGCTTCAGTTAAGGACTTGAAATTATTCATATCCTCATGTTTCAAGTGCCCTCACAATAAATAAAGTTTTATTCACACACAACAGAAGTATTTTGATCTTAGGACGTTTTAGATGTCACTAACACTCAAAAAGATATTCAATGCATGAGCTTGAGATTCCATATACTTTTCCTTTATGTAAGGATCCACTAATGTGAGAACACAAAAAATGAGATCAAATAGGGCTTGTCATTGACTTGTAATATAGGCTTAAGGAAATGTATGATATTCATTTGGGATAAAATAATTGTTTCCTCCTTAAAATTTGCACAATTTTCAATTATTTTTTTCTCGTTTGACCGTTGTTTTCTTGAAAGTTTCTTGTTTATTTCTCTTTTTTTTTTCTCTTTTCCTTGGAGATTTTTCTTTCCATTTTTCTTTATAGCTTTTCTCTTTTTTTAAGTTTCACATATTTGATCTCTTCACTTTGTTACCCAACTTAGATCTTTGGCACTGTGTAAATGATTGATAGTGCGCTCAAGAAGGTGGGATCAAGAAATAGTGCATTTATGCACTCCAAAGGATATATGTTAAGATGTGATTATTTGAATAAAAAACTTTCAGGCTCGAAGTAGGAGTTCTATGGATAACATGTCATTCAGTAGGCTTGAAAGACACAATCGAATCAAAGAAAGCATATAATCCTTTCTCAAGTTAAACAATCAAATTTTATATCTAAA
This sequence comes from Solanum sitiens, assembly GCA_016801875.1. Lineage (NCBI taxonomy): Eukaryota > Viridiplantae > Streptophyta > Magnoliopsida > Solanales > Solanaceae > Solanum > Solanum sitiens. The sequence goes on from JABWTJ010000329.1 coordinate 601,198, forward strand.
CAATCAAATTTTATATCTCAAGTTAAACAATCGAATTGAAAGCCTACAATCGAATCAAACAAAGTCATATGCTTGAATTTTATATAAAAAGTTCACCACACAATGCATTTGAACCAATGGGGTCAAATTTATTTTATCCATAAACAAGATAATTTCTAAAGACTACATAATATATTTAGAGATACCAATAGAAGTCTATAGGTCACAACAAAATTTATCTGTCTTGTCAAATAATTTAACACTTTATTATTAATTCTTATGCGTAATCCTAAGCATGTTGGTGCCAACCAAGTCAAAAAAAATCTATTTTTTGCCCCCAATTTATGTGACGAGGATTTTTAGATTTTTTTCTCTATTGGATCGAACCTCACAATATGGTTGCCTACGTATCTCGTCAAAGCAAGAATCAGGTCTAACGTAGTTGAAAAATGTTATAAACACAACATTGTTTTAATAAGAAATACTTCTTTTAATTTTTTTTAATAAGGATCACCAAACGCGAGGAGGGTTACCTACGTATCTCATCGAATTGAGAATTAGGTGTGCGTAGTTCGTTCATATTGGACAGTTAAAATATTTTTTTCTCTAAAAATTCAGAATTTTTTTGACAAACGCAACTTTAATCTTCGTTTAAGTGATATAAAAACTTTTGAAGTTTCTTTTTGTTAATTATACATTATAAAAGAATTTATTTTCTGTTGTCGTGATTTTTGTTTAAAAGGAAGAAACTTTTCTTTCATTTCATTAGTCACCATAGATTTGGTTTATATATACAAAGAGCTTCCCATATAAATACATTTTCAAATATCATATATAATAATTTAGGTGGTCAAATAAAATTAAATTATCTATCCTAGATAGATTCGATCTTATGTTGAGTATCATTAAATCAAATACCTACTAGGGATAAGCGTATCTAGTTTCAATTCTATCAAGGTTAAACTTGATGGAGAAAGATATCTAGACTGACTATGAAACGAGCGGACAACTCGAGTTAGGGAGTAGCAACATACTGGTAGTAGCGCTTTCCGACTTTGTGCATGAGTGCTCCCCATCCTAAAAAATTATGACTAAAAATCTTTCACCATGGACCAAAGATCCACTGGCTATCTTGACAGAAGTGGGGTGCGCAGTCGTAATTTTCATAATTATATTAATGAATACTCAGAAGTGTGCGCAAGAGAAGACGGTTTATATGTCGTTCAAATAATATCAAAACAGTAAATAATTAGACAATTAGCACATTAAGACAATAAATACAATCTCCAAAAAACGTAAATAAATAAATAATTGTCATACATAAGTCAATATTATAAGCTCAAATTCTGGTTATCCCTAGCGGAGTCGCAATTTGTCACTCCCCTATTTTTCAAAAAGTTAATTTTTGAAAGAGTAGAATTTTTCAATTAAAGTGACATTTTGAAAAGAGATTATTTTATTATTTAGAGTCGCCACTTGGTGTTTGAGTTTTGATGTTTCAAGTCACCTTATTTAAATCCCTAATCAAAAGCAAATTTGACTCTATTTTTATTGGTATGCGAACTAAAAATTCGGATAAGGAATTCTGTTGATTGAGGGGAAGGTGTTAGGCACCCCTCGAGTCCCGTGATTTCATTACGGTCGCTTTATTGACTTTAGTATGACTTGACTTAATTTTTGGATATTATATTATTAGCTTAATAATAATAAAAAATGTTATTTACACTAAGATTTATTTTAAACTTATTTGAAACTGTCTTATCTTTTAGTGTGTGTCCACTAATTTAAAATATGAAAATTCGAATTTTCTTTTCCTTTTTACGTGGATTTGTATAATTATGGATAGAATATATAAGCATATTTAATTGTTAGGAATTATAATTTATGTAGAGATGAGATTTTTAGAGTTTGAGTAATTTTAGGATTGTTTTTATTAGTTAGATTTAAAAGAGGCGATAAAAATTTATGAGGTTATTAGTTTTAAAGAGAAAATTATAAGGAAATTTTTTGTTATCTTTTCTGCACGTTTTATTTGGTTACTTTTATACATTTCTTTTTATTTATTCTATTTCTCTTTTCTTCTTATCATTTTCTAAATTTTTTTATACGTATTCTATTTGTTTTCATTTTTTTTTTACTTTTCTTTTTTCTTTTCTTTTTTTTAACATCGTTTTATATAATTTTTGAAAAGAAAAACATTTTGTTTCTTTGTCTTCTTATCTTTTCTTTAATTTTATTTTTATTTCTTTAAATATATTTTTTGTTTAACGTTCTGTTTTTATTACTTTTTTTTGTTCCACTTTGTTTTCTTTCTTTTTTAAATCTTTTTTATCATCATTCTTTTTCTTTTTCTGTACACGTTTTTTTTTCTTATGTTTCTCTTTTTTTTTTAATCACTCTTGCTTATTATTTTTTTAACCATAACTCTAAATAACATTCATATATTCTCTTAATGATAAACTTTAATAATCCGAATTGGATAATCATCTTATGCTTATTCTAAAGATAATTTTTAATCCAAATAATGTATTAAAAAGACTAAAACATATTACACATAAGTTTTCTAAATCACTAATAAATTAAATTTTAGCTTATATCCTAATCTAACACTACAATAGGTTCAACAAAATTTTATGAAGTGAAGACTATACGGAAAGATATACTAATCTATTCAAATTTAATAATTCAATATCATGAATCGATTTTAATATAAATTACAAATTGCATCTAAAGAACATAATAATAATAATAATAATAATGTAATAATAATAATGATAATAAATATAATACATGCAATTCAAAGAACTTCATATTATTGGAATTAAATTCTCATACAAGCATTCCATTTAAATCATACAAGAATTTAGAGTTACCTCGTCGTGAAAATTGATTCACCACAAAAGTAACTGTTAGGATCTACTGATTTCCAAAATTAATAACTAAGTATTAACTTTAAAGAGCCACGAATTCGAAACCTTGTGCAAAACCTCGAATGCTAACTTACTTTCAAAATAAGAAAACTCACTATTTTCTTCTCTTTGCTTCTATGTTTTACTCTCTATCGTTTTTCTGTGTATCTCTATATTTCTGTCTATTTTTTCTTTACTTAGCGTGTATTTTATAATAATTTTGGGTGTGAATCTGGTACTAAATAAAAGGAACGTGAGAGAGTAGATAATTTAGTTTTAATTTAAAATTTATTTGAGAATTTCAGGATTGAGATAAAGGAATAAAATAAAATAAACTAATAAAAAATAATAATATTAATAAAACTAGACAAACGATAAAAAAAAAAAAAAAGAAGAATGAAAACGTGTAAGTGGGATTTTTTTAAAAAAAAATATCGTGCAATAAAATATGGAGAAAAAAAAAACTAAATGGGGAAGATTTTTTTGGAAAAATTAGTTATAGGAGTTTGAGGATAATTAGGATAAAAGGTAAGGTGACTGGAAATTTTTAGGACCCTTTTTTTAATCTTTTTCTTTTCTAATTTTCATAATATATACTACCATTATTATTTTTTAAACAAGTTAAAATTGAAGGAATAAAACAGATATATTAAATTCACAAGTTTTCTTTATTAAACATAAATTGAGCTTATAATTTGTTGTAATTTTAAATTTAGTTTTTCATTTATTTTAAATATAATCCTTTTATGTTTGATGTAAAATCTTTATGTTTTGGTCAAAAATTAGGTGTTCACAATTGATATAATTTCTCACTTTTATGATGCTGGGCTAATACCCCAAAATTATGGGGTGTGATTATGGAGTTGGGTATTAACTAATAAGTGAGTCTAGTGTCTTGCTCTATTTTTCTGCTAGTTATTCATGGATTTGAGAAATTTAGCATGTATTCAATTTATGGTCAAAGTTACAAACTTATTCTTAGCTTAGATATTTGATTGATGCGCGAAAGAGATTATTTGAAGTGTGTAATTGGCTTAATACTTGCATATTGGATTTGATTGTTGTAGTTTGTTCGAAAGAGAAATTGTAGTTTTCTTTCTAATTGTCAAATCTGCTCGAAAGAAAGATTTCATAATGTATTGGATTGATTTGTATCATTACATGGATGAGACCGAAAAGAGAGTATGTGATATGACTCATTGAGATCGAAAGAAGATTTATGTGATTTATGATTACCCGATATATCCATAATTTTCTAGCATTGTTGAGCAAGCAGTTAGTTCCTGTATTTGAGGTTTACACCAACTCACACACCCCTAGATCATCTTCTACTTGCTCAAATCATGTTTTAGTTGAATTGTGATAATTAATTTCAAGCTCTTGTTTGAAATTTTGTGGAATCATCCACTCATTTTTCCTAATTGCTACAATAGATTAGTTTGCATCTTAATTTTCTTATTGAATTCTTCAACTTAGATCACACCCGGAGGGATTCGAACCCGACTCAATTATTGGGTATTTATACTGCTACTGATCGCTTACTCATTTGATTGTTTTATGAATAGTTTGAGCATTTTCAATTTACTACTTAATGACCAATTTAGACATAACCTACGGGATCACATAGTTTAGTTCTGGGACCTAGGTAATCGCCACTACTCGGTGCTAAGTAAATGTAACACCTCGGTAGTTGAAATAATTAGAATTAGAAAGAACTATTTTTGGAAAGAGTAAATTTGGACATTTTGGTGACCGGGGAGCACCCCCTAGACGTAACTGGCGTCTTCATCCTCGAAGAGGCCTTACACTAGCCCTTAGCATACATCATGACATATCATTGGTAGAGAAAATGCGGAAAATTAAAACTTTTACATAGTGAAGTATACTTAGACTTCTCACATATCATATATGGAGTTTACATAGACTCATCATTTATGAAGTTTACATAGACTTCTCATTTAGCAGTCAATTCATTTTAGTAGTCTAATACTTTATCTAACATATCACCATATAATGAGAATTACAAAGTTTGGGCATAGCTCGTACACTAGTACAATATGCCACATATAGGCTTACAACAATAGTCTCAAAAATAAGGAAAGAACAAGTGTCTTTAGCCATAAGAAATACTACTAAGATTGAACAAGTGGCATCATCCTCGAACTTTGAGGACTCACCAACAACTTCGGGAAAAGTACAAGTCTTCTTGCAAATGGCCTCGGAGCTCCTCAACAACCCGAACCTACATATTTTGTAGAAACATAAAGAATATGGATTAGTACAACCACTGTACTAAGTATGAAAACATATGCACATAAAACCTTTGAAGAAATGCATAAAAAGGACCATTTCTTTAAAGCATGCTAAGTCATTTGGAAAGCCTTTATGCACATACAAGAGCATATACAAGTCAACAATCACAACAACCTCAAGAAATGTTCATATAAGTAATAACAACATTATCATAAAGTCATATCAACAGTTCATGTTCAAGAGTTCATATCATCAAAGCATACAAGACCCTTACCAAAAATCACATCCCAAGCCTACAAGTGCAATGCTCATGTGAAGCCCCATAACCTCACATAATCAACTAAACTAGAAAAGATATCATAAGTAATGCCTTACCTGATATATCATGACATCATAAGTAGTCATCATCATATATATCAACTTAGACCAATATCATGTTTATCAAATGAAACCAACATCATATAAGAGCAACATCCTACATTTCATTATAACATAAGTACATAAGAACATAACAACAACCCCCTAGGACTCCCTTTAAGGCCAACTTGTGCAATGCATAGGTAAAGTCCCATACCCTTACCCATACTAAGTAGTACCCCTTAAGTCACCCTAGTTAGTGTCCATCTTTATTACTTTCATTCATGTTACTTTCATGAACAATCTATTTAATCGACAATAGACCATGTGAGCTAAACATGGAATCCGGTGTCATGAAACCCTACACCGAAAGAAGGTACTTTACTAGCCAAGGTAGAACCAAAACATGAACATAGCATTGTAGGTGGATTCACTAGCTAGTATTCCTATGAGGACAATATAGTTAATGAACTAGGAGATTAATTAGAAACTCATGTATGCACATTGCATGGTAGTCTCCATCTCAAGAGAACATTAGTGAACCTACTTTTCCTCTTGGGATGGGACACCTCTCATATCTAGTTCGTTCGGTGCTAAGCTAAAGTCCCTTTTTGAAATGCCTTTAAGTCATTCTTAATCATCATTTCTTAATATAGGCCATAGGAGACTAACCCCTTGTATAATCATAATCATAGCTCATTAGGTTTATAATGAGAACTTCCTTTCATTACAACCCATATTTTAGTGAGATCATCACATCATAGTCATATCATAATAAGGCACACAAGAGAATCACATTCAACCTTAAATAATCATACCCCTATCAAGATCTCACAATTCAACATACTCATAACATACCATAATATTCATCATATTCCTAATCTATTCACATAATCGTACTTCAATTGAACATCATCACATAGAATAAACCATTATTATTGAAGTAGAGAAGTCATAATCCTAAAGGTCTTACCAAATAGCTTCCAAGACCTCCTTAAAGATCTTACCCTCAATTCATAACAATTATCCAAGAATTCAATCACCCTCGTCAAGTAAGAGTGAATTAAACAATAACATAATCAATTCTTACAACCCTAATCATATACAAGTCCAATTCATCGCTAGGGTTATGGTTAATGGTTCAATCATGAATCTTTTATAGAACTAGGTCAAAGACTAAGAAGCTACAACAATTCACCATTAATCAACCATATATTATCAATATAAATTAACACAATACAACATCAAATCAATTTGAAAAGGAATTGACAAAAATGGAATGAAACCCATGTTTTAGACATTTTTGGAAAGCTATCTTTTAAGAGCCTATTCGGAAAGATATCCCAAGAGTGAAAATCCTACATACCTTAATAATCCTTGAAGATTGATGGAAGAAATCTTGATTCTTGAAGTCATAGAGAACCTTGAACCTTGGTCTTCAATGGCGTCTTTGGGAATAGAGAGGTAAAGTAGAGAGAAGTTGGAGTGAGTTGGGTTTGGGAATAATAAGGTGTTGTGTTGGGTTTGATGAGGTTTAACTCTTTTATAGTACCCAACTAACTTAATTAACCACCCTTAACCCCTAATTAATTAATTATCTAATTAACTAATTTCCTTAAGCTTGGCCGAGATTGGACAGTGAAGTCCAAGCCTCAATCGACGACTCCCCGTTGACGGGGTGTTGATCCAACCACGGACCGTCCTGGTCATTCGTGGTTTGGATCAGAGACCCCTTTTTGGTGGCTATTGGTTAATTGACTAAGTGTCAACCAAAGATCACCATCGTCTGAGCGTCAATCAAACAACGGCTAGTCGTTTGGTCTCGTGGTTGCACACTGTCCAAAAGAACAGATTTGAGGTCTAAATGTATGGTCCTCCTCAATGACCCTTAGGGTGGTCCTTGGGGAGTCGTACCCGGATGTTTCGACCCTAAACACATTCTAATATGTGTTCCAGACCTTTCCACCAATTTTGACTTAATTCCGACTCTTAAACCCCTTGAAACACACCAAGGCACACTAGCTCATCTTTACAAATCTCCGGACGTCATGGCCGTTTCTTGACGTTTTGATTCTGGGTCTTCCTAATTAGTAGAATACCTCAATTTAGGCTTAGAAACACTGTTTTAAGGCTTAGTTCATCAAGTGAGGCTCTAGACTAAGTCATGGAACTTCTGGAATGTTACATTATCCCCCAGGAACATTCACCCCTGAATGACACTTTAACCTTTTTATAGGGAGAGGAAAGAGACTCAATACTAGCAGACCAACTAATCAACAACATGTATATATTCATGAGTCACAGCTCATAGGAGTACTTCTGAACTCCTTCAATACAAAATCAAAGCACTTCTCATAACCACTCAATTCACAATTTATCACATATAAGAGCTAAACATTCCACATTATATAATGAGGAACTACCATCTTAGCTAAACATGAACACCAAAGAGTTAACATGAAAGTTCTTCCTCTCAAGACAATTTCAAAGCATTCTCACTACAAATCTCAAGAAGGCAAATGCGCATTTCATACAAATGCAAGTACATTATAAAAGCATATTTTCATGAAAACTCATTTTAACATGAATCCATATCAAGCTATACACATACTTACAAAAACAAGTAAAATTCCACATTATTCATAATTTTTGTTTTAAGAGGAACTACTATCATCAAAGAGGAAAGAGATGAGGGTAACGGGACTTCATGTCGGTCTCGGCCTCCCATGTTGCACCCTCAACTAGATGGTTTCTCTAGAGGACTTTTACGGAGGCCACCTCTTTGCTCCTCAACTTTGTGACTTGACGATCTAGGATCTCAGCCGGAACCTCTTCATAAGAAAGTTCTCATTCACCCCTAACCCTTCAATAGGAAGAATAGACACCGGGTCGCCTACACATTTCTTGAGCATAGAAACATGAAATACCGGATGAACCGAAGCTAGTTTACTTGGTAGTTGTAACTCACAAACAACTTTTCCGACCCGTTGCAATACCTCATAAGGACCCACATACCTGGGACTTAGTTTCCCCTTTTTACCGAATCTCATCACCCCTTACATGGGTGAAATCTTCAAGTAGACCCAATCACCTATTTCAAACTCAAGGTCTCTTTTTCTATTGTAGGCATAAGAGTTTTGCCTACTATAGGCTATTTTCAACCTATCTCTTATCACTCGAACTCTCTCTGTAGCCTCATAGACAATCTCAGGACCAAAGAGTGAAGACTCACCAATCTCAAACCACCCAACCGTAGACCTACATCTCCTACCATAGAGTGCTTCAAAAGGTGCCATAGAAATACTCGAATGGTAGCTATTATTGTAAGAGAACTTAATCAACGCTAGGTGATTGTCCCAATGTCCCTTGAAATCAATAACACAAGCTCTTAACATATCTTCTAGGGTTTGAATGGTACGTTCCTCTTGACCATCCGTTTGAAGATGAAAAGTGGTACTAAGTGTCAGTTGAGTATCTAACCCTTGTTTAAAAGACCTCCAAAAACGAGAAGTGAATTGGCCACCTCTATCTGAGATGATGGACAAAGGGATCCCATGTAGGCTCACAATATCATTAATGTAAATCTAGAATATTCCTTCGCCGAATATGTAGATTTGACGGGGATAAAGTGGGCAGATGTCATCAATCTATCCACATGAACCATATTGAGTCATTTTGCTTCCGGGTTCGAGGCAACCCTACTACGAATGCCATATTAATTTATTCCTACTTCAAAGTACGGACACCCATTACTTGAGTCAAACCACGCGGATTTTGAAGCTTGAACTTAACTTTTTGGCAATTTGGACACTTAGCCACAAACTCCGCTATGTCCCTCTTCAAACCATCCCACCAATAGAACTCTCTAAGATCACGATACATTTTGGTGGCACCCGGATGAATAGAATATCGGGAAGCATAAGCTTCTTCCAAAATTTGTTTTCTCAAATCATCAACATTCGGTACACATAGCCTACCTTGGTACCTAAGTACCCTATCCGCTCGGGAGAATAACTCATTAAACTTGCTAAGAACCGACTCCTTCAATTCCATCAATAGACGATCAAGGTGTTGCTTAGACTTCACCTCAACCACTAAAGATGATCTGAGTTATGATGAACAATAGAACCTCCATTTGGGGAATCTTCCAACTGATGTACCGTGGTTTCGCGGTACTTTCAATGCTTTTTCCTTAAGTTTAATATGTGTCTAGGGCCTTTTTGTAGTAATTTTAATGTGTTTTATCTGTGTTTTGCAGGAAAGTTGTCCAAAATGGAAGTGTAGAAGACTGTGCAGAAATCAGTGCAGAAGTGCCCACCCACGAAGCCATTGACGGCCCGTCGTCTCATCGACGGACCGTAGGTTCTGGCCGTCGACTGAAGGTTCGAGCATCTGGAAGCAACTCGGGGAATTCTGACCAAGAGTGGGGCTACAGAATGATTGACGGTCCATCGACTGATCGAGGTCCGTCGTTTCATCGAGGACCGTCAGTGGAGTCGTCGATTGAAGACGCGTTTTGGGACAAACTTTCCTTATTTTGAACTCTTTTTAATTTAGGACTATGTTATTAAAAATAGGGTTAAAAACCTCGGTTTTGGGGTTAGACTTTTTATTATTTTTCATCCTTTTGTTCTTGTAGATTTGACTTTTCAATTTGACAATTTATTCAAGTTTTCGGAATTGATTATTAAGTGATTTTTGGTATTTCAAGTGTTATTTCTGGATTTTCTTCAAACTTGTCAAAGTAAGTACATGAATTATTGTTTAACAACCATGAATTGTGTATTTCTATGCATGGGTAACTAAATCCACAACTAGGATTGTGGGAACCATGGGTGATTAATAATGTAAAACTAGCTAAATAACAATTCTAGAATAGATTCTTGCATGTATTGATAATTCTATCATCTAGAAGTCTTTTTAACGAGTGCACGCGTTAGAACTTGCCCTATCTCTACTTGTCGGACCAAGGGGTTAGTTAATAGAAAAAGAATTATCGACATAGATTTAGTGGACACTATCTAATAGGATAGTTTCGATTGCTGCGAAGTAGTAACTAAGCCATACATCGAATATGATGCTTAATATGAAGTAACGGTAAGGTTTAGTAACTTAAACACACGTAGCCGGACCAAGGTACGGGGTGAAATTCTCTAAATGTTAGACCAAGGATTTAGAGATACATAACTTATCACTTTGCATGCAAGATACTAGAAAAGAATTGTTATAGCTAGGATTACCGCGTTATGAACCTATGGGGAACACTTACACCCTAGTTTTTTTTCATCACTTGATAAACCCCAAAGTTTTAAGTCTTGCTACTTATTTTACTTAGAAATAATTGAACACTTTTGTTTCAAAAAATAAACCCCTTTTAATTAACTGTTTTCGTAAAGAACTTGACTAATTAGACGTAATTGTATATTGAAGTTAAGTCTAAACCATTTTCCTCCTGGGATCGACCCCAACCTACCTACTTGTTGGGTTCTTTACTTGATACGACCGTTTATACTTCTGTAAAGAAGTGTAATTTGAGCGTATCAAATGCGCCTCAGGTTTGCTTCACCTACCACCTTCTTTCTATATTTCTTATGCATTCGGGACAATTGCATGTTTTTTTTTGGGGGTGGGGTAAATGGAAAGTGAGTGTTAGGGTGAAGTCTGAGTAGCCCAACTCATGATCCTCTCTCGGTGGTTTTCTTGCCTGTGTTCTTTTGCCCCAAGAGACTGATTATTTTATTGTTGAACCGGCACGTGTAGTATCTTGTACAAAGTATGAATTTGAAATCTGAAGCATGATGGCTAAGTGTGATTGCATGATTAGGTATAATGAATGTTGAACATGTTGGCTCTAAGCATGACATAGAGATGCACTACTGCATGAACCTCAAATCTAACACTCGAACTAGTGTCTGATAATTTGAAAAGGTAATGAAATGTCAACAGAGTGTGAGGAAATTTGATTGTTCCACTATTGGTACCTAGCTAGAACTTGCCTGTGTTAGACATTTAGGAAAGGATCATAGGCCCTTGTTCAAAATTAGCCAATCTTTAGCCTAAATAAAATAATACCAAATGGAATCGATCCCCTTTTGATCTAAATATTTTGAGCTTTCAATAGACCTTTCTTTTCTACACCTAATTATCTTCCCAGGGTATATGTGTTGGCCCTGGTCCCTCCTTGGACATGTGCACCTCAACTTAGGCCAAAAGCATAAGTTGAGGGTGGCTAATGCAGAAAATGACCTCGTCTTGGCCCTGACCCAACCTTGGGTATTGTGTACCTTGACTCATGGCAAAGCCATAAGTTGAAGCTGGCTATTATGAGTAATGTCCCGAAAAGTGGGGATGAAAAGAGTAATGTGGAAAAGAAAAGAAACAGTGAACAAAAGAAGTGACTCAGTCAAAATTATATATTGAGTAGAGAAAGAAAAAGAACGAAAGAGATTTAAAGAGAAAAAGAGTGTTGAAGAAAAAAAAGTAAGAGTCACTTCCACAAAAGGGAAAGAAAGGAGAAAAAAAGGCAAAGATGTAAGAAAAGAAAAGTAGGGCATAATAGACAATGAAAGAGGCATGACGATTAGCTGTAATGTCAATGAGGGCAACAAGTCACTAAAATGTATCCATACGTACCATACCTAACCCTGAGCCTACGTTACAAGCAAATAATGTCCTATCATGTTCCTAAGAGTCTAATTTGGTGAACTTAAAGCAGTGAAAAGAAGGGCAAGCCTATGGCGACAAGTACCAATTAGGTGTGAAGTTTTTCTGAGCGTGAGTGTTGAATAATGATCCTTATAATCAAATTTGAAATTACTGTGTGAAAAGGAGGATATTGTTTTTGAAGTGAGGGCACTAGTTGCAATATTGGAAAGTTGGTACCTTGGTGAGAGATAAAAGAGGAGAGGTGTCAGTGCGTGGTGAGTCTGTGTCATGGTCTAATCCACATGAATGATCTTAGTGAGCCTAAGAGTAAAAGCATGCATTAAATCAATGAAAAAAATTCGGGATTGATAGCCATATAATTGCGAAAGCTTAAAAGAGAGTACTTTGGTACAAAAGTGTGTGGTGAGTCATAGTGCGTCGCTTGAGGACAAACAACGAATTTAAGTTGAGGGTGTTGATGTACAGTGGTTTCGCGGTACTTTCAATGCTTTTTTCTTAAGTTTAGTGTGTGTCTAGGGCCTTTTTGTAGTAATTTTAATGTGTTTTATCTGTGTTTTGCAGGAAAGATGTCCAAAACGGAAGAAGACTGTCACAACCCGAAACCATACCCTAGAATATAGGATACAATCTTGAATTGTAACCGGCGTCGTCGACCTCTCGGAGGTCTAAGACAAGCCTCTCATATCATTCATTGCATTGGCATAGTAAATTTAGTGGAAAATTTAAAACTTTTCATAGCACATCATATGCTAGAAACATCACATCATATATATATAAAACATAAGTCATAATACATATATAGACTCTAAGTCTCTTTGCCATCTTAGACTCAATAACTTTAGAGTACATTAGGGACAAGGCCCATAAGACACATTACATAACTATACAATTTTTAAAGACTTTACATTAAAGACGTAAGTAGGACATCCTTGAACTTTAAGGATTCCTTTCATTGAGCTTGGGAATCATCTATCAAGCTCTTCACCATTCAAGACATCCTTTAAGCATCCATGACCTACACTTTGTGTAAAAAGTAGAGAAGAATGGGATTAGCACAAGAATGTACTAAGTATGGAAACCATGTAAAAACATGCATTTAAAAGGGACATTTCCTTTGAAATCATACTTCATGCCATTTTGAGTAAATCATCATAAAACCTTTATCAATAGCATTTTATATCATCCACATACTTCATAGAAACACAATCAAAGGCCAAACATCATAGAAAACCACTTATAGAATTTAAGTACAATTTGCGGACACTTCACAGTGAGCTCCATCACCTTTACAGTGAACCATTACTCTTAATTCATTAGCCTCCTAAGTAATCCTTTAGGGATACTTGGTGCAATGTATCACCTTAGGAACACAAGATAAGGCCTTACTTAGCATCTACACAAGACAACACATGCCATCATATAAGTATAGTGCAATATAGACATAGCCAAACCAAGACTACAATATCATACATAATGGACACATACATAATCATATGCATTAGGGTACCTTCCTAAGACTTCCTAAGGAGTCACTTGTGCAATGTCAAGATGGGTTCATTACTTCCACCTATCCTAAGTAACTTGCCTTAAGTCCTCCTAGTTAGGATCCTATTCAATTACTTCCATTATCCATTTTAACTTTAGGGAAACCATAGCCTTAACCGACACTAAGACCATGGGTGCTAAACATGGAATTTGGTGTTGTAGAGCCTTACACCAAAGGAAGGTGTTCCTACCTAGCCAAGGTAGAACATTAATATACATCCTAGCATCCTAAGTGAATTCACTTTGCTAGATCCTATGTGGCAAGCATAGTTTATGGAACTAAGAGATAGGTATTCCCTCTACATACCATTTGGTAATTAGATCCTCACCTCATGAGAAATCATGAGTGAATCTTACTCAAGGTAAGTCAACACCTCATGTAGGTCCATAGGTGAATATTCCTCTAAGGGAAGTCAACACTCTATAAGGGATAAATGGTGAATATTCCTCCAAGGAAAGTCAACACCTCTCAATGTCAAGTTCACTCAGTGCTAAGCTAAGTTCCCTTTATTGAAAAGCCTTTATTACCTTTATTTATAAAAACATAGGCTTAGGATATTCATCATTCATATGCTTATAGCATATTCAAGCATCTATCTAGTTTTGGAGTATTCTTGGGCACCCCTAGCAAGGCCCCTCTCACTAACTAGATCATCCATGTGTGTGAGTGTATACATAGATGTGAGCAAACCTTTCACATAACACATAATGTCACACATGTTCATATATCAATGCATAAGTTTATAGGCATAACTATATGAGCAATACTTTCATATAAACCTACTAAGACACTATACACATTCATACTTCATCATAACATATACATCATATTCATAACATGTTCATATAATTATCCTTCGTATACATAAGAAACCAAACCTAGGAACTATCCTATCAAGATACACATGTGAACTGCATAGACAAGGTTTCATACCCTTGTCCATACTAGTACACCTATCAAGTCATCCTAGTAAGGGAATACAAATCATACTTTCATAAACATCACCTTAACATGCATAGTAGTAGACACTAATGAATATGAGAACTACCTTTCATTTAGACACAATGACTTATACTACTTGTAACATGCATGTAAGTGAGAGTGTGTGTACATTGACCAGCATGATCACATAATGTCTATCGATAACTTCTTGAATCATCCACCCTATTAGACCACATTACACTTCCAAACACATAGCACACAACACATAATAGCATAGGAGACAAGACAATACATACCTTAATATCAAGACTCCAAATTTTAGGTATTTACACTTTCATATAAAGGTACATAGGAAAGGGGTTATTAACCATCTTAACACATCCATGGAAGCACCTATACTTTACCCTAACATGGTTATACACATGCTCATACAATAGCCACACAACCTAATTCACAACTAGAATCGGAAAATAGGCATAAGCTTCTCATTGTATCATCTTAAGCACATGTTCATAAGTTCATCAATTTGCCTTCAAATCCATGGTCAACACATATATAATGACAATAAGGTAAACACCGCCACCATAAGTGGACCATACCACACAATGGCATACAAGGCGTCATCAACATTTCTATAAAGAATAGAGAAGTAGAAGAGTAGAGGAAATAGGCATTCTTACCAACTCCTCAACCTTTGATCCTCATTGATCAATACACCTTGTTTATCAATAATTCATATATATGGCAGTAGCTAAATGTACTTTAAACATATAAGAAACCATTTACAAGTCACTACAAGATTATACCATAACATAATACAACATATCAACATACTAGGAAAGTAGGATAACATAGATCATTAGCTAACTTCCCTTACATTGATTTTAGATCATAGTTCATACATGTATAAGTCTAAGGCAGTAGCTAAACCTACATTTAACCATATTGAAATCATGATTACATACCTTCAAAATTAAGGTTACAACATAGGCATTTAGGCTTATCGATTTGCTAGAGTATAGAAGAATTTACCAATACTATGAACTCTCTAAGGCTTTGATCATCCTTGATATTTTATCAACAATACACTTATTAGGCAGTAGCTAATTAGATAAGAAATCAAGACTAAATCATGCTTCATCTAATCAATATTCAAGATCTATCATACACTTAGATTTTTGACTTCATAGCCTAAAGGAAATCTATATCCATTCATGCAATCCCTTCTTAATTTGATCATTAAGAATTTATACCTACAAAATTCATCCATTATATCACCCTAAAACAGTAGCTACAACAATTCATACATAATCAAGAGTCTACACAACCAATCTCACAATCGACTTCAAGACAACATGTAGAAACATAGGCTATTCATATTCAAATCTTAATATATTTATAATCATGGACTGATCATCATCAATTCACCATCAATTAATGTGAATAACAATACCCACAAGCAATTCAACGTAAGAGAATCACCAATTAATCAAGAACAAGCCATAATCACAAAGCCCATGCAAGAGCTAAACCAATTTTCGAAGGAACATGGGTTCATCATGCAATTGGAGTGAAATCACATTCAAATCACTGTATTTACTTCAATTTATCATGATTAAATCATTAAAAACATTTTGTGAAAGAACCCATGGCTAGATTGGAAGATTGGAAACTTGATCATAAGATTTCTTTGAAAAACATTGAGAAGAACTCTTCAAGTGAAAGGTTACTTGAAGATGAAGGATTGCCATACCTTTTATTAGTTGAAAACCTATTAAACTTTATGATTCATCCATGGAAAACCCAGCTTGAATCTGTTCTTGAGCTTCACCAACAATGGTGGTTTCTAGAGAGAACATTTTTGGAGGGAAAGGCTTAAAACATGTGAGAGGATTTGTGAATGGGTTGATCACGTTTTGGATGGCTTATATACACCCAAAATTACTTAAATAAACCCTTAATAATCAAGTTAGGACGTGGGGTGAATTTCCCATTCACCCGTTTAAGTTACAGCACGCAGCTGCCAACTTGCAGGCCACTCGCGACGAGGGTCTCGACGGGGCGTCATGACCTTGACGGGCCGTGGCTGCCCTCCGTCACCTTTCACTTAGCCAATAACTGGATTAAGACCTTACCAAGGCAATCACCCATCGATGAGACCTGATCTACGGGCCGTTGGGGGACCAACGATCCGTCGTTGGGTCCGTCAAGGGACACTGCCCAGATAGTGTCTTAGGCAGCTTTTGGTCCTTCTTTTGGGACCTCTTGTGGGTCCTTTAGAAGTCGTACCCGGACGTTTCCAATGCGATTACAAACCTTAACATGTTATATACCTTTCACATAAATTTCATCGAAAACAAACACCTACAAGACGTCCAAACAGCCTTGACCCCAACATGACATACGATGAACGTCTTAGGGGCTATCTTTCGAACGCCTTGGACGTTCTCGGGCGTTTGACCTCCAAACTTCACAAAACATCATATAATAACATTAAACATCATTTTAAACCATTTCAAGACTTATTAGACTCAGTTCATACAATTTAGGCATGCATACACACATGAGGCACATAAGCGACTAATCGTCGAACGTCTTGGACGTCCCTTGACGTTCGACTTCCAAATCTCTTCAAACTTTGCACACTGTCTCTATATCACATAATAAGGAATTTTAGGACATTATAACATTAAGACGAACATGTTAAGCTCTAGACACCTTATCTCATTTTCGGGGTCTTACAATATCCCCCACTTGGGAACATTCGTCCTCGAATGACACTTAGAACTCTTTAAGAACATCAAGGACTTCAGTGCACATAAGAGTAGTTCATCACATTTAAAATATCATCAAATCATTTTAGCACTCAATGCACACAACCAAGCAAAACCATTACTCACTCACTCTATAATGCATCAAACCCAAAGGCCCTTTTTATGTTCATAGGGGAACGTCCTTCTCCTAATCATAACATGATCATTACACCTTAATTCATTACAAGAAAATCTTGAAAAGCTACTCATAGGCAGATCATAACTCATACTCAAAGTTACTTAAGCACTCATACTTCAATGCGCATAAACTTGAGTTAGTTAAATCACAAAGATCTTCATTATTTAGACCTAGTACCATGAAGGTCATACTCAACCATACCATGCTTAGTGGTGTATATGGAGGAATATCTTGCTCCTCAACAAATTACATGCATCATGAGTTCACAACTTAGAAAAGCACAAGGTCAATTTCTTCAAAAATGAGAAATCTCAACTTTCTATCCAAGACATGCATATATTTTTTTATTATTAGTGAAGTCTAAATGGCAAATCACACCAAGTACATCACAACAAAATAGGAAGTCATTCTACAAATTTCTTTTCTTAACATAATACTCACCATTATAGTAAGCCTCATTTTGGAAAAATAACACAAATCGTAGGCACACACATTAACATTTAGCTAAACATGCTTTCATTCTTCAAAAATGAGCCTACAATCATGCTTCCCAAACCATACAAGTCATATAATTTTCAAGAGAGTCAACGTATTTCATTGTAAAAGAGACTCAACTCCCATTACAGGGCTAAACAATTTAACCTACAAGTGACTATCACCAAGTTCCTTGTCTTACCTCATGAAGTCAACTTCACAATTAGCACATTAAAATGCAAGTCAACAAGAGAAAACATGGATTTTATCAAAACTTTCCTCTCATGCTCTTTGGGAAATTCACCATGTCTCTAAGATGATGTCAATCAATTCATACCAATCGTATAAAGATCATGCAATTCACACTTTATGCAAGACTATTTTCATGAACAAGCATACTAAGAATTCATATTTTCCAATTCAAGTAAGAATAGAAGAACAATGTAGACAATTTCTACAATCTCACTACTCAAAACACCATCCCCCACTTAGGGTAAACCCAATTAAGAGTAACTTAACCCAACATGTAGAGGATATCAAATACACAACCTTCATAATCATCACTTAAAGTGATTTCTACTTTAGAGGGAATTTTCATTAATTCAATTTAGCAACACTAAGGCATTCTAAACCTTATCATTTTAGGCAAATCATCCTAAACCATCAATTTTGATCATACTATTCAATTCACATAAGGTCTTCCTACAATGCAATAGACACTAAGGTCATACATCATTAGTGGGAAACAACAAGGAAGTTCATAACATAACAAGAAGTTTAGAAATAACTGTACGACTCATCATGCCATAAGACTCTCATCCTTCAATCTAAATAGCAAAAATTCTTTTCCACATTCCTTATCATGTTCATATTCATAAATTCTACACATATTTTAACAACATCCAATCAAATGACGATTTAGTAGGTTCTCCAAACATGTTACAATAAGTTGACTAGCCTTTACAGTGAGCATGCTTCCAAATACCCAAAAGTGCAACATTTAGACATTTGATGGAACAAGTATGGAAATATAAGATACAAAGCTTTACCAACTCATCCTTCATAAGCATGCATACTATATTTACAACTCAAGTCTCTACGAAAGACTCTAATTTATACTAGCAACTCATCAAGTACCACTTATATATGCAAAGGAAAACAATGCACACTTTTAATCACATACATTCATCGGATAGCATACTTCCATAGGTAATTATTAAACAATCCAAGTTCAAATCCTAATATTTGGCTACCATCACACAAAACCATATAGGAATACAACAATTTAAGAGAATTCACTTTAACCGCCATAACTTCTAGCATGCTTCAACTATATCATGACATATATCATTCGACATAACTTGTTATTGCACATAGATTTCATATATTGCCATAATTGGCATCACATCATCAAATAAGAGATATTTCATACATAGTAAGGTAAGATAACCAATCATAATCCCTGTAGAGTTAACATGTGCAATGATCAAGTAAAGCTCCATAACTTCACTAAACCAAGTAACCCAACAGGAACTACAATTAGCACCATACTCTACTCATCTATAACCTTCATGCATGCATAACTCCATATCTTTAGCACACTAGGCTATTTACATGTTTATAAGCATAGAGATCATCACATAAGGACATTTACATTTATCATCATACACATACATAATATTAACCTCCTAAGGTCTCCATCAAGGTAAACTAGTGCAAGACATAGGTAGAGTCACATATCCCTACCTAAGTCTAGTTAACCCTTCAAGTCGCCTTAGTTAGTTTATACATCATCAAATAAGGACAAGTGTCACCTTCACACATACTCATTCAAACCATAAAACAAAGATAAGTATTTTAAACTCACCTTTTCTCCCTCAAGCATAGAGCAATCTCATCCAAGCAATCACATTCAAAGACTACCAGACAAGAAAACATAAGAGAGAGAGCTTATAGAGTTAAGTTCTATGGCACGATATGAGATTGATGAAGAAGGGAAACTCTATCGTCCTATAGCCTCTCGTACCATTTGATGTGTCGCGACTCACCACCAATGATACAAGACTCTACTAGACGTGGCAATATGAGACTTCTTAGAACCTAAAACCGCTACATAAACCTCATGCTCTGATACCAAGTTTGTCACAGCCCAAAACCATACCCTAGAAGATAGGATACAATCTTGGATTGTAACCGGCATCGTCGACCACTCGGAGGTCTAAGACAAGCCTCTCATATCATTCATTGCATTGGCATAGTAAATTTAGCGGAAAATTTAAAACTTTTCATAGCACATCATATGCTAGAAACATCACATCATATATATATAAAATATAAGTCATAATACATATTTAGACTCTAAGTCTCTTTGCCATCTTAGACTCAATAACTTTAGAGTACATTAGGGACAAGGCCCATAAGACACATTACATAACTATACAATTTTTAAAGACTTTACATTAAAGACGTAAGTAGGACATCCTTGAACTTAAGGATTCCTTTCATTGAGCTTGGGAATCATCTATCAAGCTCTTCACCATTCAAGACATCCTTTAAGCATCCATGACCTACACTTTGTGTAAAAAGTAGAGAAGAATGGGATTAACACAAGAATGTACTAAGTATGGAAACCATGTAAAAACATGCATTTAAAAGGGCTATTTCCTTTGAAATCATACTTCATGCCATTTTGAGTAAATCATCATAAAACCTTTATCAATAGCATTTTATATCATCCACATACTTCATAGAAACACAATCAAAGGCCAAACATCATAGAAAACCACTTATAGAATTTAAGTACAATTTGCGGACACTTCACAGTGAGCTCCATCACCTTTACAGTGAACCATTACTCTTAATTCATTAGCCTCCTAAGTAATCCTTTAGGGATACTTGGTGCAATGTATCACCTTATGAACACAAGAGAAGGCCATACTTAGCATCTACACAAGACAACACATGCCATCATATAAGTATAGTGCAATATAGACATAGCCAAACCAAGACTACAATATCATACATAATGGACACATACATAATCATATGCATTAGGGCACCTTCCTAAGACTTCCTAATGAGTCACTTGTGCAATGACAAGATGGGTTCATTACTTCCACCTATCCTAAGTAATTTGCCTTAAGTCCTCCTAGTTAGGATCCTATTCAATTACTTCCATTATCCATTTTAACTTTAGGGAAACCATAGCCTTAACCGACACTAAGACCATGGGTGCTAAACATGGAATTTGGTGTTGTAGAGCCTTACACCAAAGGAAGGTGTTCCTTCCTAGCCAAGGTAGAACATTAATATACATCCTAGCATCCTAAGTGAATTCACTTTGCTAGATCCTATGTGGCAAGCATAGTTTATGGAACTAAGAGATAGGTATTCCCTCTACATATCATTTGGTAATTGGGGCCTCACCTCATGAGAAAACATGAGTGAATCTTCCTCAAGGAAAGTCAACACCTCATGTAGGTCCATAGGTGAGTATTACTCTAAGGGAAGTCAACACTCTATAAGGGACAAATGGTGAATATTCCTCCAAGGAAAGTCAACACCTCTCAATGTCAAGTTCACTCAGTGCTAAGCTAAGTTCCCTTTATTGAAAAGCCTTTATTACCTTTATTTATAAAAACATAGGCTTAGGATATTCATCATTCATATGCTTATAGCATATTCAAGCATCTATCTAGTTTTGGAGTATTCTTGGGCACCCCTAGCAAGGCCCCTCTCACTAACTAGATCATCCATGTGTGTGAGTGTATAAATAGATGTGAGCAAACCTTTCACATAACACATAATGTCACACATGTTCATATATCAATGCATAAGTTTATAGGCATAACTATATGAGCAATACTTTCATATAAACCTACTAAGACACTATACACATTCATACTTCATCATAACATATACATCATATTCATAACATGTTCATATAATTATCCTTCGTATACATAAGAAACCAAACCTAGGAACTATCCTATCAAGATACACATGTGAACTGCATAGACAAGGTTTCATACCCTTGTCCATACTAGTACACCTATCAAGTCATCCTAGTAAGGGAATACAAATCATACTTTCATAAACATCACCTTAACATGCATAGTAGTAGACACTAATGAATATGAGAACTACCTTTCATTTAGACACAATGACTTATACTACTTGTAACATGCATGTAAGTGAGAGTGTGTGTACATTGACCAGCATGATCACATAATGTCTATCGATAACTTCTTGAATCATCCACCCTATTAGACCACATTACACTTCCAAACACATAGCACACAACACATAATAGCATAGGAGACAAGACAATACATACCTTAATATCAAGACTCCAAATTTTAGGTATTTACACTTTCATATAAGGGTACATAGGAAAGGGGTTATTAACCATCTTAACACATCCATGGAAGCACCTATACTTTACCCTAACATGGTTATACACATGCTCATACAATAGCCACACAACCTAATTCACAACTAGAATAGGAAAATAGGCATAAGCTTCTCATAGTATCATCTTAAGCACATGTTCATAAGTTCATCAATTTGCCTTCAAAGCTATGGTCAACACATATATAATGACAATAAGGTAGACACCTCCACCATAAGTGGACCATACCACACAATGCCATACAAGGATTCATCAACATTTCTATAAAGAATAGAGAAGTAGAAGAGTAGAGGAAATAGGCATTCTTTCCAACTCCTCAACCTTTGATCCTCATTGATCAATACACCTTGTTTATCAATAATTCATATATATGGCAGTAGCTAAATGTACTTTAAACATATAATAAACCAAGTACAAGTCGTTACAAGATTATACCATAACATAATACAACATATCAACATACTAGGAAAGTAGGATAACATAGATCATAAGCTAACTTCCCTTACATTGATTTTAGATCATAGTTCATACATGTATAAGTCTAAGGCAGTAGCTAAACCTACATTTAACCATATTGAAATCATGATTACATACCTTCAAAATTAAGGTTACAACATAGGCATTTAGGCTTATCGATTTGCTAGAGTATAGAAGAATTTACCAATGCTATGAACTCTCTAAGGCTTCGATCATCATTGATATTTTATCAACAATACACTCATTAGGCAGTAGCTAATTAGATAAGAAATCAAGACTAAATCATGCTTCATGTAATCACAATTCAAGATCTATCACACACTTAGCTTTTTGACTTCATAGCCTAAAGAAAATCTATATCCATTCATGCAAGCCCTTCTTAATTTGATCATTAAGGATTTATACCTACAAAATTCATCCATTATATCACCCTAAAACAGTAGCTACAGAAGTTCATACATAATCAAGAGTCTACACAACCGATCTCACAATCGACTTCAAGACAACATGTAGAAACATAGGCTATTCATATTCAAATCTTCATATATTTATCATCATGGACTGATCATCATCAATTCACCATCAATTAATATAAATAACAATAACCACAAGCAATTCAACGTAAGAGAATCACCAATTAATCAAGAACAAGCCATAATCACAAAGCCCATGCAAGAGCTAAACCAATTTTCGAAGGAGCATGGGTTCATCATGCAATTGGAGTGAAATCACATTCAAATCACTGTATTTAATTCAATTTATCATGATTAAATCATTAAAAACATTTTGTGAAAGAACCCATGGCTAGATTGGAAGATTGGAAACTTGATCATAAGATTTCTTTGAAAAACATTGAGAAGAACTCTTCAAGTGAAAGGTTACTTGAAGATGAAGGATTTCCATACCTTGTATTAGTGGAAAACCTATTAAACTTTATGATTCATCCATGGAAAACCCAGCTTGAATCTGTTCTTGAGCTTCACCAACAATGGTGGTTTCTAGAGAGAACATTTTTGGAGGGAAAGGCTTAAAACATGTGAGAGGATTTGTGAATGGGTTGATCACGTTTTGGATGGATTATATACACCCAAAATTACTTAAATAAACCCTTAATAATCAGTTTAGGACGTGGGGTGAATTTTCCATTCACCCCTTTAAGTTACAGCACGCAGCTGCCAACTTGCAGGCCACTCGCGACGAGGGTCTCGACGGGGCGTCATGGCCTTGACGGGACGTGGCTGCCCTCTGTCACCTTTCACTTAGCCAATAATTGGCTTAAGACCTTCCCAAGGCAATCACCCATCGATGAGACCTGCTCTACGGACCGTTGGGGGACCAACGATCCGTCGTTGGGTCCGTCAAGGGACAATGCCTAGGCAGTGTCTTAGGCAACTTTGGGTCCTTCTTTTGGGGCCTCTTGTGGGGCCCTTTAGAAGTCGTACCCAGACGTTTCCAACGCGATTACAAACCTTAACATGTTATATACCTTTCACACAAATTTCATCCAAAACAAACACCTACAATACGTCCAAACAGCCTTGACACAACATGACATACGATGAACGTCTTAGGGGCTATCTTTCGAACGCCTTGGACGTTCTTGGGCGTTTGACCTCCAAACTTCACAAAACTTCATATAATAATATTAAACATCATTTGAAACCATTTAAAGACTTATTAGACTCAGTTCATACAATTTAGGCATGCATACACATATGAGGCACATAAGCGACTAATCGTCGAACGTCTTGGACGTCCCTTGACGTTCGACTTCCAAATCACTTCAAACTTTGCACACTGTCTCTATATCACATAATAAGGAATTTTAGTACCTTATAACATTAAGATGAACATGTTAAGCTCTAGACACCTTATCTCATTTTCGGGGTCTTACAAAGACTATGTAGAAATCAGTGCAGAAGTGACAACCCACGAAGCCATCGACAGCCCGTCATCTCATCGACGGATCGTAGGTGGTGGTCGTTGACTGAAGGTTCGAGCATCTGGAAGCAACTCGGGGAATTCTGACCAAGTGTGGGGATACAGGTGGATCAATGGTCCGTCGACTGATTGACGGACCGTGCTGGCAAATCGTCGATGTGATCAGAGACTGCCCCAATACCCGGTATTGGAGAAAAGCTAAGTATGGAACGACGATAAGCATCGACGGACTGTAAGTGCATCGATGGACCATGATGTTGGTCCGTCGATTGGATCAGAGAAGGTGCAATTTGGAGGCATGAAGAAGATGCTAAGTATGGACTGACGGAGGCAGTCGACGATATGTCGTTTCATTGACGGACCTACATTGGAGTCATTGATTGAAGATGCGTTTTGGGACAAACTTTCCTTATTTTGAACTCCTTTTAATTTAGGACTTTGTTATTATAAATAGGGTTAACAACCTCGGTTTTGGGGTTAGAATTTTTATTATTTTTCATCCTTTTGTTCTTGGAGATTTGACTTTGCAATTTGACAATTTATTCAAGTTTACGGAATCGATTATTAAGTGAATTTTGCTATTTCAAGTGTTATTTCTGGATTTTCTTCAAACTTGTCAAAGTAAGTACATGAATTATTGTTTAAGAACCATGAATTGTGTATTTTTAGGCATAGGTAACTAAATCCATAACTAGGGTTGTGGGAACCATGGGTGATTAACAAGGTAAAACTAGCTAAATAACAATTCTAGATTAGATTCTTACATGTATTGATAAGTCTTTCGTCTAGAAGTCTTTTTAACGAGTGCACGCGTTGAAACTTTCCCTATCTCTACTTGACGGACCAAGGGGGTAGTTAATAGGAAAAGAATTATCGACATAGATTTAGTGGACACTATCTAATAAGCTAGTTTCGATTGGTGCAAAGTAGTAACTAAGCCATACATCGAATATGATGCTTAATATGAAGTAAAGGTAAGGTTTAGTAACTTAAACACACGTAGCCGGACCAAGATACGGGGTGAAATTCTCTAAATGCCGGACCAAAGATTTAGAGATACATAACTTATCAGTTTGCATGCAAGATAATAGGAAAGAATTGTTATAGCTAGGATTACCGCGTTATGAACCTATGGGGAACACTTACACCCTAGTTTTTCTCATCACTTGATAAACACCAAAGGTTTAAATCTTGCTACTTATTTTACTTAGAAATAATTGAACACTTTTGTTTCACAAAAAACCCCCTTTTAATTAACTATTTTCGGAAAGGACTTGACTAAATAGACGTAATTGTATATTGAAGTTAAGTCTAAATAATTTTCCTCGTGGGATCGACCCCAACCTACTTGTTGAGTTCTTTACTTGATACGACCGTTTATTCTTCTGTAAAGAAGTGTAATTTGAGCGTATCATCAACCGAACACCCAATTGAGACAATCTATAATCCTCTTTCACTAACTCTTTCTTATCATCGGGGACATATGCTAAACTACCCATAGTTATTCTACTCAAGGCATCAACAACAACATTTGCTTTGCCGGGGTGGTAAAGGACGCTCATGTCATAGTCCTTCAAAAGTTCCAACCACCTAATTTGTTGGAGATTCAACTCCTTTTGAGTAAAGACATATTAATGACTCTTGTGGTCGGTAAATACGTCCACATGTACCCCATAGAGACAATGCCTCCATATTTTCAAAGCAAACACCATAACCGCTAATTTAAGATCATGAGTTGGATAGTTATTCTCATGCACCGTGAGTTGTCTAGAGGCATAAGCTATCACCTTCCCATGTTGCATGAGGACACAACCAAAACCTACTCGAGAAGAGTCACATTACACTACAAACCCTTTGGTACCCTTCGGTAAAGTCAACACTGGAGCGGAGGTAAGATTATCTTTCAAGTCTTCGAAGCTTCTTTCATACGCCTACGACCACTCAAACTTAACTTTTTTATGAGTTAGTGTTATCAAAGAAGAAGCAATAGATGCAAACCCATTAACAAACCTTATATAATACATTGATAAACCCAAGAAACTTTGAATATCAGTTGGAGCCAAAGGTCTAGGCCAATTCGTAACCGCTTTCGTTTTCTTCGTATCGACCTCTATACTCTCACTTGAGATAATGTGACCAAGAAAATTAACCGATCTCAACCAAAATTCACACTTAGTATATTTAGCAAAGAGTTATTGTTCCTTGAGAAACTGGAATACTTCCCTCCAATGGCCCATATTCTCATTCTCATTCTTAGAATATACCAATATATCATCAATGAAGACAATTACTAAAGAATCAAGGTAATTTCGGAACACCGATTCATGAGATCCATAAAAGCTGCCGGAGCATTAGTTAACCCAAAAGACATGACTTGGAACTCATAATGACCATACCTAGTTCGGAAAGACGTTTTAGGAATGTCTTCACCTCTCACCCTAAGTTGGTTATATCCCGACCTCAAATCAATTTTTGAAAAGTAACTCGCACCTTGGAGTTGATCAAACAAATCATCAATCCTAGGGAGAGGATACTTATTCTTTATGGTGACCTTGTTCAATTGTCGGTAGTCAATACACATTCTAAGAGACCCATCTTTCTTTTTCACAAATAATATCGGAGCGCCCCATGGAGATATTCTTTGTTGAATATAACCCTTATCAATAAAATCCTTGAGTTGAGCCTTCAACTCCTTCAACTCAGCTGGAGCCATCCGATAAGGAGGAATTGAAATGGGTTTCATACCCGGCAACAAATCTATGACGAAATTTATTTCCCATTCCGGAGGAATTTCGGGTAAGTCATTGGAAAAGACTTCCAAAAAGTCCTTCACTACAGGGATCAACTCTAAAGGAGTGGTCACGGATTCTAAGTCCTTGACCCTCACAATATGATAGAGACATCCCTTAGAAATCATCTTACAAGCTTTTAGACACGAAATGATTCGACCTCTAGGGATTGAGTTTCCTCCCTTCCACTCAAGAATGGGTTCATTTGGAAAATTGAACTTAACTACCCTTGTTTAACAATCTATGGAAGAAAAACAATCATGCAACTAATCCATTCCCAAAATGACAAAAAAATCAAACATGTCAAGTTCTACCAAATCAACAAGAGTAACTCTATTAGACAACATTATATGATAATTCCTATAGACTCTTTTTGCAACTACTGAGTCACCCACCAGGGTAGTAAAAGAAAATGGTTCAATTAAGAAATCGGGAAACACATCAAACTTCATGG
Source organism: Solanum sitiens (assembly GCA_016801875.1). Taxonomy (NCBI): domain Eukaryota; kingdom Viridiplantae; phylum Streptophyta; class Magnoliopsida; order Solanales; family Solanaceae; genus Solanum; species Solanum sitiens. Next base: position 629,348 of record JABWTJ010000329.1, read on the forward strand.
CCACTAGAGGAGTTACAAAATATAAAGTGGCACCGAGATCAAGTAATGCATAGACATTAATGGAAAAGACATGTAACATACCGGTGATAACATGGGGAGAATCCTCTTGATCACCCATAGAGCGGAGAGCATAGAAGCGCTTCTTCTTGGGAGCATCGGAATTCGGACCGCTTGCTTAAGCTTGACTACTCCCCTTTTCTTGACCCTTCACCATAGGACAATCCCTCACCTTATGACCACTGTTTCCACAACCAAACAATTATCTGCCCCAACTAGACATTCACCCATATGCTTCTTACCACACTTGGTACAAGTAGGTTTCTTACTTGGTGAATCACCACCTCTTCCCTTTTGGTACCTAGGGTTATACACCCTATCACTACAAGTCTTGGGGAATTTAGAAGAAACTTGGTTGGAGAACCTATTTTTGAATTTGTCTTGAATTTCCAACCTACCCTTGGAAGAACCTCCTTGATAAGACCTTGCCCTCTTAGCATCCCTATTCTTCCTCCTAAGCCTACTCTCCTCAAATTGTTGAGCATGCACCATCAAATGAGAAATGTCCACATTGTCATGAAGCATTGTCACACGACATTCTTCTACTAGATATTCGGACACTAACGTCACAAACCGACTCATCCCATCCCTTGGGTTAGACACCAAGGAAGGGGCGTACTTAGACAACTTAGTGAACTTCATAGAGTAATCTAGCACACTCATACCTCCTTGACAAAGTTTGAAAAACTCTTCCACTTTAGCCTCATTTTCTCCCTTGGAAATAACCTATCAAGAAAGGCCCTTCTAAAGATTTCCTAAGTCACGGGACATGCTGTCAAAGCCCTATTGTCCCTCCATTGAGTATATCAAGTTTGAGACACATCCTTGAGTTCATAAGCGACTAACTCGACCTTCTCATTCGAAGTCACCCTTAGCAAACAAGATCTTATAGACCTCATCAAGAAAGTCTTGGGGGTATTCACCAACCTTAGACCCAAAGAACATAAGAGGATTCATCCTAGTGAAGTCACTCAAACGAGAAGCCATGGTACTAGCATTTTGGTTCACACAGGTTCCAACCTCCCAGTTTGCATAAGCCGTCATAGCTTGAACTTGAGTAGTTACGCCTTGTGGTTGAGTAGTCATAGCTTGTGCCAAACATAGAAAAGCTGACCTTATATCTCCATACGTCATAGCCGGAGTATTGACCAGAGCTTGGCCACCCAAAGTAACTTGTTCTTGAGAAGGAACTTGATTGCCTTGTGGAGGAGCTTGGTTTTCTTGGGGAGGATCTTTCGAATTAGCAATTTTTTGTTCAACTCTTCTTGCGGCTGCCCTTCTAGTAGTCATAGTCTATAACCACAATAAAAGGGTTAGTTGCAAAGGACACATAAAGTTAAGACTCTTGAGGCACGATATAGAAGTACCAAGAAGATGAGAATTTCCTAAGCATCACATAACCTCTCATTCATAATTGTGTCGCGCTTCACAATTATGAACAAGACTCCACATACACGTGGTTTAGTGAGACATCAATCCTAAGGTTACTCAACCTCATAATCTGATATCAAGTTTTTCACTACCGGTGAGCACCCCCTAGACATAACCAGCGTCTTCTTCCTTGAAGAGGACTTAGACTAGCCCTTAACATACATCATGGCATATCATTCGTAGAGAAAATGCAGAGAATAAAAACATGTACATAGTGAAGTATACTTAGACTTCTCTTATATCATATATGGAGGTTACATAGAGTCCTCGCTTATGAAGTTTACATAGACTTCTCATTTAACATAGTCAACTCATTTAAGTAGTCTAATACTTCGTCTCACACATAACCATCTAATGAGAATTACAAAGTTTGGGCATAGCCCATACACTAGTACAATATGCTACATATAGGCTTACAACAATAGTCTCAAAAATAAGGAAAGAACAAGTGTCTTTATACATAAGCAATACTACTAAGAAAGAACAAGTGGCACCATCCTCGAACTTTGAGGACTCACCAACAACTTGGGGAAAAGTTCAAGTCTTCTTGCAAATGGCCTTGAAGCACCTCAATGGCCCGAACCTACATATTTGTAGAAACATAAAGAATATAGATTAGTACAATCACTTGTAATAAGTATAGAAATATATGCACATAAAACCTTTGAAGACATGCATAAAAATGACTATTTCTTTAAAGTATGCTAAGTCATCTGGAAAGCGTTTATGCACATACAAGAGCATATACAAGTCAACAATCACAACAACCTCAAGACATGTTCATATAAGTAAGAACAACATTATCATAAAGTCATAACAACATTTCATGTTCAAGAGTTCATAACATGAAAGCATACAAGACTCTTACCAACAATCCCATCCCAAGCCTACAAGTGCAATGCTCATGTGAAACCCCATAACCCCACATAATAAAGTAAACTAGAAAAGAGATCATAAGTAATGCCTTACCTCATATATAATAGTATTATAAGTAGTCATCATCATATATAGCATCTTAGACTAATATCATGTTCATCAAATGAAACCAACATCATATAAGAGCAACATCATATAGGACCAGCATTATACATTTCATTTTAACATAAGAACAACCTCCTAGGACTCCCTTCAAGGATAACTTGTACAATGCACATGTAAAGTCCGATACCCTTACCCATACTAAGTAGTACCGCTTAAGTCACCCTAGTTAGTGTCCATCTTTATTACTTTCATTCATTTTACTTTCGGGTATAATATCCTTAACCGAAAGTACACCATGTGAGCTAAACATGGAATCCGGTGTCATGAAACCCTACACCGAAAGAAGGTGCTCTACTTTCCAAGGTAAAACCAAAACATGAACATAGAATTCTAGGTGGATCCACTAGCTAGTATTCCTATGAGGAAAACATAGTTAAGGAACTAAGAGATTAGCTAGAAACTCATGTATGCACATTGCATGGTAGTCTTCATCTCATCTGAACATTAGTGAACCTAACTTCCCTCTTGGGAAGGGACACCTCTCATATCTAGTTCTCTCGGTGCTAATGCCTTTAAGTCATTCTTAACCATCATTTCTTAATATAGGCCATATGAGACTAACCACTTGTATAATCATGATAATAGTTCATTAGGTTTAGAATGAGAACTTACTTTCATCGTAACCCATCATTTAGTGAGATCATCACATCATGATCATATCATAATAAGGCGGCACATAAGAGAATGATGTTCAACCTTGCATGATCGTAACCCCTATCAAGATCTCAGAATTCAACATACTCATAACAAGCCATCATATACATCATATCATCATCTTCCTAATCTATTAACATAATCATTCTTCAATTGAACATCAACATCAAGTTTAAACCATCATTATTGAAATAGAGAACTCATAATTATAAAGGTCTTATCAAATAGCTTCTAAGACCTCCTTCAAGATCTTACCCTCAACTCAACACAATTATAAAATAATCCAATCACCCTCATCAAGTAATAGTGAATTAAACAATGACATAATCAATTCTAACAACTCTCATCATCTACAAGTCTAATTCACAGGTAGGGTTAGGGAAAAAGGTTCCATCATGAATCTTTTATAGAATTAGGTCAAACACTAAGAAACTACAAAAATTCTCCAACAATTAACCATAGATTATTAATATAAACCAACACAATACAAAATTAAATCAATTTAAAAAGGAATTCACGAAATTGAATGAAAACCTATGTTTAGACATCTTTGGAAACCAATTTTTGAAGAGCCTCTTGGGGAAAGAGATCCCAAGAGTGAAAAGCCTCCATAACTTAACAGTCCTTGAAGATTATTGGAATAAATTTTGAGTCTTGAATCCCTAGAGAACCTTGAACCTTTATCTTCGGTAGTGTCTTTGAGAACAGATAGAGAAAGTTGAGAGAAGTTGGAGTGAGTTGTGTTTGAGAATAATGAGGTATTGATTTGGGTTTAATGATGTTTAACTCTTTTATAGTCCCCAGCTAACTTAATTAACCATCTCTTAACCCCTAATTAATTAATTAACTAATTAACTAATTACCTTAAGCTTGGCCAAAATTGGACAGTGAAGTCCAAGCATCAATCGATGACTCCCCGTTGACTGGGCGTCGATCCAACCACGGAACGTCCTGGTCATCTGTGGTTTAGATTAGAGACCCTTTTTTAGTGTCTCTTGGTGAATTGACTAAGTGTCAACCAATGAGTACTATCGACAGAGCGTCAGTCAAACAACGGCTCGTTATTTGGTCTCGTGGTTGCACACTGTCCAAAAGATAGTTTTGATATCTAAATGTAGGGTCCTTCTCAAGGATCATTAGGGTAGTCCTTGGGGAGTCGTACCCAGACGTTTTGACCCTAAACACGTTCTAATATGTGTTCCACACGTTTGCACCAATTTTGACTTAATTTAGACTCTTTAAACCCCTTGAAACACTCCTAGGCACAGTAGCTCATCTTTTACAAATCTCTGGACGTCATGGTCGTTTCTTGACATTTTGATTGTAACTATTCCTGATTAGATTGAATACCTTAATTTAGGCTTAGAAACACTTTTTTAAGGCTTAGTTCATGAAGTGAAGCTCTAGACTAAGTCATGTAATGTAACGACCCAAAGTACACCCTAGGCGTTACCGGCGTCGTTGTCCTCAAGGTGGACTAAGACAAGCCTCTTAGCATTTGTCATAGCATATCATAGGTCAAAAACACGGAAATATTAAAACTTTTACTTATATAGTAATGAGGTTTACATAGACCTCTACATAGGAAGCATACATAGGATTCTCTCATACACAACATAACAACATATAGGAATTTAGTCTAAATCTTTGTCTCATATCAACCATCTAAACGAAGTCAAACAATCCGGGCAAAACTCTTACAAAAATTCATATTGCCACATAGGGCTTACATATATTTCTTCAACAATAGGAAAGAAATGAATGTCTATTAGACAATACAAGTACTACTAAAATAGAGTGTGTGATAGCATCCTCGAACTATAGGGCATACCAAAACTTGGAGAGTCTAGTCCAAGTCTTCTTGATTTAGCCTCAATGATACCTCAATGACCTGAACCTACAATGTTTGGGAAATAGAGAAGAGATATGGGTTAATACAAAACGCATGTACTAAGTATGGTCCCTATGCATAAAAATCATTAATGCAGGAGAAAAGGCACAATTTATTCAAAACCATTTACAACGACCAATATTTCAATATACACACATAAGGAACTTCATAATCATATCAACATATAAGTAACTCAAGCAACACTTGTGCAATGCCAAAAAAAAGCCCCATAACTCTATCCAAAGCTAAGTATCACATTAAGCCACCCACTTCATACTTACAACATATATTCATACATAACATGCTTCATACATCAATACTACTCATAGATTATCAACATAATAATAATAATAATCATAAAAGAACATTACTAGAACTATAACTTAGGGTCCCACATGTACAATGAGTAAGAGAAGTCCCATACCCTCTCTTAATCCTATGTAGTAGCCTTCAAGACAACCCTAGTAAGAGTCACATACTTGAATTGTTCATTTAACTTTTACATTAGGGAAAAAAGTGCGATAACCGACATGAGATCACGTGAGCTACATGGAATCCGGTGTTCTACTCCCACACCAAAAAGAGAGGGTTAACACTTGCCTAAGGTGTAACCATTCGTACGTAGCTATCTTGGTGGATCCACTAAGCTAGAGTCCTATGTGGGCACATAGTTAAGGGTCAAGAAGATTGTTTCTAGAAACCTTGACTTACTAACGTGGAGGTTTCCATCTCATGAGACAATACATAATTAGGGAATCCGGACTTACTAATGTGAGGAAACCCATGTGGGAGGCCGGGCTTACTAACGTGAGACCTCCATATCATTTACGTTCCCTTTCAATGCTAAGTGATTATTCCCTTTAGTAATCATATTATCTCATCATACAAGTTCACATTAGCCTATTCTAGAATCCAATGTAAAAATCTTAACATATATAGCTCATAGGTCATCACAAGTGAGAATAATCCTTTCACTTTAGGTACCACTGCATAAGTGAGTAAAACTTTCACTTAACACTTTATTATAATCATGAGAAACTACTTTTAATCATATAATAATCATACCATAACATACTTGAATAATTCATAACCAATTCAATAGTCTTGTGTTAAGGATGAGCAAAACTTAACATCAACATCACAACCACACACTAGACCTAGAAGCATTACTATCTAAGTAACTCATAATTCATAAATGAATCCAAGAAGAACCAATAAACATACCTCATTGCCCTTCCAAGAACCTTCATACTTCCATTACAAAGAATACATAACCAATTACATAAACAAGGTAAACTCTAGAAGTAATTACATAATTATCAACAATGTAGTCAATCTACATGTTCATAATCTTCACAATTCACCATATCATTCAAGGTTTTCAGGAATTTGGGGAAAAGAAATGGGTCTAGGGAAATCTAATAGGAAATCATCAATTAACCATCAATATATACTTAAACAACATTAATTCATCATAATTAACCACAATTGATTCATAATTTCGATTTTCAAAGAAGACCAATGTGTAGAAGAAAAACCTAGATTTTGGGGGATTTAGAAATCCTATTTTGGAGGAACTCTTGGTGAAAAGAATCTCAAGGATGAAAGAAACCATACCTTATAGATGATAAATCCACGAAATTGGGTTGAAAAACTTGAAGGCTTGGTCTTCTCCTTGGAGATATATTGGTCTTCAATGGAGTTTTGGAGGAAGAGAAAATTTGGGAGAGAGAGTGATTTTTGAGTTCAAATTTTGGGACTTGATTTTTGTGTTAAAATTGACCTAAGACTGACCCTAAGGCATTAGATAGTCACCCATCAAATTACCCAAAAGACCCCTCACTTAAATGGGTTTATTTGTGAAGTCAAAACACCAAAATTATGATTTTTACGAATCTGGGAAGTGGCTCCGCGTCGCGGGGCTGATTACCCATTTTATTTTGCAAAAAGTGATCTGGGAAGTGAGGTCTGTGTGGGCTGCGCGTCGCACAGCAGCCCATTGATTCTTGGCAGCCTGCCCACCCATGTTGGGGCCCCCCTCAAGGACTCTTCGGGTGGTCCTTTGGCGAGTTATTATCGGATGTTTAGACTCTCTATACTTTAATTTACCTATACTAAGTCTTTTTACAAGTTTTATACTTCATTTGACCCTCCGAAACCTTCACCAAACTTAGCCCCACACAACGAGGACTAAGTTTCCCCTTCTTTCAAAACCTCATCACCCATTTCACGGGTGAAATTTTCAAGTAGACCCAATTTCGTACTTCGAATTTAAGGTCACTCTTTCTATTGTCGGCATAAGACTTTTTTCGACTAAAAGCCATTTTCAACCTCTCCTTTATGAGTCGAACCTTCTCAGTGGCCTCATACACTAATTCGGGATCAAGAAGAGCAAACTCACCCACTTTAGACCATCCAATCTGGGACTGGCACCTTCTACCATAAAGTGCTTCACAAAGGTGCCATACCGATACTTGCATGGTAGCTATTGTTGTAGGAGAATTAGATTAAGGGTAGATGATTATCCCAATTTCCCTTGAAATCAATAACGCAAACCCTTAGCATATCTTTTGGAGTTTGGATGGTGCACTCTACTTGTCCATCCGTTTGAGGGTGGAAAGCGGCGCTAATCTTTACTTGCGTACCAATTCCACTTTGGGAGGATCTCCAAAAATATGAAGTGAATTGGGCTCCTCTCTCCGAAATGATCGACAATGGGGCCCCATGTAACTTCACAATTTCTCTAACATATAATTTTGCATACTCCTCCCCTAAGAAAGAAACTTTTACGGGAATGAAGTGGGTTGACTTTGTCAATCTGTCTATTATGACCCAAATGTAGTCGTGTTGTCATCCGATGCGAGGAAAACCTACAACAAAATCCATATTAACATCTTCCCACTTCCAAGTGGGAATTTCAATATCTTGGGTTAGGCCACCCGGCCCTTGATGCTCAGCTTTTACTTGTTGGCAATTCGAGCATCTAGCCACAAAATTGGCTATCCCCCTTTTCATTCCATTCCAGCAATAAATATAACGCAAGTCATGGTACATCTTGGTGGCTCCCGGATGGTTAGAGTATCGGGAGCCATGAGCCTCTTCGATGATTCTCTCCCTTAACCCATCCGCATCCGGTACACAAAGTCTCCCTTGGTACCTAAGTACCCCATCCTCCCCTTGGGAGAAAGACTCATTATTCTTTCTAAGAACCGACTCCTTCAACTCCATCAATAGGGGTTAAAGATGTTTTATAGACTTCACATCCACCACTAAAGATGACTCGTAGTTACGAAGAACCATAAAACCACCCTTCGACCATTCTTCTAAACGAACACTCAAATGGGCCAACCTATGAATATCCATGACTAGTTCATTTTTTTCATAACATGAGACACACAACCCATATACACTCGACTAAAAGCATCCGCCACAATATTAGATTTTCCGGGATGGTAAAGGACACTCGTGTCATAATCCTTTAAAAGCTCTAACCATTTCCTTTTTCGTAGATTCAAATCTTTTTGGGTGAATGAATATTGGAGACTTTTATGATTAGTGAATACATCTACATGCACCCCATAAAGATAATGTCTCCAAATTTCAAAGCAAATACCACGGCCTCAAGGTCAAGGTCATGAGTTGGATAATTCTTCTCATATCGCTTGAGTTTTCTAGAGGCATACGCTATGAATTTGCCATGTTGCATGAGCATACATCATATACCCACTCGGGAGGCATCACAATAAATCATAAAGGCTTCGGTATCCTCCGGTAAGGTCAATACCAGAGCGGAGGTGAGTCTATTTTCAATAATTGTAAACTCTTTTTACACGATTCTGACCATTCGAATTTGGACTTCTTTGGGGTTAAGAATGTTAATGGAGATGCAATAGACAAAAATCCCTTAACAAACCTCCTATAGTAACCGACCAACCCTAGAAAACTTCGGATGTCGGTAGGACTCAAAGGTCTCAGCCAACTTTTGACCACTTCCGTCTTGCTTGGATCAACCTCTACTCTTTCACTAGAGACAATATGCCCAAGAAATGCAACCGACCTCAACCAAAACTCACACTTGCTAAACTTAGCAAAAAGTTGGTTATCCTTAAGAACTTTCAAAACTATCTTCAAATGTCTCATATGATCATTCTCACTCCTAGAGTATATCAAAATGTCATCAATGAATACAATCACGAAAAAATTAAGATACTTTCTAAAAACTCGGTTCATAAGGTCCATGGATGCCGTCGGGGCATTTGTTAGACCAAATAAAATCACTAGGAATTCAAAGTGACCATATCTTGTTCGGAATGCCATTTTTGGAATATCAACCTCCCTCACTCTAAGCTGAAGATAATCATACCTCAAATCAATCTTTGAAAAGTAAATCGCTCCTTTGAGTTGATCAAATAAGCCATCAATCCTAGGGAGCGGGTACTTATTCTTTATAGTGACTTTGTTCAATTGACAATAATCGATACACATTATCAAAGACCCACCCTTCTTCTTCACAAACAATACCGGGTCACACCATGGAGATATGCTTGGCAAATCCTTGAGTTGAGACTTTAGTTCTTTCAACTCGGTCGGGGCCATCATATAAGGTGGGATTGAAATAGGTTGTGTATTTGGCAATAAATCTATGCCGAAGTAAATCTCCCATTCGGGAGAAATTCTGGGAAAATCATCGGGAAAGACCTCCAGAAATTCTCTCACTACGGGTACCGACTCTATGGGAGGGTCCTCGGATTCAAGATTCCTAACTCTTACTATGTGGTATAGACAACCCTTTGCAATCAATTTGCAAGCTTTTAGGCATGAGATGATCTTACCCCTAGGATTTGAGTTTCTACCCTTCCACTAAAAAATGGGTTCATTTGGAAATTGAAATTTGACTACCCTTGTCCTACAATCAATAGAGGCAAAACAAGCATGAAACCAATCCATTCCCAATATGACATCAAAATCAAGCATATCAAGTTATATCAAGTCAACTAATGTTACTCTATTGGGCAAGGAAATAGGATAACCTTTATAGACTCTATTAACCACCACGGAATCACCCACCAGGGTAGACCGAAAAAGGTTTGTCTAATATGTCGGGTAGTATATTAAACTTCATGTCTACAAGAGGGGTCACAAATGACAATGTAGATCCCACATACAACAAAACATATACATCAAAGGAAAATAATTTTAACATACCGCTGACCACGTCCGGTGAGCTCTCTTGATCACTTAGCGATTGGAGAGCATAAAAATGATTCTTCTTAGGAGCATCCGGGCTTAGGGCATTTGCTTGTACTTGATCATTTTCCCTTTCTTGAGTCTTTATCATAGGGCAATCTCTCTTCATGTGACCACTCTTTCCACAACCATAGAAATTACACGTGCCAACTAGGCACTTACCATCATGTTTCCTACCACATTTTGAGCAAAGAGGCTTCTCAACATAAGAACCACCACTTTTCCCCTCTTGGTGCTTGGGAGTAGACACCTTACTCTTGTTGACCCTTGGAGAAATAGAAGGGCCTTGATTGGAAAGCCTCTTCTTGAACCTTGGTTTGTCTTGAACCTCAAACCTACTCTTAGAAGAATTCCCCTCTTCGGTTCTCACCTTCTTCAACTCCCTACCAACTTGCTTAAGCGTTTTCTACTCAATTTTTTCGGCATGAACCATAAGACGAGAGATGTCCATGCTAGGAATCAACATATCCAACTTACATTCATCAACCAGAATATCGGATATCCCCATAACAAATTTGTTCATCTTATCTCTAGAATCAGCAACCATAGTAGGAGCATGCTTTGATAGTTGAGTGAACTTGAGGCTATACTCCTTCACGCTCATACCCCTTTACGAAGGTTGATGAATTCTTGCATTTTCATCTCCCTTAGTTTCAAAGGAAAGAACCTATCAAGGAAAGCCATTTTGAAAGCTCCCCAAGTAATTCGGCGTTCTATAATTTGCCTCTCATCCTTGCATTGCTCATACCAATCTTGAGCCACACATTGAGCTGGTATGCTTCTAGTTCCACCTTTTCTTGAGAGGACACACCCATAGCATCAAGAACTTTGAACACTTCATCAATGAACCCTTGTGGGTATTCCTCCACCTTAGAACCATAGAAAGTTACGGGATTCATCCTTGTTAAATCCCTAAACCTTGAAGCGGTAGTGTTAGCATTAGGATTCACTTGCACCCTTGCATCCCTATCAACTTGGGTAGCCAACACTTGAGTCAAGCTATGAATAGCGGACCTTATCTCAACATTAGACATATCCCCTTCTTCAATAGGAACTTGAGATTTTTTAGGAGATTTAGGGGGAACCGCCTCATTCAAATTCTACTTTACGGCCCTTGTATTCATTGACTATAAGCACAATAAAATGATTAGAAGAAAGAACTAGATAGAGTTAAGACTCTTAGGCACGATTAAGGAATAACAAGAAAGTGAAAGTTACTAAGCATCACATAGTTTCTTATACATAAGTGTGGCGCACTTCACAATTATGATTAAGACCCTACATAGACGTGGTTTAGTGAGACATCAATCCTTAGATTACTCAACCTCATGCTCTGATACCAAGTTTGTAACGACCCAAAGTACACCCTATTCGTTAGCGTCGTTGTCGTCTTCAAAGAGGACTTAATAAAAGTAAGTGTAATAACCATGTTATGATTAGAAGAAGTATGTTCCTCCTATGAACATGATTATAGCCTTTGTGGTTATTGCATTAAAGAGTGAGTGAATTGAAGTTTTACTTGCTTGTGTTCATTGAGTGCTAAATAATGTAAAGTTGTGTTCCTTGTAATTTTGGTGCATTAACTTCTATGTGATGATGTTATGAATATGAGGAACTGCTCGATGATGCATTGATGTCCTTGTTGTGATTAAAGTGTTCTAAGTGTCATTCGAGGACGAATGTTTCCAAGTGGGGGATATTGTAAGACCCCCAAAATGAGATAGGGTTTCTAGATCATAACATGTTTATATTAATTTTAAGGTCCTAAAATGACTTATAATATTGCATTGAGGCAGTGTGTAAAGTTTTAGGTGATTTGGAAGTCAAACGTCAAGGGACGACCAAGACGTTCGACGACTAGTCACCTATGTGCCTTATATGTCTATACGTGGTTATAATTGTATTAAATGATCTTATGAAGTCCTAAAATGAGTTTTAATGATTTTTAATGGTATTATATGAAGTTTGGAGGTCAAACGTCCAAGAACGTCCAAGACGTTCGAAAGATAGCCTTGAGACATGCATGTGTGTGTCTTGATGCGGCCTTGCATATTTGGACATGTTGTGAGTATTTGTTTTGGGTGAAACTCATGTGGGAGGTGTACAACTTGTTAAGGTTTTTATTTATGTTAGAAAGGTCCAGGTACGACTTCAAAAGGACCCCACAAAAGGGCCCACAAGAAGGACCCAAGGCTGGTCGAGACACTGCCTTGGCAGTGTCAATCGACTGAACCATACGACGGCCAGTTGGTTGACCAACGGCCCGTAGGTGAGGTCTCGTATATTTAAACTTAATTTGGGCAGGTATCAACCCAAAAATAGGCCAAGGACCAATCGACGGAAGCCAAAGGACGGCCAGTCGATTGGGTCCGTCGATGGTGGCCTGTAACTGCTGCCTTGCATTTGGAAATTCATCCCACGTCCTAAACTGACTCTAATAGGTTTATTTATCTATTTTTGGGTGTTATAAGTCATCTAAAACATGAGTATCACATTCCCAATCCCCTCTACACGAATTGAACCTTCCCTCCAAAACCAATTCTCCCTAAAAACTACCATTGTTGGTGAAGCTCAATAATAGCTTGGAGCTTGGATTTACATATATGAATCATAAATTTTGAAAGGTTTTCATGAGTATAAAGGTATGGTGATCCTTCTCTAGTTATCCTTCTATCTAGAGAGTTAATCTCAAAGTTCCGAAAGAGATTTTTATGATCTAACTTCTCCTTCTTCAATCTAGCCATGGTTTCTTTCTAAAAACTTTTTTCATGATTAAATCATGATTAATTGAAGTTAATATATTGGATTTAACGTGATTTTGAATCCAATTGCATGATGAACACATGTCCTTTCCCAAACTTGATTTAGCCCTTGCATGGGCATTGTGATCATGGCTTGTTAATGGTAGATTTGTGATTCTCTTACGTTGAATTGCTTATATTTACTGTTATTTACATGAATTTATTATGAATTGATGATGAAGTATTCATGAGGATCAATGTATGAAGATTTGAGTATTACTAGCCTATGCTTATATTTGTTACAATGATTTTGATTTTAGAACAATGGCGTAGGATTTGAATTATGCAAGAATCACTCTAGCTACTTCCTTAAGTTAACATTATGGATGAATTGTGGGTATAAGCCATTGGTGATCAAATTAAAGAAAGGCTTACATGAATTAATCTAGGTTCTTTTAGTCTATTAAGTGAAAAGGCTATGTATGTGATATGATCTCGAATTTGTGGTTAGATGAAGCATGATTTCTTCTTAGTAAAGATATATTGAGCTACTGCCCAGCATGTATTTTATTGGTAATATATGAGTGATGATCAATACTTTGAGAAATTGGTAAGATAGCCTACTCCCTCTACTCACTAATTAATTGATCGTTTAAATGCCTATGTCAGTATATTGATCTTGAAGGGATGTAAGCATGATTTCGTTGTGTTAAGTGTATATTTATTTAGCTACTTCCCTAGATTGGTACTATTAATGAAATATGATTTATGATCCATGCAAGTGAAATTGGTTAATGGTCTATGTTCTTCTACCTTCTAGTATGTTAATGTATTGTACTAGTTGTAGCATGACCTTGTAGTAGCTTATATTTGACTTCATGTATGATTATGGTACTTTACCTACTGTCCTATACTTGATTTATTGATGAAAGAGTAGTAATGGTCAATGATGACCAAAGGCTAAAGGAATTGTAAGAATTGCTCTACTCTTCTATTTCTCTACTTCTTATATTATTGTAGACTATGAAGCCTTGTATTGCATTGTGTGGTATGGTCCACTTATGGTGGAGGTGTTTAATTTATTGTCATTATATATGTATTTACCATGGCCTTGAAGGTAATTGATGAATATATGAATGAGTGGTTATGATGATCAACTTATGTGATATGATCTCGAATTTGTGGTTAGATGAAGCATGATTTCTTCTTAGTAAAGATTTATTGAACTACTGCCTAGCATGTATTTTATTGGTAATATATGAGTGATGATCAATACTTTGAGAAATTGGTAAGATAGCCTACTCCCTCTACTCACTAATTAATTGATCGTTTAAATGCCTATGTTAGAATATTGATCTTGAAGGGACGTAAGCATGATTTCGTTGTGTTAAGGGTATATTTATTTAGCTACTTCCCTAGATTGATACTATTAATGAAATATGATTTATGATCTATGCAAGTGAAATTGGTTAATGGTCTACGTTGTTCTACCTTCTAGTATGTTAATGTATTATACTAGTTGTAGCATGACCTTGTAGTAGCTTATATTTGATTTCATGTATGATTATGTTACTTTAGCTACTGCCCTATACTTGATTTATTGATGAAAGAGTAGTAATGGTCAATGATGACCAAAGGCTAAAGTAATTGTAAGAATTGCTCTACTCTTCTACTTCTCTACTTTCTATATTATTGTAGATGATGAAGCCTTGTATGGCATTGTGTGGTATGGTCCACTTATGGTGGAGGTGTTTAATTTATTGTCATTATATATGTGTTGACCATGGCCTTGAAGGCAAATTGATGAATATACAAATGAGTGGTTATGATGATCAGCTTATGTGTAACTTGTGCCTAGTCTTTTACTTTAGTTGTGAATCTAGGTTATGTTACTATTGTTATGAGCATGTAAATGGCTATGGGAGAGAATGTGTAGGTGATGCATGGGTGAAGTGTTATTGATTGCTGACCCCTAGCCCATGTACCCATATGTAAATGCATGGATAGCCAAAATTAGGTGTCTTAGTGTAATATGAAGATGACTTGTCTCATATGCTATTGAGTGTTGTGTGGTCTATACTTGAAAGTGTAATATGGTCTTGAGAAGGTGCTGCCTCAATGTGTTGTTGATATCCATTATGTGATCATGTTGACCAATGTACACACACACTCACACTTCATGCATGCTTAAAAGTAGTAAAAGATTTATGGTGTCTAAATAAAAGGGAAAGTCTGATATGCACTAGTGTCTACTACTATGTATGTAAAATATATGCATGTGAAGTATGTTATGCATTCCTTAACTAGGATGAAATGATAGGTGTACTAGTATGGGCAAGGGTATGGGACCTTGTATATACATTGCATATGTGTACATTGATAGGATAGTTCCTAGGTTTGGTTTCTATGTACATGAAAATGAATGCATGGGCATATTATGAATATGATTTATATGCTATGATGTTAAGTACATGATATGATGAAATATGATGGTGCATAGTGTTGATATGAATGGATGGATCATATAGTTACACCTATAGACTTATGCATTGATATATGAACATGCGTGACATTTATGTGTTATGTGAAGGGTTTGCTCACATATAAGTACACACACACATGGATGATGATCTAGTAAATAGAGGGACCTTGAGGTGTGCCCAAGAATACTTTAAAACTAGATAGGTGCTTGAATATGTTATAAGAATATGGGAGTAAATATCGTAAGCTTATGTTTTATGAAAAATGTAATAAACGTTTTTCAATAAAGGGAACTTATCTAAGCACCGAGTGAACTTGATATTAAGAGGTGTTGACTTCCCTTGGAGGAAGATTCACCATTTGTCCCTTATAGAGTGTTGACTTCCCTTAGAGGAATACTCACCTATGGACCCACATGAGGTGTTGACTTCCATTAATGAGGAAGGTTCACCCATGTTTTCTCATGAGAGGAGGACCAATTACCAAGTGGTATGAAGAGGGAAGACCTATCTCTTAATTCCATAAACTATGCTTGCCACATAGGATCTAGCAAGTGATATCACCTAATAAGATAGGATATATGTTAATGTTCTACCTTGGCTAGGTAGGAACACCTTCCCTTGGCGTAAGGCTCTACAACCCCAAATTCCATGTTTAGCACCCATGGTCTTAGTGTCGATTAAGGCTTTATTTTCCTAAAGTAAAATGGACAATGGAAGTAAATGACTAGGACCCTAACTAGGATGACTTAAAGGAGGTTACTTAGGATATGTGGAAGTAATGAACCCATCTAGACATTGCACAAGTATCTCCTTAGGAAGTCCTAGGAAGGTGTTCTAATGCATGTGTATGATTATGGTTATTTGTTTATGCATGACATGATAGTATTTGTCTACTTGTTATGAAGATGTGCATGGTATGAGTCTATATGATGTGATCTTATACTTATATACACTATGTTAGTCTAAATGACAATATGATGAAGGTCTTGTATTGACATGAATGAAGTTGTCTTCACTTACTTGTTGATGTATGAATTGGATGGTAAGACTTGTAGTCTTATGATAGGTTTACTAAGTATGTGTGAGGTTATGGGGCTTCACATATACATTGCACTAGTAGACTTAGAGTAGGATTATGAGTAAGGTCTTATAATGCATTGATGTAAAGTGAGGTTGGTATATGTGCAAGTTGAATGTAGCTTACTGTAATGGTCCTATGGTATTGGTGTAACTATGCTATGTTGTACTATACTTCTATGATGGTATGTGTTGCCTTGTGTAGATGATATGTATGTTTCCTTGTAGCCTTAAGGTGATGCATTGCACCAAGTATCTCTACAGGGTTACTTGGGAGGTTAAGTTCACTTTAATGTGACTTGAAAATGTAATAAATTCTATATGTGATCTTATGAGATGTTTGGCCTTTGAATATGTTTATATGAAGTATGTGAATGATATAAATGATATTGAATAAGGTTTTATGAATATTTATTCAAAAAGGCATAAAGTATGATTTCAAGAAAATGTCCCTTTTAAATGCATATTTTTGCATGGTTGCCATACTTGGTGCATTCTTGTACTAATCCCATTCTTCTCTACTTTTTAGGTTATGGATGCTTAAAGGATGTTTTAAATGGTGAAGAGCTTGATAGATGATTCCCTAGCTCAATGAAAGGAATCCTTAAGTTCAAGGATCTCTACTTATGTCTTTACTATAAAGTGTTTAAATATTGTATAGTGATGTAATGTGTCTTATGGGTCGTGTCCCTAATGTAATGTAAAGTTGTTGAGTCTAAGATGGAAAAGAGACTTAAGGTCTATATATGTATTATGACTTATGTTTTATAGATATGAAGTAATGATCTAGCATATGATGTGCTAAGAAAGTTTTAAATTTTCCGCTAAATTTACTATGTCAATGCGATGAATGATAATTATGGGCTTGTATAAGACCTCTGAGAGGTCAAGTAAGCCATGTTACTTCTAGGGGGTACTCCCCGGATGTGACAAACGTGGTATCAGAGCATGTTTATAAAGTGGTTTTAGGTTCTAAAAGTCTCATATTGCCACGTCTAGTAGAATCTCGTGGTCATTGTTGGTGAGTCGCGATATCATCAAATGATATGAGAGGCTATAAGACGATATAGTTTCCCTTCTTCATCATTGTCATATCGTGCCATAGAACTTAACTCTATAAGATCTCTCTCTTATGTTTTCTTGTCTGGTGGTCTTTTAGAGGTGATTGCTTGGATGAGATGGTATCTTATATGCTTGAGGGAGAAAAGGTGAGTTAATGCTTAACTTGGTCTTATGTTTTGATGAGTATCTGTGATGGTGAATTTTGGCATGATGTGATGCCATTTATGGCTATATATGAGATTTATGTGAAATAGTATGTTATATTGAGAAATGTATGTCATGATATGATTAAAACATGTTAGAAGTTATTATGGTTGAAATGAATTTATTTTGGAATGGTGTGTTACTACATGGTTCTACATGATGGTAGCCTAATATTATGATTTGATCTTGAAATGTTTAGTGACTACCTATGAAAGCATGCTACCCTAAGAATATGTGCCTAAAAAGTGTTCAATGTTTCCTTTTGTGTATATATATATATATATATATATATATATATATGGTCCTTGCTAAGTTGCCTAGTATGGATTGGAGTCCTTTATATAGACTTGATCCTAGGTGTGAAGGTAGTATGCTTGTCTTGGTAAGGTTATGATGTGGGTTTTATTGACCTAGAAGTCACCTTACTCTAATCTCTAAAGAAAAAGAAGAAATTTTATGGTTAAGTCTTCTTGTTGTTTTCCCCTAATGTTGTATGACCTTAGTGTATATTGTATGGTAACACCTTATGTGGTTGAATGAGATGACCTAACATGATGATTGGGGATAAAGTTCCTAAGTGGTAAAGTTTAGAATACCCTGGTTGACTTACTGAAATTCCTTTATTGGTTTGATAACTAAAATCCTCTTGAAAATTTGGGTTACGTTGCTCATAATTGGGTTTACCCTAAGTGGGGGATGGTGATGAAATGGTAAGGTTGTAGATATTTCTACTTTGTCCTTCTATTTTCGCTTGAACTTGAATCTAATGAAGTCTTGATGAACTTGTTCATGAATATAGTCTTGCATAAAGTATGAATTGCATGACCTCTACATGTTTGGTATGTCTTGATTGACACCATCTTAAGGACATTTTGAATACTTGTAAGTATTTGAAAAAGAATTTTGATAAACTTCATGGTTTTCTCACGTTGAATTGCATCTTAACATATTAATTGTGCATTTGACTTCATGAGATAAGATAAGAAACTTGGTTGTAATCACTTGTGAGGTGTAATGTTTAGCCTTATAATGTAAAGTTGAGTCTCTTGAAGATGAAAAGTGTGGAGTCTCTTGAAAATTATGTGACTTGTATGGTTTGGAAAGCATGATTGTAGGCTCACTCTTAAAAGATGAAAGCATGTGTAGCTAAGTGTGCATGTGTGTGCTTATGATTTGTGTTATTTTTTCAAATGATGCTTACTGTAAAGACCAATGTTATGCTAGAAATTGAGATTTTGTGAAATGGCTTCCGAATTGTTGTGATGTATTTGGTGTGACTTACCATTTAGACTTCACTAGAAGGAAATATGAGCATGCCTTTGTCTAAAAGTTTGAGAAATTCTCATGTTACAGTAAAGATGATCTTTGTGCAATTGCTTGGTTATGAACTCATGATACATATGGTTGAGTGTGACCTTCATAACACTAGGTCTAACTAATAAAGATCTTTGTTGATTCAATTAACTCAAGTCTATGTGCATTGAAATATGAGCGCTTAAATGACTTTTGAGTATTTTTGTGATTTTCCTATGTATGGGCTTACATGATGAGCTCTTAATAAAAGTAAGTGTAATTAGCATGTTATGATTAGAAGAAGGATGTTCCTCCTATGAACATGATTATAGCCTTTGTGGTTATTGCATTAAAGAGTGAGTGAATTGAAGTTTTGCTTGCTTGTGTTCATTGAGTGCTAAATAATGTAAAGTTGTGTTCCTTGTAAGTTTGGTGCATTAACTTCTATGTTATGATGTTATGAATATGATGGACGGCTCGATGATGCATTGATGTCCTTGTTGTGATTAAAGTGTTCTATGTGTCATTCGAGGACGAATGTTCCCAAGTGGGGATATTGTAAGACTCCCAAAATGATATAGGGTGTCTAGAGATTAACATGTTTGTCTTAATGTTTTAAGGTCCTAAAATGACTTATAATATTGCATTGAGGCAGTGTGTAAAGTTTTAGGTGATTTGAAAGTCAAACGTCAAGGGACGACCAAGACGTTCGACGACTAGTCACCTATTGCCTCATATGTCTATACGTGGTTATAATTGTATTAAATGAGCTTATGAAGTCTTAAAATGAGTTTAAATGATGTTTAATGGTATTTTATGAAGTTTCGAGAAGTTTGTAAGTCAAACATCCAAGAACGTCCAAGCCATTCGAAAGATAGCCTTGAGACATGCATGTGTGTGTCTTGATGGGGCCTTGTATGTTTGGATGTGTTGCGAGTATTTGTTATTGGTTAAACTCATGTGGGAGGTCTACAACTTGTTAAGGGTTGTATTTACGTTATAAACGTTCCGGTAAGACTTTGAAAGGGTTCTGCAAAATGGCCCACAAGAAGGACCCAAGGCTAGTTGAGACACTGCCTTGGCAGTGTCAATCGACTGAACCAAACGATGGCCAGTTGGTTGACCAACGGCCCGTAGGTGAGGTCTCATAGATTTAAACTTATCTTGGGAAGGTCTCAACCCAAAAATAGGCCAAGGAACAAATCGACGAAAGCCAAAGGACGGCCAGTCGATTGACCAACGGCCAGTCGATTGGGCTCGTCGATGGTGGCCTGTAACTGCTGTCTTGCGTCAGTTTTATTTAAGGGGTGAATGGGAAATTCACCCCACGTCCTAACCTGACTCTAAAAGATTTATTTAGATATTTTTGGGTGTATATAAGTCATCTAAAACGTGAACATCCCATTTCCAATCCCCTCTACACGAATTGAACCTTTCCTCCAAAACTAATTCTCCCTAGAAACCACCATTGTTGGTGAAGCTCAAAAACAGCTTGGAGCTTGGATTTACATGGATGAATCATCAAGTTTTAAAGGTTTTCATGAATATAAAGGTATGGTGATCCTTCATCTCTAGTTATCCTTCCATCTAGAGAGTTAATCTCAAAGTTTCAAAAGAGATTTTTATGATCAAACATCTCCTTCTTCAATCTAGCCATGGGTTCTTTATCAAAACATTGTTAATGATTAAATAATGATGAATTGAAGGTAATATATTAGTTTTAACGTGATTTTGAATCCAATTGTGTGATGAACCCATGTCCCTTCCCAAAGTTGATTTAGCCCTTGCATGGGCATTGTGATCATGGCTTGTTAATGGTAGATTTGTGATTCTCTTACGTTGAATTGCTTATATTTACTATTATTTATGTGAATTGATTATAAATTGATGTTGAAGGATCCATGAGGATCAATGTATGAAGATTTGAGTATTACTAGCCTATGTTTATATGTGTTACAGTGATTTTGATTTTAGAACAATGGTGTAGGATTTCAATTATGCAAGAATCACTCTATCTACTGCCTTAAGTTAACATTATGTATTAATTTTGGGTATAAACCATTGGTGATCAAATTAAAGAAAGTCTTCATGAATTGATCTAGGTTCTTTTAGTTTATTAAGTGAAAAGGTTGTGTATGTGATATGATCTCGAATTTGCGGTCAGATGAAGCATGATTTCTTCTTAGTAAAGATCTATTGAGCTACTGCCTAGCATGTATTTTATTGGTAATATATGAGTGATGATCAATACTTTGAGAAATTGGTAAGATAGCCTACTCCCTCTACTCACTATTGAATTGATAGTTTAAATGCCTATGTTAGTATATTGATCTTGAAGGGATGTAAGCATGATTTCATTGTGTTAAGTATATATTTAGATACTGCCCTGGTTTGATACTATTAATTAAATATGATTTATGATCCATGCAAGTGAAATTGGTTAATGGTCTATGTTCTTCTACCTTCTAGTATGTTAATGTATTGTGCTAGTTGTAGCATGGCCTTGTAGTAGCTTATATTTGACTTCATGTATGATAATGGTACTTTAGCTACTGCCGTATACTTGATTTATTGATAAAATATTAGTAATGGTCAATTATGACCATACGCTAAAGGATTGGTAAGAATTGTTCTACTCTTATATTTCTCTACTTTTTATATTATTGTAGATGATGAAGCCTTGTATGGCATTGTGTGGTATGATCCACTTATTATGGCGGTGTTTACTTTATTGTCATTATATATGTGTTGACCATGGCCTTAAAGGCAAATTGATGAATATATGAATGAGTGGTTATGATGATCAGCTTATGTGTAACTTGTGCCTAGTCTTCCACTTTAATTGTGAATCTAGGTTATGTTACTATTGTTATGAGCATGTAAATGGCTATGGGAGAGCATGTGTAGGTGATGCCATGGGTGAAGTGTTAATGATTGATGACGCCTACCCCATGTACCCCTATGTAAATGCATGGATAGAAAAGTTAGGAGTCTTAAGTGTAATATGAAGATGACTTGTCTCCTATGCTATTGAGTGTTGTGTGGTCTATACTTGAAAGTGTAATATGGTCTTGAGAAGGTGCTGCCTCAATGTGTTGTTGATAGCCATTATGTGATCATGTTGACCAATGTACACACACTCACACTTCATGCATGCTTAAAAGTAGTAAAAGATTCATGGTGTATAAATGAAAGGGAAAGTCTTATATGTACTAATGTCTACTACTATGCATGTAAAGTATATGTATGTGATGTATGTTATGCATTCCTTAACTAGGATGACTTGATAGGTGTACTAGTATGGGCAAGGGTATGGGACCTTGTTTATGCATTGCACATGTGTACCTTGATAGGATAGTTCCTAGGTTTGGTTTCTATGTACATGAAAATGAATGTATGGGCATTTTATGAATATGATTTATATGCTATGATGTTAAGTACATGATATGATGAAATATGATGGTGCATAGTGTTGATATGAATGGATGGATCATATAGTTACACCTATAGACTTATACATTGATATATGAACATGTGACACATTTATGTGTTATGTGAAGGGTTTGCTCACATATAAGTACACACACACACATGGATGATGATCTAGTAAATATATGGTCCTTGAGGTGTGCCCAAGAATACTCTAAAACTAGATAGGTGCTTGAATATGTTATAAGCATATTGGAGTTAATATCCTAATCTTCTGTTTTATGAAAAATGTAATAAATGTTTTTCAATAAAGGGAACTTATCTAAGCACCGAGTGAACTTGACATTGAGAGGTGTGGACTTCCCTTGGAGGAAGATTCACCATTTGTCCCTTATAGAGTGTTGACTTCCCTTAGAGGAATACTCACCTATGGACCCATATGAGGTGTTGACTTCCATTAATGAGGAAGGTTCACCCATGTTTTCTCATGAGAGGAGGCCTAATTACCAAGTGGTATGAAGAGGGAAGACCTATCTCTTAGTTCTGTAAACTATGCTTGCCACATAGGATCTAGCAAGTGATATCACCTAATATGCTAGGATATATCTTAATGTTCTAACTTGGCTAGGTAGGAACACCTTCCCTTGGTGTAAGACTCTACAACACCAAATTCCATGTTTAGCACCCATGGTCTTAGTGTCGGTTAAGGCTATAGTTTCTCTAAAACAAAATGGACAATAGAAGTAAATGACTACGACCCTAACTAGGATGACTTAAAGGATGTTACTTAGGATAGGTGGAAGTAATGAACCCATCTAGACATTGCACAAGTAGCTTCTTAGTAAGTCCTAGAAAGGTGTTCTAATGCATGTGTATGCTTATGATTATATCTTTATGCATGACATGATAGTATTTGTCTACTTGTTATGAAGATGTGCATGGTATGAGTCTATATAATGTGATCTTATACTTATATGCAATATTTTAGTCTAAATGACAATATAATGAAGGTATTGTATTGACATGAATGATGTTGTCCTCACATACTTGTTGATGTATGAATTGGATGGTAAGGCTTGTGGTCTTATGATAGGTTTACTAAGTATGTGTGAGGTTATGGGGCTTCACAAATACATTGCACTAGTAGGCTTAGAGTAGCGTTATGATTAAGGTCTTATAATGCATTGATGTAAAGTGAGGTTGATATATGTGCAAGTTGAATGTAGCTTACTGTAATGGTCCTATGGTATTGGTTTAACTATGTCTATGTTGTACTATACTTCTATGATGGTATGTATTGCCTTGTGTAGATGATATGTATGTTTCCTTGTGGCCTTAAGGTGATGCATTGCACCAAGTAGCACTACAGGGTTACTTAGGAGGTTAATGAATAAAAGGGAAGATAGTTCACTCTTAAGGGAAAACTAGTTCACTGTAATGTGACTTGAAAATGTAATTCTATATGTGATCTTATGAAATGTTTGGCCTTTGAATATGTTTATCTGAAGTATGTGAATGATATAAATGCTATTGAATAAAGGTTTTATGAAGATTTACTCAAAAAGGCATAAAGTATGATTTCAAGAAAATGTCCCTTTTAAATGCATGTTTTTGCATGGTTGCCATACTTGGTGCATTCTTGTACTAATCTCATTCTTCTCTACTTTTTATACAAAGTGTAGGTTATGGATGCTTAAAGGATGTTTTGAATGGTGAAGAGCTTGATTTCCCAAGCTCAATGAAAGGAATCCTTAAGTTCAAGGATCTCCTACTTATGTCTTTACTGTAAAGTTTTTAAATATTGTTTAGTGATGTAATGTGTCTTAAGGGCCATGTCCCTAATGTAATCTAGTGTTGTTGAGTCTAAGATGGCAAAGAGACTTAAGGTCTATATATGTATTATGACTTATGTTTTATATATAGGAAGTAATGTTCTAGCATATGATGTGCTAAGAATGTTTTAAATTTTCCGCTAAATTTACTATGTCAATGCGATGAATGATAGTTATGGACTTGTATAAGACCTCTGAGAGGTCAAGTACGCCATGTTACTTCTAGGGGGTACTCCCCGGATGTGAAAATAATCATATCAACATATAAGTAACTCAAGAAACCCTTGTGCAATGCTAAGAATAAAGCCTCATAACCCTATCCAAATTTAAGTATCACATTAAGCCACCCACTTTATACTTACAACATATCTTCATACATAACATGCTTCATACATCAATACTACTCATAGCTTATAAACATAATCATAATCATAATCATAAAGGAACATTACTAGAACTATCCCTTAGGGTCCACATGTGCAATGAGTAAGAGAAGTTCCATACCCTCCCTTACCCTATGTAGTAGCCTTCAAGACAACCCTAGTGAGAGTTCACATACTTGAATTGTTCATTTAACAATTACATTAGGGAAAGAAGTGCAATAACCGACATGAGATCACGTGAGCTACATGGAATCCGGTGTTCTACTCCCACACCAAAAAGAGAGGGTTAACACTTGCCTAAGGTGTAACCATTCGTACGTAGCTATCTAGGTGGATCCACTAAGGTAGAGTCCTATGTGGGCACATAGTTAAGGGTCAAGGAGATTGTTTCTAGAAACCTTGACTTACTAACGTGGAGGTTTCCATCTCATGAGACAACACATAATTAGGGAATCCGGACTTTCTAACGTGAGGAAACCCATGTGGGAGGCCGAATTTACTAACATGAGACCTCCATCTCATTTACATGCCCTTTCGGTGCTAAGCAATTATTCCATTTAGTAATCATATTATCTCATCATAAAAGTTCACATTAGCCTATTCTAGAACCCTATGTAAACATCTTATCATTTATAGCTCATAGGTCATCACAAGTTAGAACAATCCTTTCACTTTAGACACCACTTCATAAGTGACTAAACCTTTCACTTAACACTTTATTATAATCATGAAAAACTACTTTCAATCATATAATAATCATACCATAACATACTTGCATAATTCATAACCAATTCAATAGTCTAGTGTTAAGGATGAGGAACACTTAACATTAACATCACAACCACACACTAGACCTAGAAGCATTACTATCTAAGTAACTCATAATTCATAATTGAATCCAAGAAGAACCAATCAACATACCTCATTGCCCTTCCAAGAACCTTCATACTTACATTACAAAGAATACATAACCAATTACATAAACAAGGTAAACTCTAGAATCAATTAGATAATTATCAACAATGTAGTCAATCTACATAATCATAATCTTCACAATTCACCATATCAATTCAAGGTTTTCATGAAATTGGGGAAAAGACATGGGTCTAGAGAAATCTCATTGGAAATCATCAATAAACCATAAATATATACTTAAACAACATTATTTCATCATAATTAACCACAATCGTAATTTCGATTTTCAAAGAAGACCCATGTATAGAAGAAAAACGTAGATTTTGGAGGATTTAGAAATCATCTTTTGGAGGACCTCTTTGGGAAAGGAATCCCAAGAGTGAAAGAAACCATACCTTATAGATGATAAAGCAACGAAATTATGTTGAAAATCTTGAAGGCTTGATCTTCTCCTTGGAGCTCTATTGGTATTCAATGGAGTTTTGGAGGAAGATAGAATTTGGGAAAAAGAGAGAGAGAGTGATTTTTGAGTTCAAATTTTGGGACTTGATTTTTGTGTTAAAATTGACCTAAAACTGACCCTAAGGCATTATATAGTCACCCATCAAATTACCCAAAATACCCCTCACTTAAATGGATTTATTTGTGAAGTCAAAACACCAAAAATATGACTTTTACGAATCTGGAAAGTAGCTACGCGTCGCGGGGATGATTACCCATTTTATTCTCCAAAAGGTGATCTGGGCAGTGAGGTCCGTGTGGGCTGTGCGTCGTGCAGCAGCCCATTGATTCTTGGTTGTGCAGGCTTCTTTGGCAGCCTGCCCACCCATGTTGGGGGGGCCTCAAGGATCATTCGGGTGGTCCTTGGGGAATCTTTATCGGACGTTTAGACTCTTTATGCTACAATTTACCTATCCTAAGTTATTTTACAAGTATTATATTTCATTTGACCCTCCGAAACCTTCACCAAACATAGGGACATCAACTAGTTAAATTTTAGTAGTTTTCGGACGTTAAGGCTTTTCTTTAATGCTATGGCTCCAATAATTCCCAAACAAGTTATTTACACTATTTTTGGCCTAAAATCATCATTATACTATATATGAGGCTCTAGTATGGGTCATGGAAATTATGGGGTGTTACATGTAACTTCTGAAATGTTACACTTCAAATGACCATAACTTTTAGTACAGGTTGAGTTAGATGTGTTATAAGATATCAAATGGAAGATATTGGAATCCTCTTTCCAACTACATTTAGTTCTATAACTTTTGAGATTGTATGAGGGAGATATTACCATCTAAAGTCGGGTTGTTTAAATATTTAAAGTTACCCGGATTTAAGAGGGGTATTTTGGTCTTTTCCTTACCCTATCATATTTAATTCATTTTTGTTAATTAATTAGGGGTCTAAACTAAATCAGTTTAGTTTACACAATTATTCACGCTAGAGTTCTTAGAAAAGAGTTCAAGAAAGAGAAAGAGGAGAATGGTCAAGAATTGTCGCGTTCTTAAGAATGGTATCACAGAGGTTGTTGCGAAATTCCCAAATTGCCAGCAAGTTAGATAGAGCACCAAAGGCCCAGTGGTATGGCCCAGAATATAGAGATTTGATAATGGAAGTGGGAGAAGATCAGTATGGATTTCATTACAGGTTTGTCGTGGTCTAATATGCAACATAATTCTATTTGGGTAATTGTAGATTGAATGATAAAATCAGCCTACCTTTTGCCGGTGAAGAATATTCATTCAGTAAAGGATTATGCAAAGTTATACTTTCAAGATGTAGTTAGAATTCCTGGAGTCTAAGTGTCTATTATTTTAGATAGAGGTGACCAATTTATTGCACAATTTTGGAAGTCATTTCAGAAAGGCTTGGGGTCAAAGGTGAACTTGAGTATTGCTTTTCATCCTTAGACAAGTGGTATTGCAGAGGGAACTATTCAGATATTAGAATACATGTTGAGGGCTTGTGTGATGTATTTCAAAGGTAATTGGTATGATCACCTACATCTCATTGAGTTTGGTTATAACAATAGCTACCATGCTAGCCTCCAGATAACTCCTTATGAGGCTCTTTATGGGAGAAGATGCAGATCTCCTATTGGATGGTTCAAGGTTAGTGAAGATGGCTTGATAGGACCAGACATAGTTCATCAAATTGTGGAGACAGTAAAAGTTATTTAAGAAAGGTTGAGAACAACGCATTGTCAGAAATCCTATATTGATGTTGGTAGAAGAGACTTAGAGTTTGAAGTAGATGATTGGGTATACTTGAAGGTTTCACCCATGAATGGTTTCATGAAATTTGGTAAGAAGTGGAAGCTAAGTCCACGGTATATTGGTCCTTACAAGATATCCAAGAGGATTGGTAATGTAGCTTATGACTTGGAGCTACCGCGAGAGTTAGCAGCAGTTCATCCAGTGTTTCATATTTCTATATTTAAAAAGTTTATAGGCGACCTATCACTTATTATATCGACTGAAGATATTGGTATTAAGGATATCTTACTTTATAAGGAGATTCATGTTCGTATTTTAGACCGCCAGATTTGCAAATTGAGAACCAAGGAAGGAACATCAGCCAAGCTCGCATAGAGAATCAATTTGTTGAGGAAGATACATGAGAGGCTGAGGACGATATAAAGAATAGATACCCATATCTCCTTTATCCCAAAAAAATTCCATGTCAAGGTACGAATTTTCTTCTTAGTACTCTTTAATTGATATACTAGATGTGTTAGATTTGTTTGTTGGGTGTTTGAGCTAAATGTTAGATGTTACACCCTTAATCTACTTAGAGTAATCTCATTTGAGGACAATTGTTCCAATGAGGAGATATTCTAACACCTCAGTATTTGAAAGAACTAGAATTAGACAGAACTATTTTTGGAAAGAGTAAATTTGAAAATTTTGGAAAAGTTATGCTAAATATGAGTTTTGGGTCAACTTCAAATGACCATAACTTCCAGGACATGTTGAGTTAGCTGGCCTATAACATATCAAATGAAAGATCTTGTAATCCTCTTTCCAACGCCACCAAGTAAGAAAATTTTCTAACTTGTATGTGGGAGATATGCACATTTGAAGTTGGGTTGTCTAGATTTTAATAGTTACCCGGATTTAAGAGGGGTATTTTGGTCTTTTCCTTACTCTATAAGATTTAATTCATATTTGGTAATTAATTAGGGGTATAAACTAAGTTGGTTACCTTTACAAAATTACAAGTCATTCTAGGGTTTTTAGAAAAGAGATCAAGAAAGAGAAAAGAGGAGAAAAGAAGAGAAAGATCAAGATTCGTCTCATTCTTGAGATTTGGTTGCGGATTTCGCCAAGGGTTGATCCCTAAAGAGGTTGTGAGTTCACATAGTGTTGGGTTTGTTCACCCACGCTCCAATCATGTTAATTCCAGTGTGTATTCGTCCTAAAATGTTGATAGTTTGATGTTCTTGATTTGTGTTCTTGAATTTACTTTCGTTCTTGAATTGGGATGAGATTGAGGAGTTATTGAGGAAAGCGTGTCAGTTATTGGTGTTCTTTTAGTAGATTCTTGTGTACATCTTTCAATTATCTGAATCTAAGGAGAAATTGAGAAAAAGAATTGAAGTGTAATCGGAAAGCGAGTTGAATAATTCGTAGGGGTCACCTGGGGAGGGAATGGTGCGACATGCCCCAGATGTGCCAGAGGGGCTGAGGCGGTGCGCTAGCAGTGCACCAGAAAGTGCTCTCTGAACTTTAAGGATTGGCGTCCCACGCCAGAAGTGCTCCTGGGATGTGTGCTCCTACCCATTTTTTGTCGTTTTGCCCGTCTGATTCCTTCTATAGTGTACTAACATTTCCTATCAATTCTAACTATTCTAAATGACTTCCAAACATCCAGAATTCATCCATAAACATGAATCACAATCTTGAATCCACAAAATCAAATTCAAGGAATGTTAAGAGCCAAGCCTAGAGATTTCTTATAGTCTTTTCAAAAGTCTTTACAAATGTTTTTAAACTTGTCTTAATAGTTGAGCATTGCGTTAAGTAAGAGTTAGAGTGAAGATCATTTTCTTCAAAAGATTATATGGGAACTAAGTATTCCCAAAAGAGTAAATGTTTTCACATTTAAACAAGAGAGGAAACACCAATTTTTAAGAAAGCTTTTGAGCCAGCTTTTGAGTAATCATATCAAACCACAGAAAGATTTATGTTTTTAAACATATGAGCTAGTTACATTTTTGAAGTAGTATTGAACACCGATATGAGAACAATTTTGGATAACTCAGAGTCTCCATAACCATGTAGCCAACGTGGGTAGAAAGGAACCTTCTTTTTAGATGATTCCTTAATACTTTTCAACATAGACTAGTGGATCGACATAGTTGACTAGTTCTATACCCAGCAAAGTAGAGGAAAATTCTGTCAGTGTGGGTGAGACGTTGTATTATCACATAGCTCATAGTGATGGTTTCCGGTTAGAGAATCTCCCACAGACTTATTTTATATCTTTATGTATGTACAAACAAAGTCAATATTGTATTTTCAAGTGCATTGAGTTGTTGTCGGCTGTTTAAAGCTTTTCTTTATGTTGCATCTGTATTACTAGTTTACACTGAATTGAGTTGAGTTAAGACGAGGTAAGTTTCTTCAACTCTTTTTTCAATGTTATGTCTTGTTTTTGAATTCTCATCGCATGCTCGTACATTGAAGCATTGATGTCATTTGGCCTGCATCTTTTACGATGCAGATATAAGTAACTAGGATCAAGATCCAACACTTCATTGATCCAATTGAGCTTCAAAATCATTTGGTGAGCCTACTTGCTTCCGGAGAATCCCTTTTATTTATGTTTTAATTTTATATTGTTAGGATGGATGGATGGATGGATGTATGTATGTATGGATGGATGGATGGAGAGGTAGGTAGATAGATAGATAGATAGATAGATAGATAGATAGATAGGTAGGTAGGTAGGTACGTAGGTAGGTAGGTAGGTAGGAAGATAGATAGATAGATAGATAGATAGATAGATAGATAGATAGATAGATAGATAGATAGATAGATAGATAGATAGAGAGAGAGAGAGAGAGATAGATAGATAGATAGATAGATAGATAGATAGAGATAGATAGATAGATAGAGATAGATAGATAGAGAGAGAGAGAGAGAGAGATAGCTAGATAGATAGATAGATAGAGAGAGAGAGAGATAGCTAGATAGATAGATAGATAGATAGATAGTTAGATAGATAGATAGATAGATAGATAGATAGAGATAGAGAGAGAGAGAGAGAGAGAGAGAGAGAGAGAGAGATAGACATATAGATAGACAGATAGATACATAAAAAGATAGAGAGACAGACAAATAGAAAGACAAAGAGATAGAGAGACAGACAAATAGACAGATAGATAGATAGATAGACATAAAAAGAAGAAACAAAGAGCAATCTAATGGTATATTAAACCCAAAGACCTCAATTCATTTAATCCAACAAGAATTACCTAACTCTTACGAAGACCTCAAAGGAATCAATATCCAAAGCAACCCCTGTTTCTCAGCAACAATCAACAAAAGCTTATGCCAAGCTTTTAAACCCTCACACAAGGAGTTTCAAATTTTTAACCACAATATTCAAACAAGTCTACGTCTAAAATGAAGCCCTAAAGGCCTATTTATAGTTTCAGAAATTATTACATTGATGGGCCCAAAAGTGACCCAGAAATAGCCAATGGGCGAGCCAAGTCGAGCTCTTCTAATGTCTTGGCTATGCGCCCAATGGATTTGGCGAGGAATCATGTGTGGATTCTCCTTCCAACTTATTATGGAACTTTGGGCGGTCTGGGGAGGCACTGGGCAATGCACTGATAGTCCTCCTGTCCACTTGCGATAGATCCTTCTTGGATCCTGCTCTTGAACCTTAGGTGTGTTGGTGGTCATCGCCCAAGCCATTGAGCAATGTGCCAAGTGTCCTGCTTGTCAAAGGGCAGTGTTGTCAATTGTCCTTCCCTCGTTCTCCCAAGAGATCTTTCGTGCATGTGACCATTTGTTTGCCACAAATATAAGTCAAAAAGCCTTCATCATTGTGAGCATTCCATCAACCTGTTAAAGTTCGTGAATGAATGGCCTTGAGGCAATCTGGATTGCATCATTCTCCCCTTCTTGAAAAGGATTCTTCCTCGAATCCATTCCTCGCAAAACCATAGGGAAAGCAAACAAGAACAATATACTCATGGTATGAGGGTTAGCGTTAGCAATAATAAATACATCAACATGCCTAGGATGCAAAATTTTTACATATAACTAAGCATCACAAATGTCAACCAAGGGTTTCTAACCCATCAAAGTAAGAGATACTTGGCTAAGTATGAAACAATGAAAAATGGGTAGAATGTAGGAACCAATACACTTAAACAATCTCATATGTGAGCCCTAATTGTTCCACATGCAAACAAGCATTAGGCCTCCCTTATGTCAAGAAGCAAGTCATCACACTCATACCTAAGTGCGAAGGAATAAGTAGTGTTGACTCAAGTTAAGACCCCATCCAATCCATTAGATAACTTCAAGAGAGTAATTATTCCCAATTCCCGAGCAGGTTACAGTACATAAGTATTCCCCACCCAAATTGGTAAACATACCTTATTTAAGCAGACTGGATCAAGTAATAACACTAAATAAGAATCATGTAAGTGACAGACGGTGTTACTACCACACTCAACACCCTCAAAATCGACATCATTGTCAAATAGAAAAGGATTGATAAGCATCGAGTCAAGGAGACTCTTATTTTCTCTATTTATACCACTACTAACATAAAATATGCTACTTACACAAGCATGAGCGCCATCATATGCAAGTAGATTAAGTTGAGTCCTCAAATCCAAACCTTGTAAAACCATACCGATCACAAGCAATATCTCATCCTTTTAGCATGATGGATAGTACAAAGGATAGAACATAAAACATTTAACTAAGGAGACTAAAACTCAAGGAAAAACCAAACATACTTTATTTTCTTGGATATCAAGCCCATATTTGAAGAACAAAGACCATGGTTATTCTTATCAACAACATGGAGATTCCACCCAAAAGATGATACTCCCACCAGTTCAAATACCTTTATCTATTCACCAGGATCAAAATGATAGAATGTCCACGGAAATGGATCATACCAACAACTGTAGACCACAATGACACCCTCATCCACATGAAATTGTCCTTTAATCCAACTAGGGTTTTTTCCATATGCAAAGAGATAGTAAAGGAAGATACAAACTTCACGTTCTCTTAGAAAATATCTCTACCCCCATAAGAAGCATATGAGATCATGCTCAGAGTAAGATATAGAAAAGGGGTCTAGAAATCTATCCTTCCCCACAAAAAAGGTAGGCCCTTCAAGTGGACGGTTTAACCTCAAGAAGATCTTTCCTGAATATGGAAAGGAATCAACAATATCACCCACCATATGCCTTCCATTTTCAACTAGGCATTCCCACACAAATTTCATTATTTGGGTCACTGCCGATGTCAAATGGAAAGGTCATCCATGAACTTGGATCAAGTGAACCTCCATTTATCATGTGGGCACTTTTTCCTTCCAAAAGCATACTACAACCGGTAAATAAGCAATAGATAAAGGTGTCTCTTAAGTCAACTTCCTCTAGGGTGTTTTCATTGGTATGACTACAAGTAGGTTCAAAATCAGTGGTCAGACCATTAAGAATTGAAATACACCAAGAAGAAGAGGTAATGGGAAAACAGACACCACCTTCCTCCTTAACACATTCCTTCTCCACAAGAGTACTCTCATTTTCCGAGAAGAATTTCCATCTTTGGAAGGAAAAGCTTCACACTATAGTGGGTTACTATAGCAAGTATAGTTGTCAAGAACTATGATACTCTCATGACTCACACAATTAGGTACATCACTAGAAGTGATTTTATCATCTTCAAATAAGATATGTACTTAAAAAGGAAATGTTCAACCACCAGGAAAGTATTGAAACATGTAAGATCACCCTTAAAAAGACACATATCATTTTTCAAAGTATTTTCAAGCACATGATCTCTATGAGCAAAGCGAGCAATTGGATATGCTCATAGAGTCACTCCTATTCAAATGATAAACATTATCATTAGTACCACCAAATTATGGTTTCTTAATCACATTACAAGAACCCTCAACCAGTGAACTACACTCAAAAGCAGGTTGATCAACACAATCATTACAAGATACTTAACTATCATTCAAACCACATATGTCAACACTAGGTGGACACAAATCGATCTTACTAGAAGAATCAATTCGGTCATCAATAGGATCAATTAGTGTATAATCTCAACAAGTACATTATCAACACATGGTAAAGAAGCATTAGGCCTACTTAAGGACAAGCTATCACTTACACTTTGTTTTTTGGCAATGGTAAGAGTTATGTTTAGCTATTGTATTTGACGCTCACAGTAAGAGTCTTCTTTACCTTGGAATAATACTCCCATAGGGATACTGGGACATCCCATAAGTACATCTATCACAACTTTAATTGTAGGCTCTTGGTTTGGAACTCGTGTTCCTCCATTCATTACGCTTGTGCCTACATAAGGTCCTTACAAAGTGAAGGATAATCAACAAAGCTAGGTTGAGATTGTGGCACTCTAATCGAAGGGATGTTCACCCTCTCCTTCATTCCCGATAGCCTACCCTCCAAGGAGGCCATTCACTCTTTTAAGTTCCCATTCTCCAACTCACATCAGTAAGCTCTTCTAATGTGGATTCCCAGGTAATCCTCCCCTTAAATGGGAGGGTCTCACTTCCGGTTGCCATTGTACCTAGCCTTTAAGACAACTCAAGAAAATAGCATACAACGTTAACGTTAGTAAAATAAACTTACAATCAGTCGTGTTTACACACCTTTTATTGTCTCTCAAATTGGCGTGACTAATGTTGAAAATTGCTTATACTCGGTTGATCACAAAAGAGACAATTTTACTCTTGGCCCGGAATGGATTTTAATTAAAAGAAAAAAGGATGACTCGATTAAAGAAAACATACTTGAATCAAGAAGTTAACTATGAAGTAAAACAAATAAAAGCACAAAAAAATCACTAACAAAGAAGTGAATTCAAGAACAAATAGTCAACAAGTAAAGTACTTACGAGTTGAAAATTAGTTTAGGATTCTTGACAACGAACGAGAATCAAAATGAAAAGAAACTAAGAATTAGGACTTGAGAAGAAAGCGTCATAACATGAGTTTATGATTGCCAAATATAGTGTTTTCTTCACCTAACGTGAAGTTTAGCTCACCAACGTAAAGATAGGATCGCCAAACTTGAAAATCAGACAAGGAAAATCGGTGATCTGCGTTGAAATTCGGCAATGCGCCCAATGGACTCGGCGAGTAAGGCTGAGCTCACTAAATTTTTCCAATAGCACCTTCCAAAATAGGGTCAACTCGGCGACCTAGCTTCCCGAAGGTCGAGGTGAAGAGTGGACTGGGCGATCCAAGTCGGGGCTCTCCCAAAGTCCCAAAGTCGCACTTGCAAAGCTCCAAAAATTGATCTTCTGTGGTCCCTCCCGCCTTTGTCCTTAAGTATTTACACTTTTAGATAAATTACCTTTATACAAACACCTTTACACTTTCTCTTTCTTCCATTTTGAAATCAAACTCTTCCTTTTTCAAATATTCCCTCCTTGAAGATTTGAATTTTCTTCAAGAACACTATAGATTTTTAGCTCGGAATTTCACAAATTTTGAGATACAAGCTCTGTTTGATATATAAAACAAAGCCCAATACTTTTTAGCACTCAATTCCTTACCAAAACTTTAAGATTTCAAAACCCACTTTGTTTTCTTCAAGCTTTTTCAACCTTCAATGGTGGTTTCTTCAATAGTAAACCGAACCCTTTAAAATCTCTGCCCTAAACTCGAGATAGGTTAGGGAACACTAATCTATCGTTCAAAAATCCAAAGAAGACTCAAACCAACAAGACCCATTTCATAATTTCTTCAAAAACATTTTAAAAACTTTGTTTTGTAGCAAAAAAACCCAAGAGAATTGTAGGAATGATACTAAGGTCGGCTCTGATGCCAAATGATGTTGTTCTCACAAGAGAAACTACGATTTAATGTGGAAATTGAAAATACAAGAAAGTAAGATAGATAGACAGACAAAAAAGAGGAAATAAATAGCAACCTAAGGGTATATTAAACCCAAAGATGTCAATTCATTAATCCAACAAAAAACACCTAACTCTTACAAGGACCTCAAGGGAATCAATATCCCAAGCAACCCCTGTTTCTTACAAACAATCAACAAAATCTTATACCAAGCTTTCAAACACTCACACAAGGAGTTTCAGGTTTTCAACCACAATATTCAAACAAGTCTAAGTCTAAAATGAACCCCTATAGGTCTAGTTATATTTTTAGGCATTATTACATATATGGGCCCAAAAGTGACCCAAAAATGGCCAATGGGCGATCCAAGTCGAGCTCTTCTAACGACTTGGCTATGCGCCCAATGGTTTGGCAAGGAATCATATGTGGCTTC
The DNA here is from genome assembly GCA_016801875.1 of Solanum sitiens. NCBI lineage: Eukaryota > Viridiplantae > Streptophyta > Magnoliopsida > Solanales > Solanaceae > Solanum > Solanum sitiens. Next base: position 665,625 of record JABWTJ010000329.1, read on the forward strand.
TCCTTCCAGCCTATTTTGGGACTTTGGGCGGTCTGGGGAGGCATTGGGCGATGCGTCATTGGACCTCCTTTCCACTTGGCGATAGATCCTGCTTGGATCCTACTCCTGTACATTAGGCGGGTTGGTGTTCATCGCCTAATCCATTAGGTGATGCGCCATGTTTCGTGCTCGCCAACAGGCAGTGTTGTCAACTATCCTCCCTTCATTCGCCCAAGAGATCTTTCACATATGTGACCCTTTGTTTTCCACCAATATAATCCCAAAAGCCTCCATACTTGTGAGTATTCCATCAACGTGTTGAAGTTTGTGAATGGATGGCCTTGAGGCAATATTTATTGCATCAGTATTATCCTAACATCCCTCATAGTATTAGAGGCTTCATAGACAAATAAACAGTATTAGTTCAATAGTCCTTTCTTTCAGTCATTGATGCCTGAGGCTTGAGTTGCCTTTTGGCAAGTTGAATGTTTCTTTTACAACATTCTAAGTTTATTACATGGTTATCCTTGAGTTCTTTTATATGCTTGAGTTAAGTCTTATGATGAGTATTAATTGAGGCCAAGGGTTTATTTGGAGCCAACAATGGTTTTCAAGTGCCAGTCCCGCCCAGGGTGTACGCCCGATGCATGACAGTAAACTCCCAATGAAAAAATGCATAATCATATTCAATTCATAATCCTTGAAATGATAAGAATCTAATAATATTGAACCATTCATATATAATCTCATAATCATAAGAATAACTCCATTAAATCATGATTTATAACATACTCATAGCATACACATTAATCAAAAGTATGTAAATCATGATATTTATTTATAATGGAAGAACTTCAATCGAAAGTCTCATCTTTTCATATAAATTTGATGAAACTTCAATCGAAAGCATCCTTGAATCATAAAATCATTCATAACATAATGCATGTTTATCAACACAGCTATAATCATAATCATAAAGTACTTGCATAGCATTAGTTAATGACTTGACTGAGGCCCTTGAATCCAATGGAGGTTCGCAACTTTTTAGACTTGGAAAGGTATTACCCAATATTTGTGGAGGGATTCTCCTCTATCTCTGTACCACTAGCAAATTTGACACATAAGGCAACTAAGTTTCAGTTGACCGAGTCATGTGAACAGAACTTTCAGCATCGTAAGGTTATTGCATACGCCATTATATAGTTGTGGAAGCATGATTGGAATTATCTTACACACGATCTTGAGTTGGGCGTAGTTATCTTTGTCATAAAATTTTGGCGGCATTATCTATATTAGGTTCATATTGATATTTTCACCTGTCACCAAAGCCTTCAAGTATTTACTTAAGTAGAGGGAGTTGAACCTACGACAAAGCAGATGGCTAGAATTATTAAAGGACTACGATGTTTACATTTTATATCATCCCCACAAAGCTAATGTTTTTGTTGATGCGCTCAGTCGAAAGTTCATGGGTAGTCTAAGTCATGTTAAAGCTGATAAGGCTAAAATTACCAAAGACCTATGTCAGCTAGCTAATTTGCAAGTACGTATGGTAGATGAAGGAAGAGAAGGTGTTGTCATTTAGGATATGACACAATCTATCTTTGTGACTAAAGTGAAAAGGTGGCAACATGAAGATCCTTAGATTAGGAAATTGAGGGAAAGGATTGTACAGTAGCAACAATCTATATTGAGCAAACTTGAGATGGAGTCCTTATATACTAGGGTCACTTATGTGTAGCGGTTTTTGGAGAGCTTCGTACAAATATTCTTTTAGAGGCCCAATATTCTAGATATGCAGCTCACCCTGGAAAGACGAAGATGTATTTAGACCTTCGGAAGATCTATTCTTGGAATGGCATGAAAAAAGATATTATGGAGATTTTAGTTGAATGTCCTAATCGTCAACAAGTTAAAGTAGAGCATCAGAGGCCTGGAGGCCTAATACAGTATATTAAGCTTCTATTAGATATGATAAATATGGACTTTATCACTAATTTGCCTCGCACTCCATGAAGGTATGATTCCATTTAGGCAATTATCGATAGGCTGACAAAATCTTCTCATTTCATGCCAGTTAGGATGACATATTCAGCTGAAGACTATGCAAAGCTTTACATTCAAAAAGTTGTTCGCCTTCACGGTGTTTTGTTATCTTTTATTTCATATTGAGGATCTCAATTTACAGCATATTTTTTGAGATCATTTCAGAAGAATCTAAGCACTCATGTAAATCTTAGCACCGCTTTTCATCCACAAGCTTATAAACAGATAGAACGTACTGTAATAACCCTAAAAATAAATAGGATCATGACTTAGGTTGTCAAGAATGCTTGCGATTAGAGCAAGGTTCACACAGATTGATACGCGTAGAACCAGACCTCAGAACCCTTACTACGACCAAGCCAACTAACTTGGGGAGTTAGTTGAGCTTGGAAAGGTTGGAACCAACCAATTAAGGCTCTCGAAAATGAAGATTTAATCGAAGGAGTCTTTACCGGACTTAAAAAGAAGAAATTTTAAGTTTTGAGGGTCTAGGGGTAAAATGGTCTTTTACCAGGCTAAGGGTAATATCGTAATTATCCTAAATATATATATATATAATTAATTATTTAATAAAATGGAAGGGCAATTTTGAGAGAGAGAGCCGAATTTGAGCTCTAAGAGTGAAGTCTTGCTCCACCCGGGTTCGAACCTAGGTGGAAGCAATGATTTAAATTGTTTTTATTTAAATTGATAAATTAATTTAATTAATTAATATTTATTAGCTGATTTAAGAAAAAGAAAAAAAATCAGATTTTTATTTAAAGGTTTGAAAGAGTCCTAGTTGACTAAGTTCTTACCTAAGCCTAAACCACCTTTCACGTTTAACTCTCTCTCTCTCACGTCAATATCTCTCTGCTCTTTCACGTTCTCTCTGCCAAAAACACAAGAGCTGATCAGCAACTAATATTTCTTCACACTTTAAGAACTTTCACGTTAAAAACTTATTCAAAACATAACCAAAAACGTTAGGCAAAGAGAGGAGTTTTTCCGTCGAGTTAGTGATTGAAGCTTTTGAACTTAGACGAAATTTTGGAGAAGGTTTGGGCAGCAAGTTCAAGGTTTGAACATCAAAATAAGGTATGGGTTTCTTCTCTCTTGGTCCCTTTCCCAAGAGGCCCCTTACGATTCAAGAAATTCATTCCGAAACTAAGGTTGTTCCCCATTACATGTCCTTGTCACTAGTTCCCAAATGATTTCGTAGGTTGGGTATTTTGTGCTGGTAGATTTAGGCATGTATGATGTTTTTATGTTGAATGTAAATATATTATGTTCATGAGATCACGAAAATGATGACTAAGGTGTAATCGGAAAAAAAAAAATTGTATGTAAGAACACGTTGGACAGTGATGTTTAGTCACTGTTTTGGAGAGGTAAAGAGGCATGTTATTGCTTGTATTTTTGTGCTAAACTTGTGTATAATATGCTTTCCATATGGTGTGTAAAAATGGTAAGTTTTGAGTGTAAACGTTGTACTAAATGTAATCCATAAACCACGCCTAAATTACATACTAAGTAGTTGGTGAAATGCCCTAAGAAACTAGCATGAAAAGTTGATTTATGGAAGGTAAGAATTATGAAATAATTTTCAGATCTGTGTACTCTACAATGAGGTTAAAATCTGAGTTTTAAAGGGAAAATAGAAGAGGCGAGGTCAATGGGAATTGAACCCAAGACCTCACATGATAAAGAGGCTGAAAAATTAAAGCAAAACAAAGAGGGGCTAAGGGGAATCGAACCCCCTTAGCTGCTGTTGTCTCGAGAAAATAAAAAGGGAAAATGGGGGCTGGGGGGAATCGAACACGCAACGCTGGGGAAGGAAGAAGAGAAAAATAAATCAAAACAATTGAATGGGAGGCGTGGGATTCGAACCCACGACCTCCAGGCAGTGGGGGAAAGAAGAGGAAAAAAAAAGAAAAAAAAAGTGTGAGGCGTGGGAATCGAACCCATGACCTCAGGGATGGAAAGGGAAGGAGCGAAAAATTTAATTAAAAAAAATGAGGTGATGTTGTGGGGGCTCGATCCCACAACCCCACTGCCGAAATTCTAGCTCTAGCGAAATTTAATTTAAATAAGGAGGTTGTGGGGGTTCGAACCCACAACCTCCCTATTTCTGCGAATTAAATGACAAAAATAAAAAAGGCTGTGGGGGTTTGATCCCACAACCTCTTGGTTTAGGCGAGAATGGACAAGATGATGTTAATGAAAAATAAAAAGGGGTTGTGGGGGTTAGAACCCACAACCCTTCGGCCAACTTAAGAGAAAAAAATTAAGTAGAAAATTAATGATACGATATTAATATTGGGATTTAATCTAGAGTTAAAATGTTATGAATATTAAAAATAAAATCAATGAAAAATGTAAATGATATCCAAGTGCCAACTTAAGAGAAAAATTAAGTAGAAAATTAATGATACGATATTGATATTGGGGTTTAATCTAGAGGTAAAATGTTATGAATATTAAAAATAAAATCAATGAAAAATGTAAATGATATCCAAGTGATTCGAAATTGGGTTTCCTTGCCCAAATTTCCGTATTGATACATAAGTCATACGTGAAAAAAATATTCAAGAATAATGCCACCTACATAGATCGAAATCAAGATCTTGGCATATATACAAGATACATAAGTCTTGTACTACATAATCTTAGGAATGTATGACTCACTTAACGAATTATGAATGAAGCCTCATGGCTTGTGTGTATGGACTCATAAGTCTAGCATACGTTTAAAAGTAAGTGAAGTATGTACTGAATGATGAAATGAACAATGAAATGATGAAACCCTAGAAAGGTTAATTAAGGGTATGAAACACACTAATGGCCAAGTATGTTTGCATATGATGAAATGAACATTCACGTAAAATGAGGTGAGTAAATATGAAGAGTGAATATGCAAATGACAATGAACGTGGTGACAACATGATATGAGGCTAATGCTAATGATGAGAGCAATCTCAAATGAGCCTAAGTAAATGTTACCAAAACCTACGCACCTATGAGAGTGTAAGATAATGAAGAGACCAGTCTCTATGAACACTCTAATGAAAGTATTGGGATTAACACACTTAATACTAACGATGAGATGAGAAATCATCTAATGAGCTATGATGTTCTCATACTAGAAGCCAGCTTCCATGACGTATGAGTTGAATGAAATGGAACTTTATACTGAGCACTGATAGGCTAGCTATGAGCGGTGATGCCTTCTTTCGGGAAGGGCAAAGTTCACGTACCTCTCATGAGATGAGACTGTCCGGCTTGCCGGGTATGGGTCTCCATACATCTCCTAGTCTTTGAACCTATACTGCCAATATAGGGATCTGGTGGGGTTAAATTCCCATGTACGCTAGCATGTTATTGGATCACTTTGGCCGGTGATTCCACCTCTTTTCGGTGTGGGGGAGACACTGGATTTCATGATGCTCACATGATCTATGTCGGCTAAAGTTAAAGTTCCCAATGAATGAATGAGGCCAGCCTCAAATGATGCACATAATGAAATGAATGATACCAAAGGTGTTAGGATAGGATAATCAAAAGGTGAGCTAGATTCAAGTAATGGCATTAGGTCATTCTTGGTCATTGCACAACGAACCTAATGAAAGTCTTAAACTACATCCTAGGTATAGCTGGTGTTTACACTGGCCTGTGAATGAAATGAAATGGAGTACGTATGAATGAGCGAAACAGACTCTGTGTTTGCTAATAAAGACTCCCTAGTTGAGGTCCCATCTGTTGAGCCCTCATTTATGGGAGGTCTGAATGTTAAGTCCATGATTCCAAGGTCTCATGGCATATGAATGAATGACATTACAGAAGTTATGTGCTACATGCAAAAGGTGTTGTATGCTATATGATATGTGCTATGTGTAAATGTTATGTGTTGTGTGCAAATGTGAAAAGTATGATGACGTATGTTATTCTCATGGCATCACTTTCCTATTCCAAATCTGGAAAGCTCACTGACTTTCCTAATCCAAATTTGGAAAGCTCATTGACTTTCCTAATCCAAATTTGGAAACTTTCCTATCTCAATTTGGCAAGTCCACTGACTTGACTTCCAATAATCATGTTGTTAGGAAAGAGCTAACTTTTCTCATGCATGTCCTTGGTGTGTACTTGCATATACCCGTACTTAGTACATGTGTGTACTAACCCTATACATCTATACTATTTTAGGTACAGGTGCAGGTGGGCGATAGAGCTACAGGATTATTGTTGCAGCTATCCGGACGTCAGCATTCATCAGAAGTTTGGTAGGTCCTCATGCTTTCGAGGATGCTACTGTTTTACATTCTAGCTTAGTTTTAGAGTTGAGCTAGTGGAGCGTGTTCCACTAGCGTTTCTTTCCTGTTTTTATTCAGACCTTGATTGGTGCCATTTTGGCAATTATACACTTAATACTTATTGATCTATTTCTTTCAGTTACTTATCTCTTAATGTTAGATGGTTGATGGTGAACTATTATGAATTGTTATGAATGTTTAACAAATATGTTAAGGAGCTAAAAGTTTCAAATTTTCCGCTAAAATTAACCTAAGTGAAGTATGAATAACGTAAGTAGGCTTGTCTGCGACCTCTGAGAGGTCAACGACGCCGGCCTCGTCTGGGGTCTAGATTCCAGTTGTGACAAAGTTGGTATCAGACCTTAGGTTAAATTACGAAAATAATAAGTTCACATCAACCACATTGAGTAGTTTCTAAGTCATGGTAGTGAAGTGCACCAATATCCTGAATTAGAGACTGCATGATGCGTAGGAAAATTTCCCTTCTTCTGATCTTATCGTGCTTTTCTGAATGTCTGAATTCTTGGTGTTATGAGCGTATCTAACATCAATTTGTGTTGTTTTCAGAGAATGAACCCTAGGAGGGCTATTGGTCAGAGGAGAGGAAGAGCAGCTGCTGGGGGCAACCGAGTTCCACCCCAGGCTCCAGCTGAAGGAGTGGCTGTGCCAGTTAATCCAGCTGGGTTGACTGATGCTGAGGTGAGGGCATCTCTGGCCCAGATGGCACAGGCCATTACTATGCAGGCCCAGGCTATGACTGCCCAGGTCAACCGGCAGGATGTTCAGAGGGAGAACCCACCGGTTCATAGCATGGCTGACAGGCTGAGGGATTTCACGAGGATGAATCCTCCTATTTTCACAGGTTCTAGGACATCAGAGGATCCCCAGGAGTTTGTGGATGAGGTTCATAAGATCCTGGTGGCTATGGGGGCCACTGATATTGATAAGGCTGAGTTGGCTTCCTATCAGCTCAAGGATGTTGCACAAACTTGGTGCAAGATGTGGCAAGATAGCCGTGTCTTAGGTGGAGTGCCAGTCACATGGGAGCTGTTCAAGACAGCATTTCTGGAGAGATTCTTCCCCAGGGATATGATAGAGGTCAAGGTTGAGGAATTCATCAACCTTAAACAATGCTCTATGACAGTCGGGGAGTATTCCCTGAAGTATGTTAAGCTATCAAGGTATGTTATTTTCCCTAGTATTTAATAGCGAAAATGAGGATAATACTGAACTTTGTTGAAATTATCCAGGTATGCTACTTCCCTGGTTTCTAACAGCAGGGATGAGATGAGCAGGTTCCTCACAGGAATAAATGGAGACCTGGAGGAGGAGTGTCGATCTGCAATGCTCCATGATAATATGGATCTTTCCAGGTTGATGGTGCATGTCCAGCAGGTAGAGGACATCCGCAGAAAGAGAGGTGTTCGTGATGCTAGGAGGCCTAGGCCTCAAGATCAGGCAGGACCCACTCATGGAGGCCACAGGAACAACTTTGGCGTCCGTGAGCAGCCAAGGTTCAAAAAGGGGCAACAGAGTTCTGGGAATTCTAATCCTCAGGGGAGTGCTACACCTAGAGGAGGCAGACCTGAGCCCAAGAAGGGCAACAGAGGTGAGATACAGCGTCCTAAGAAGAATTGTGCTAAGTGTGGCCGAGATCACAGTGGAGAGTGCAGACAGGGCACTAATGCCTACTTCGGTTGTGGTAAGAGTGGACACATGGTCAGAGACTGTCCCTAGAAAAGAAGTCAGCTTGGAGGTAATACTCAGCCTAGGCCTAATCCACAGGTTGCAGCAGCAGCCGAGCCTCCTAATAGGAACAGGTTCTATGCCCTGAAGGGCAGGGAGGAGCAGGAGAAGTCCGCTGATGTGGTCACAGGTATGCTGCAAGTGTTCTCAACTTCTTTTTATGCTTTACTTGATCCACGGTCTACACTTTCCTTTGTAACTCCTCTGCTTACTCTTACTTTTGAGATATTGCCTGAAGTTTTGCATGATCCTATAGTGGTTAGTACACCTTTAGGAGAGAATGTAAGAACTGATAGAGTATACAAGGATTGCCCAATAGTTGTGAGTGGTAGAACTATGTGTGCAAACTTGGTTGAGTTACCCATGTATAATTTTGATGTTATTCTTGGCATGGATTGGCTTCACAGTTGTTATGCTTGCTTGGACTGCCGTAGTAGAGTAGTGAGATTTCGCTTTCCTAATGAAGAAGAGTTAGTCTGGGAGGGGTACAATTTGAGTCGTCCTAACCCCATGATTTCTAACCTTAAAGCCAATAAAATGATGTCCAAGGGGTTATTGTGTCATCTTGTGAGTGTTAATGATTTAGATCATGACATTCCTTCCATAGACTCAGTACCTGTAGTGAATGAGTTCTTAGATGTGTTTCCTGATAATTTACCTGGAGTCCCTCCCCTTGGAGAGATTGACTTTGGTATCGATTTAGAACCCGATACTAAACCAATCTCAATTCCTCCTTACAGAATGGCTCCAGCTGAACTCAAAGAGTTGAAGCTGCAGTTAAAAGATCTCACTGACAAGGGTTTCATTCAGCCGAGCATATCCCCTTGGGGCGCTCCAGTGTTGTTTGTAAAGAAGAAAGATGGAACCCTTAGAATGTATATCGATTATCGGCATCTCAACAAAGTCACTACAAAGAATAAGTATCCACTCCCCAGAATAGATGATTTGTTCGATCAACTCCAAGGGTCTAGTTTCTTCTCTAAGATTGATCTTCGTTTAGGGTATCATCAGCTTAGGGTTAGGGATGGAGATATCCCAAAGACAGCCTTTCGTACACGCTATGGTCACTATGAGTTTTTAGTCATGTCATTTGGTCTCACGAATGCACCTGCTGCATTTATGGATCTCATGAACAGGGTCTTCCGTGAATACCTTGACTCTTTCGTCATAGTATTCATTGATGACATTCTCATCTACTCTAAGACCAAGGAAGAGCATGAACAGCATTTGAGACTAACCTTGCAGGTACTTAGACAACATCAGTTGTATGCCAAATTCAGCAAATGTGAATTCTGGCTGAGATCAGTGACCTTCCTGGGTCATGTTGTGTCCGATCATGGCATGGAGGTGGATCCCAGGAAGACTGAGGCTGTGAAGAACTAGCCAAAGCTTCTTACTCCTACTGACATCCGTAGCTTTTTGGGATTGGCTGGTTACTACCGTAGGTTTGTGGAGGGCTTTTCTTCCATTGCTGCCCCATTGACAGCTTTGACTAAGAAGAAAGCCAAGTTTGAATGGACGGAGACTTGTGAGAAGAGTTTCCAGAAGCTCAAGGACAGACTCACTTCAGCCCCGGTGCTTGCTTTGCCTAAGTGTGGTGAGAATTACACTGTTTATTGTGATGCATCTAGGGTTGGTTTGGGTTGTGTTCTTATGCAGGTTGGTAAGGTGATAGCCTATGCATCCAGACAGCTCAAGGTTCATGAGAAGAATTATCCAACTCATGACCTGGAGTTGGCAGTTGTGGTGTTTGCACTAAAGCTGTGGAGGCATTATCTGTATGGAGTGCATGTAGATGTGTTCACAGACCATAAGAGTCTCCAGTACGTGTTCACACAGAGGGAGTTGAATCTACGTCAGCGGAGATGGTTGGAGCTGTTGAAGGATTATGACATGAATGTGCACTACCATCCAGGTAAGGCTAATGTTGTAGATGATGCTTTGAGCAGGATGAGTATGGGAAGTACAGCTCACGTGAGGATGAGAAAAAGGAGCTGGTGAAAGATGTACACAGACTGGCCAGACTGGGTGTGCGTTTGGTTGACTCCACAAGTGGGGATGTTTCAGTTCATCCTAGTTCTAAATCATCCTTGGTAGTAGAAGTCAAGCAGGGTCAGCATCTAGATCCTGTGTTGATGGAGCTGAAGGACTCAATGCTGATGAAGATGAATGAGTCTTTCGCTTTGGGAGGTGATGGCATACTTAGGTATTAGGACAGGCTGTGTGTACCAGATGTGGATGATTTACGGACCAGGATTGTTGCAGAGGCCCATGGTTCTAGATATTCTATACATCCAGGTTCCACCAAGATGTATCATGATCTCAAGCAGATTTATTGGTGGGATGGTATGAAGAAAGACATTGCAGAATATGTGGCCAAGTGTCCTAATTGTCAGCAGGTTAAGGCAGAGCATCTTAAGCCTGGTGGTCTGACTCAGATTATTGAGGTTCCGACTTGTAAATGGGAGTCCATTAATATGGACTTCGTGGTTGGGCTTCCGAGGACTAGGAGGCAGCATGACTCTATATGGGTTGTTGTGGACAGATTGACTAAGTCTGCCCACTTTATCCCTGTGAAGTCTACTTACAAAGCCGAGGATTATGCGAGACTCTACATTTACGAGATTGTGAGATGGCATGGGATTCCCTTGTCTATTATTTCAGACAGAGGAGCTCAGTTTACTTCTCATTTCTGGAGATCTTTCAAGAAGAGCTTGGGCACGCAGGTGAAGCTTAGCACTGCCTTTCACCCTCAGACAGATGGGCAGGCAGAGCGCACCATACAGACATTGGAGGATATGTTGAGAGCGTGTGTGATTGACTTCAGAGGTAACTGGGATGACCATCTGCCTTTGATAGAGTTCTCGTATAATAATAGCTATCACTCCAGCATTAGGATGGCACCATTTGAGGCACTGTATGGTAGGAGGTGTAGATCTCCAGTTGGGTGGTTTGAGGTTGGAGAGTCATCCATTTTGGGTCCGGAGATCATTCATGAGGCCTTAGAGAAGGTCAGAATGATTAGGGACAGGTTGACTACTGCTTACAGTCGGCAGAAGTCATATGCTGATAACAGAAAGCGGCCCTTAGAGCTTGATGTTGGTGACCAGGTTTACTTGAAAATATCGCCTATGAAAGGGGTGATGAGATTTGGTAGAAAAGGGAAGCTGAGTCCGAGGTATGTTGGGCCATATGAGATCCTACAGCGTGTGGGTGAGGTGGACTATGAGTTAGCATTGCCTACAGAACTAGCTTTTGTTCATCCAGTCTTTCATGTCTCTCTGTTGAAGAAGTGCCTAGGTGATCCAGCATCAATCTTACCTGTTGAAGGTTTGGGGGTTGGTGAAGACTTGTCTTATGAGGAGGTACCTGTTGAGATCTTAAACAGACAGGTCAAGCGGCTGAGGAACAAGGAGATTGCCACAGTGAAGGTATTGTGGAGAAATCATCTTGTTGAGGGTGCTACGTGGGAGGCCGAGGCCGACATGAGAGCCCGCTACCCTCACCTGTTCAGCTCTTGAGGTTAGACTTTCTACTCTTAAACCTATGTTTCCTTATCTCCCCGTATTTTGTTGCTATTGATTGACCGTGTATAGTTATTTTATTATGATCTGACTGGCATTACGACGTGAAGTGGTAGTGTCATTCGGGGATGAATATTCCTAAGGGGGGGGGATAATGTAACAACTCTAAAAATGAATAGGATCAAGACTTAGGTTGTCAAGAATGCTTGCGATTAGACCAAGGTTCACAAAGATTGATACGCGTAGAACCAGACCTCAGAACCCTTACTACGACCAAGTCAACTAACTCCCCGAGTTAGTTGAACTTGGAAAGGTTGGAACCAACCAAGTAAGGCTCTCGAAAATGAAGATTTAATCGAAGGAGTCTTTACCGGACTTAAAAAGAAGAAATTTTAAGTTTTGAGGGTCTAGGGGTAAAATGGTCTTTTACCAGGCTAAGGGCAATATCGTAATTATCCTAAATATATATATATATATATATATATATATATATATATATATATATAATTAATTATTTAATAAAATGGAAGGTCACTTTTGTGAGAGAGAGCCGAATTTGAGCTCTAAGAGTGAAGTCTTGCTCCACCCGGGTTCGAACCTAGGTGGAAGCAATGATTTAAATTATTTTTATTTAAATTGATAAATTAATTTAATTGATTAATATTTATTAGCTGATTTAAGAAAAAGAAAAAATCAGATTTTTATTTAAAGGTTTGAAAGAGTCCTAGTTGACTAAGTCCTTACCTAAGCCTAAACCACCTTTCACGTTTAACTCTCTCTCTCTCACGTCAATATCTCTCTTCTCTTTCACGTTCTCTCTGCCAAAAACACAAGAGCTGATCAGCAACTAAACGTTCTTCACACTTTAAGAACTTTCACGTTAAAAACTTATTCAAAACATAACCAAAAACGTTAGGCAAAGAGAGGAGTTTTTCCGTCGAGTTAGTGATTGAAACTTTTGAACTAGGACGAAATTTTGGAGAAGGTTTGGGCAGCAAGTTCAAGGTTTGAACGTCAAAATAAGGTATGGGTTTCTTCTCTTTTGGTCCCTTTCCCAAGAGGCCCCTTACGATTCAAGAAATTCATTCCGAAACTAAGGTTGTTCCCCATTGCATGTCCTTGTCACTAGTTCCCAAATGATTTCGTAGGTTGGGTATTTTGTGCTGGTAGATTTAGGCATGTATGATATTTTTATGTTGAATGTAAATATATTATGTGCATGAGATCACGAAAATGATGACTAAGGTGTAATCGGAAAAAACAAATTATGTAAGAACACGTTGGACAGTGATGTTTAGTCACTGTTTTGGAGAGGTAAAGAGGCACGTTATTGCTTGTATTTTTGTGCTAAACTTGTGTATAATATGCTGTCCATATGGTGTGTGAAAATGGTAAGTTTTGAGTGTAAACGTTGTACTAAATGTAATCCATAAACCACACCTAAATTACATACTAAGTAGTTGGTGAAATGCCCTAAGAAACTAGCATGAAAAGTTGATTTAAGGAAGGTAAGAATTATGAAATAATTTCCAGATCTGTGTACTCTACAATGAGGTTAAAACCTGAGTTTTAAAGGGAAAATAAAAGAGGCGAGGTCAATGGGAATTGAACCCAAGACCTCACATGATAAAGAGGCTGAAAAATTAAAGCAAAACAAAGAGGGGCTAAGGGGAATCGAACCCCCTTAGATGCTGTTGTCTCGAGAAAATAAAAAGGGAAAATGGGGGCTGGGGGGAATCGAACACGCAACGCTGGGGAAGGAAGAAGAGAAAAATAAATCAAAACAATTGAATGGGAGGCGTGGGATTCGAACCCACGACCTCCAGGCAGTGGGGGAAAGAAGAGGAAAAAAAAAGAAAAAAAAAGTGTGAGGCGTGGGAATCGAACCCACGACCTCAGGGATGGAAAGGGAAGGAGCGAAAAATTTAATTAACAAAAATGAGGTGAGGTTGTGGGGGCTCGATCCCAAAACCCCACTGCCGATATTCTAGCTCTAGCGAAATTTAATTTAAATAAGGAGGCTGTGGGGGTTCGAACCCACAACCTCCCTATTTCTGCGAATTAAATGACAAAAATAAAAGAGGTTGTGGGGGTTTGATCCCACAACCTCTTGGTTTAGGAGAGAATGGACAAGATGATGTTAATGAAAAATAAAAAGGGGTTGTGAGGGTTCAAACCCACAACCCTTCGGCCAACTTAAGAGAAAAAAATTAAGTAGAAAATTAATGATACGATATTAATATTGGGATTTAATCTAGAGTTAAAATGTTATGAATATTAAAAATAAAATCAATAAAAAATGTAAATGATATGCAAGTGCCAACTTAAGAGAAAAATTAGGTAGAAAATTAATGATACGATATTGATATTGGGATTTAATCTAGAGTTAAAATGTTATGAATATTAAAAATAAAATCAATGAAAAATGTAAATGATATCCAAGTGATTCGAAATTGGGTTTCCTTGCCCAAATTTTCGTATTGATACATAAGTCATACGTGAAAAAAATATTCAAGAATAATGCCATCTACATAGATCGAAATCAAGATCTTGGCATATATACAAGATACATAAGTCTTGTACTACATAATGTTACGAATGTATGACTCACTTAACAAATTATGAATGAAGCCTCATGGCTTGTGTGTATGGACTCATAAGTCTAGCATACGTTTAAAAGTAAGTGAACCTAAGATGTATGTACTGAATGATGAAATGAACAATGAAATGATGAAACCCTAGAAAGGTTAATTAAGGGTATGAAACAAACCAATGGCCAAGTATGTTGGCATATGATGAAATGAACATTCACGTAAAATGAGGTGAGTAAATATGAAGAGTAAATGTGCTAATGACAATGAACGTGGTGACAACATGATATGAGGCTAATGCTAATGATGAGAGCAATCTCAAATGACCCTAAGTAAATGTTACCAAAATGTACGCACCTATGAGAGTGTAAGATAATGAAGAGACCAGTCTCTATGAACACTCTAATGAAAGTATTGGGATTAACACACTTAATACTAACGATGAGATGAGAAATCATCTAATGAGCTATGATGTCCTCATACTAGAAGCCAGCTTCCATGACGTATGAGTTGAATGAAATGGAACTTTATACTGAGCACCGATAGGCTAGCTATGAGCGGTGATGCCTTCTTTCGGGAAGGGCGAAGGTTCACGTAACTCTCATGAGATGAGACTGTCCGGCTTGCCGGGTATGGGTCTCCATACATCTCCTAGTCTTTGAACCTATACTGCCAATATAGGGATCTGGCGGGGTTAAATTCCCATATACGCTAGCATGTTATTGGATCACTTTGGCCGGTGATTCCACCTCTTTTAGGTGTGGGGGAGACACTGGATTTCATGATGCTCACATGATCTATGTCGGTTAAAGTTAAAGTTCCCAATGAATGAATGAGGCCAGCCTCAAATGATGCACATAATGAAATGAATGATACCAAAGGTGTTAGGATAGGATAATCAAAAGGTGAGTTAGATTCAAGTAATGACATTAGGTCATTCTTGGTCATTGCACAACGAACCTAATAAAAGTCTTAAACTACATCCTAGGTATAGCTGGTGTTTACACTGGCTTGTGAATGAAATGAAATGGAGTACGTATGAATGAACGAAGCAGACTCTGTGTTTGCTAATGAAGACTCCCTAGTTGAGGTCCCATCTGTTGAGCCCTCATTTCTTGGAGGTCTGAATGTTAAGTCCATGACTCCAAGGTCTGATGGCATATGAATGAATGACATTACAGAAGTTATGTGCTACATGCAAAAGGTGTTGTATGCTATATGATATGTGCTATGTGTAAATGTTATGTGCTGTGTGCAAATGTGAAAAGTATGATGACGTATGTTATTCTCATGGCATCACTTTCCTATTCCAAATCTGGAAAGCTCACTGACTTTCCTAATCCAAATTTGGAAAGCTCATTGACTTTCCTAATCCAAATTTGTAAACTTTCCTAATCTCAATTTGGCAAGTCCACTGACTTGACTTCCAATAATCATGTTGTTAGGAAAGAGCTATCTTTTCTCATGCATGTCCTTGGTGTGTGCTTGCATATACCCGTACTTAGTACATGTGTGTACTAACCCTATACATCTATACTATTTTAGGTGCAAGCACAAGTGGGCGATAGAGCTACAGGATCATTGTTGCAGCTATCCAGACGTCAGCATTCATCCAGAGTTTGGTAGGTCCTCATGCTTTCGAGGATGCTACTGTTTTACATTCTAGCTTAGTTTTAGAGTTGAGCTAGTGGAGCATGTTCCACTAGCGTTTCTTTCCTGTTTTTATTCAGACCTTGTATTGGTGCCATTTTGGCAATTATACACTTAATACTTATTGATCTATTTCTTTCAGTTGCTTATCTCTTAATGTTAGATGGTTGATGGTGAACTATTATGAATTGTTATGAATGTTTAACAAATATGTTAAGGAGCTAAAAGTTTCAAATTTTCTGCTAAAATTAACCTAAGTGAAGTATGAATAACGTAAGTAGGCTTGTCTGCGACCTCTGAGAGGTCAACGACGCCGTTCTCGTCTGGGGTCTAGATTCCAGTTGTGACAAAGTTGGTATCATAGCCCTAGGTTAAATTACGAAAATAATAAGTTCACATCAACCACATTGAGTAGTTTCTAAGTCATGGTAGTGAAGTGCACCACTATCCTAAATTAGAGACTGCATGATGCGTAGGAAAATTTCCCTTCTTCTGATCTTATCGTGCTTTTTTGAATGTCTGAATTCTTGGTGTTATGAGCGTATCTAACATCAATTTGTGTTGTTTTCAGAGAATGAACCCTAGGAGGGCTATTGGTCAGAAGAGAGGAAGAGCAGCTTCTGGGGGCAACCGAGTTCCACCCCAGGCTCCAGCTGAAGGAGTGGCTGTGCCAGTTAATCCAGCTGGGTTGACTGATGCTGAGGTGAGGGCATCTCTGGCCCAGATGGCACAGGCCATTACTATGCAGGCCCAGGCTATGACTGCCCAGGTCAACCGGCAGGATGTTCAGAGGGAGAACCCACCGGTTCGTAGCATGGCTGACAGGCTGAGGGATTTCACGAGGATGAATCCTCCTATTTTCACAGGTTCTAGGACATCAGAGGATCCCCAAGAGTTTGTGGATGAGGTTCATAAGATCCTGGTGGCTATGGGGGCCACTGCTAAGTTCTGGGAATTCTAATCCTCAGAGGAGTGCTACACCTAGAGGAGGCAGACCTGAGCCCAAGAAGGGCAACGGAGGTGAGATGCAGCATCCTAAGAAGAATTGTGCTAAGTGTGGCCGAGATCACAGTGGAGAGTGCAGACAGGGCACTAATGCCTGCTTCGGTTGTGGTAAGAGTGGACACATGGTCAGAGTCTGTCCCCAGAAAAGAGGTCAGCCTGGAGGTAATACTCAGCCTAGGCCTAATCCATAGGGTGCAGCAGCAGCCGAGCCTCCTAAGAGGAACAGGTTCTATGCCCTGAAGGGCAGGTAGGAGCAGGAGAAGTCTGCTGATGTGGTCACAGGTATTCTGCAAGTGTTCTCAACTTCTGTTTATGCTTTACTTAATCCAAGGTCTACACTTTCCTTTGTAACTCCTCTCCTTGCTCTTACTTTTGAGATATTGCCTGAAGTTCTGCATGATCCTATAGTGGTTAGTACACCTTTAGGAGAGAATGTAAGAACTGATAGAGTATACAAGGATTGCCCAATAGTTGTGAGTGGTAGAACTATGTGTGCAAACTTGGTTGAGTTACCCATGCATGATTTTGATGTTATTCTTGGCATGTATTGGCTTCACAGTTGTTATGCTTGCTTGGACTGCCGTAGTAGAGTAGTGAGATTTTGCTTTCCTAATGAAGAAGAGTTAGTCTGGGAGGGGTACAATTCGAGTCATCCTAACCCCATGATTTCTAACCTTAAAGCCAATAAAATGATGTCCAAGGGGTTATTGTGTCATCGTGTGAGTGTTAATGATTTAGATCATGACATTTCTTCCATAGACTCAGTACCTGTAGTGAATGAGTTCTTAGATGTGTTTCCTGATGATTTACCTGGAGTCCCTCCCCTTCGAGAGATTGACTTTGGTATCGATTTAGAACTCGATACTAAACCAATCTCAATTCCTTCTTACAGAATGGCTCCAGCTGAACTCAAAGAGTTGAAGCTGCAGTTAAAAGATCTCACTTACAAGGGTTTCATTCAGCCGAGCATATCCCCTTGGGGCGCTCCAGTGTTGTTTGTAAAGAAGAAAGACGGAACCCTTAGAATGTGTATCGATTATCGGCAGCTCAACAAAGTCACTATAAAGAATAAGTATCCACTCCCCAGAATAGATGATTTGTTCGATCAACTCCAAGGGTCTAGTTTCTTCTCTAAGATTGATCTTCGTTTAGGGTATCATCAGCTTAGGGTTAGGGATGAAGATATCCCAAAGACAGCCTTTCGTACCCGCTGTGGTCACTATGAGTTTTTAGTCATGTCATTTGGTCTCACGAATGCACCTGCTGCATTTATGGATCTCATGAACAGGGTCTTCCGTGAATACCTTGACTCTTTCGTCATAGTATTCATTAATGACATTCTCATCTACTCTAAGACCAAGGAAGAGCATGAACAACATTTGAGACTAACCTTGCAGGTACTTAGACAGCATCAGTTGTATGCCAAATTTAGCAAATATGAATTCTGGGTGAGATCAGTGACCTTCCTGGGTCATGTTGTGTCCGATCAGGGCGTGGAGGTGGATCCCAGGAAGACTGAGGCTGTGAAGAACTGGCCAAAGCCTCTTACTACTACTGACATCCGTAGCTTTTTGGGATTGGCTGGTTACTACCGCAGGTTTGTGGAGGGCTTTTCTTCCATTGCTGCCCCATTGACAGCTTTGACTAAGAGAAAGCCAAGTTTGAATGGACGGAGACTTGTGAGAAGAGTTTCCAGGAGCTCAAGGACAGACTCACTTCAGCCCCGGTGCTTACTTTGCCTAAGTGTGGTGAGAATTACACTGTTTATTGTGATGCATCTAGGGTTCCTTTGGGTTGTGTTCTTATGCAGGTTGGTAAGGTGATAACCTATGCATCCAGACAACTCAAGGTTCATGAGAAGAGTTATCCCACTCATGACCTGGAGTTGGCAGCTGTGGTGTTTGCACTGAAGCTGTGGAGGCATTATCTATATGGAGTGCATGTAGATGTGTTCACAGACCATAAGAGTCTCCAGTACGTATTCATACAGAGGGAGTTGAATCTACGTCAGCGGAGATGGTTGGAGCTGTTGAAGGACTATGACATGAATGTGCACTACCATCCAGGTAAGTCTAATATTGTAGCTGATGCTTTGAGCAGGATGAGCATGGGAAGTACAGCTCACGTTGAGGATGAGAAGAAGGAGCTGGTGAAAGATGTACACAGATTGGCCAGACTGGGTGTGCGTTTGGTTGACTCCACTAGTGGGGATGTTTCAGTTCATCCTAGTTCTGAATCATCCTTGGTAGTTGAAGTCAAGCAGGGTGAGCATCTAGATCCTGTGTTGATGGAGCTGAAGGACTCAGTGCTGATGAAGATGAATGAGTCTTTCGCTTTGGGAGGTGATGGCATACTTAGGTATCAGGACAGGCTGTGTGTACCAGATGTGGATGATTTGCGGACCAGGATTATTGCAGAGGCCCATGGTTCCAGATATTCTATACATCCAGGTTCCACCAAGATGTATCATGATCTCAAGCAGATTTATTGGTGGGATGGCATGAAGAAGGACATTGCAGAATATGTGGCCAAGTGTCCTAATTGTCAGCAGGTTAAGGCAGAGCATCTTAAGCCTGGTGGTCTGACTCAGATTATTGAGGTTCTGACTTGGAAATGGGAGGCCATTAAAATGGACTTCGTGGTTGGGCTTCCGAGGACTAGGAGGCAGTATGACTCTATATGGGTTATTGTGGACAGATTGACTAAGTCTGCCCACTTTATCCCTGTGAAGTCTACTTACAAAGCCGAGGATTATGCGAGACTCTACATTGATGAGATTGTGAGATGGCATGGGATTCCCTTGTCTATTATTTTAGACAGAGGAGCTCAGTTTACTTCTCATTTCTGGAGATCTTTCAAGAAGAGCTTGGGCACGCAGGTGAAGCTTAGCACTGCCTTTCACCCTCAGACAGATGGGCAGGCAGAGCGCACCATACAGACATTGGAGGATATGTTGAGAGTGTGTGTGATTGACTTCAGAGGTAACTGGGATGACCATCTGCCTTTGATAGAGTTCTCGTATAATAATAGCTATCACTTCAGCATTGGGATGGCACCGTTTGAGGCACTGTATGGTAGGAGGTGTAGATCTCCAGTTGGGTGGTTCGAGGTTGGAGAGTCATCTATTTTGGGTCCGGAGATTATTCATGAGGCCTTAGAGAAGGTCAGAATGAATAGGGACAGGTTGACTACTGCTTACAGTCGGCAGAAGTCATATGCTGATAACAGAAAGCGGCCCTTAGAGCTTGATGTTGGTGACCAGGTTTACTTGAAACTATCGCCTATGAAAGGGGTGATGAGATTTGGTAGAAAAGGGAAGCTGAGTCCGAGGTATGTTGGGCCATATGAGATCTTACAGCGTGTGGGTGAGGTGGCCTATGAGTTAGCATTGCCTACAGAACTAGATTCTGTTCATTCAGTCTTTCATGTCTCTATGTTGAAGAAGTGCCTAGGTGATCCAGCATCAATCTTACCTGTTGAAGGTTTGGGGGTTGGTGAAGACTTGTCTTATGAGGAGGTACCTGTTGAGATCTTAGACAGACAGGTCAAGCGGCTGAGGAACAAGGAGATTGCCACAGTGAAGGTATTGTGGAGAAATTATCTTGTTGAGGGTGCTACGTGGGAGGCCGAGGCCGACATGAGAGCCCGCTACCCTCACCTGTTCAGCTCTTGAGGTTAGACTTTCTACTCTTAAACCTATGTTTCCTTATCTCCCCGTATTTTGTTGCTATTGATTGACTGTGTATAGTGATTTTATTATGATCTGACTGGCATTACGACGTGAAGTGGTAGTGTCATTCGGGGACGAATGTTCCTAAGGGGGGGATAATGTAACAACCCTAAAAATGAATAGGATCAAGACTTAGGTTGTCAAGAATGCTTGCGATTAGACCAAGCTTCACACAGATTGATACGCGTAGAACCAGACCTCAGAACCCTTACTACGACCAAGTCAACTAACTTGGGGAGTTAGTTGAGATTGGAAAGGTTGGAACCAACCAAGTAAGGCTCTCGAAAATGAAGATTTAATCGAAGGAGTCTTTACCGGACTTAAAAAGAAGAAATTTTAAGTTTTGAGGGTCTAGGGGTAAAATGGTCTTTTACCAGGCTAAGGGTAATATCGTAATTATCCTAAATATATATATATATATATATATATATATATATATATATATATATATATATATATATATATTTAATAAAATGGAAGGGCAATTTTGAGAGAGAGAGCCGAATTTGAGCTCTAAGAGTGAAGTCTTGCTCCACCCGGGTTCGAACCTAGGTGGAAGCGATGATTTAAATTGTTTTTATTTAAATTGATAAATTAATTTAATTAATTAATATTTATTAGCTGATTTAAGAAAAAGAAAAAAAATCAGATTTTTATTTAAAGGTTTGAAAGAGTCCTAGTTGACTAAGTCCTTACCTAAGCCTAAACCACCTTTCACGTTTAACTCTCTCTCTCACGTCAATATCTCTCTTCTCTTTCACATTCTCTCTGCCAAAAACACAAGAGCTGATCAGCAACTAAAAGTTCTTCACACTTGAAGAACTTTCACGTTAAAAACTTATTCAAAACATAACCAAAAACGTTAGGCAAAGAGAGGAGTTTTTCCGTCGAGTTAGTGATTGAAGCTTTTGAACTTGGACGAAATTATGGAGAAGGTTTGGGCAGCAAGTTCAAGGTTTGAACATCAAAATAATGTATGGGTTTCTTCTCTCTTGGTCCCTTTCCCAAGAATCCCCTTACGATTCAAGAAATTCATTCCGAAACTAAGGTTGTTCCCCATTGCATGTCCTTGTCACTAGTTCCCAAATGATTTCGTAGGTTGGGTATTTTGTGCTGGTAGATTTAGGCATGTATGATGTTTTTATGTTGAATGTAAATATATTATGTTCATGAGATCACGAAAATGATGACTAATGTGTAATCGGAAAAAAAAATTGTATGTAAGAACACGTTGGACAGTGATGTTTAGTCACTGTTTTGGAGAGGTAAAGAGGCACGTTATTGCTTGTATTTTTGTGCTAAACTTGTGTATAATATGCTGTCCATATGGTGTGTGAAAATGGTAAGTTTTGAGTGTAAACGTTGTACTAAATGTAATCCATAAACCACACCTAAATTACATACTAAGTAGTTGGTGAAATGCCCTAAGAAACTAGCATGAAAAGTTGATTTAAGGAAGGTAAGAATTATGAAATAATTTCCAGATCTGTGTACTCTACAATGAGGTTAAAATCTGAGTTTTAAAGGGAAAATAAAAGAGGCGAGGTCAATGGGAATTGAACCCAAGACCTCACATGATAAAGAGGCTGAAAAATTAAAGCAAAACAAAGAGGGGCTAAGGGGAATCGAACCCCCTTAGCTGCTGTTGTCTCGAGAAAATAAAAAGAGAAAATGGGGGCTGGGGGGAATCGAACACGCAACGCTGGGGAGGGAGAAGAGAAAAATAAATCAAAACAATTAAATGGGAGGCGTGGGATTCGAACCCACGACCTCCAGGCAGTGGGGGAAAGAAGAGGAAAAAAAAAGTGTGAGGCATGGGAATCGAACCCACGACCTCAGGGATGGAAAGGGAAGGAGCGAAAAATTTAATTAACAAAAATGAGGTGAGGTTGTGGGGGCTCGATCCCACAACCCCACTGTCAAAATTCTAGCTCTAGCGAAATTTAATTTAAATAAGGAGGCTGTGGGGGTTCGAACCCACAACCTCCCTATTTCTGCGAATTAAATGACAAAAATAAAAGAGGCTGTGGGGGTTTGATCCCACAACCTCTTGGTTTAGGCGAGAATGGACAAGATGATGTTAATGAAAAATAAAAAGGGGTTGTGGGGGTTCGAACCCACAACCCTTCGGCCAACTTAAGAGAAAAAAATTAAGTAGAAAGTTAATGATACGATATTAATATTGGGATTTAATCTAGAGTTAAAATGTTATGAATATTAAAAATAAAATCAATGAAAATGTAAATGATATCCAAGTGCCAACTTAAGAGAAAAATTAAGTAGAAAATTAATGATACGATATTGATATTGGGATTTAATCTAGAGTTAAAATTTTATGAATATTAAAAATAAAATCAATGAAAAATGTAAATGATATCCAAGTGATTCGAAATTGGGTTTCCTTGCCCAAATTTCCGTATTGATACATAAGTCATAGTGAAAAAAATATTCAAGAATAATGCCACCTACATAGATCGAAATCAAGATCTTGGCATATATACAAGATACATAAGTCTTGTACTACATAATCTTAGGAATGTATGACTCACTTAACGAATTATGAATGAAGCCTCATGGCTTGTGTGTATGGACTCATAAGTCTAGCATACGTTTAAAAGTAAGTGAACCTAAGATGTATGTACTGAATGATGAAATGAACAATGAAATGATGAAACCCTAGAAAGGTTAATTAAGGGTATGAAACACACTAATGGCCAAGTATGTTTGCATATGATGAAATGAACATTCACGTAAAATGAGGTGAGTAAATATGAAGAGTGAATATGCAAATGACAATGAACGTGGTGACAACATGATATGAGGCTAATGCTAATGATGAGAGCAATCTCAAATGAGCCTAAGTAAATGTTACCAAAACGTACGCACCTATGAGAGTGTAAGATAATGAAGAGACCAGTCTCTATGAACACTCTAATGAAAGTATTGGGATTAACACACTTAATACTAACGATGAGATGAGAAATCATCTAATGAGCTATGATGTCCTCATACTAGAAGCCAGCTTCCATGACGTATGAGTTGAATGAAATGGAACTTTATACTGAGCACCGATAGGCTAGCTATGAGCGGTGATGCCTTCTTTCGAGAAGGGCGAAGGTTCACGTAACTCTCATGAGATGAGACTGTCCGGCTTGCCGGGTATGGGTCTCCATACATCTCCTAGTCTTTGAACCTATACTGCCAATATAGGGATCTGGCGGGGTTAAATTCCCATGTACGCTAGCATGTTATTGGATCACTTTGGCCGGTGATTCCACCTCTTTTAGGTGTGGGGGAGACACTGGATTTCATGATGCTCACATGATCTATGTCGGTTAAAGTTAAAGTTCCCAATGAATGAATGAGGCCAGCCTCAAATGATGCATAATGAAATGAATGATACCAAAGGTGTTAGGATAGGATAATCAAAAGGTGAGTTAGATTCAAGTAATGACATTAGGTCATTCTTAGTCATTGCACAACGAACCTAATGAAAGTCTTAAACTACATCCTAGGTATAGCTGGTGTTTACACTGGCTTGTGAATGAAATGAAATGGAGTACGTATGAATGAACGAAGCAGACTCTGTGTTTGCTAATGAAGACTCCCTAGTTGAGGTCCCATCTGTTGAGCCCTCATTTCTGGGAGGTCTGAATGTTAAGTCCATGATTCCAAGGTCTTATGGCATATGAATGAATGACATTACAGAAGTTATGTGCTACATGCAAAAGGTGTTGTATGCTATATGATATGTGCTATGTGTAAATGTTATGTGCTGTGTGCAAATGTGAAAAGTATGATGACGTATGTTATTCTCATGGCATCACTTTCCTATTCCAAATTTGGAAAGCTCACTGACTTTCCTAATCCAAATTTGGAAAGCTCATTGACTTTCCTAATCCAAATTTGGAAACTTTCCTAATCTCAATTTGGCAAGTCCACTGACTTGACTTCCAATAATCATGTTGTTAGGAAAGAGCTATCTTTTCTCATGCATGTCCTTGGTGTGTGCTTGCATATACCCGTACTTAGTACATGTGTGTACTAACCCTATACATCTATACTATTTTAGGTGCAGGCACAGGTGGGCGATAGAGCTACAGGATCATTGTTGCACCTATCTGGACGTCAGCATTCATCCGGAGTTTGGTAGGTCCTCATACTTTCGAGGATGCTACTGTTTTACATTCTAGCTTAGTTTTAGAGTTGAGCTAGTGGAGCATGTTCCACTAGCGTTTCTTTCCTATTTTTATTCAGACCTTGTATTGGTGCCATTGTGGCAATTATACACTTAATACTTATTGATCTATTTCTTTCAGTTGCTTATCTCTTAATGTTAGATGGTTGATGGTGAACTGTTATGAAATGTTATGAATGTTTAACAAATATGTTAAGGAGCTAAAAGTTTCAAATTTTCCGCTAAAATTAACCTAAGTGAAGTATGAATAACGCAAGTAGGCTTGTCTGCGACCTCTGAGAGGTCAACGACGCCAGTCTCGTCTGGGGTCTAGATTCAAGTCGTGACACGTACTATTCAAACGGTTGAGGATATGATTCATGCTTGTGTGTTGTATTTCAAAGAAAGTTGGGATCAACATGTATCTCTTGTCAAGTTTTCTTATAATATTATCTTTCAAACTAGTATTCAGATGGCCCCTTACGAAGTACTTTATGGGCGGAAGTGTAGATCACTGATAGTTTGGTTTGAGCTTGGATAAATATAGTTGCTAGGTTCTGATATAGTCCAAAAAGCGATTGGAAAGGTTAGGTTATTAGAGATCGACTTCATACATCACAGTGTCGACAAAAGTTTTATGTAGATGTTCGACGACAGAACTTAGAGTTTGATGTAGAATAATGGGTTTTCCTGAAAGTATCGCCCGTGAAGGGCATAATGTGATTTTTAAAGATATGGAAAATCAGTCCTAGGTACGTTATAGCGTATAGGATTATTCAGAAGATCGGTATGATGGCTTACAAGCTTGATTTATTCGGAATTGGAAGCAGACCATATGTATTTTATGTATCTATGTTGTGGAAGTGCATTAGAGATCCTTCACATATTATACCCATTGAAAATATTTGCATCGCTGAAGATTTATCTTATGCGAAGGTACCAATAGAAATTTTAGACCGACAAGTAAGATAGCTTCGAACTAAAGAAGTAACTTTTGTGAAAGTGTTATGGAGAAATATCAACGTTGAGGAAATGAATTGGAAAGTGGAAGAGGAAATGAGGAACGAGTACCCCTTAACTATTTACGAATTAAGCTGAGTCACATTTCGATAATTGACAATTATATCCTCACACTGACTTAATTAGATTTTTAAGTATCTTTAAAGTGCAATTTATATGTCTTCTTACGAGATAGGTATACGAAGTTTAGTAGTTAAAATTTTTAGAATTTTACTTTAGGTTAGTGACGGTAAAAAATTTAGAATCACAAATAAATTCCTTTGGAAAAGAAACTCAACCAAGGAATGGTCTAACTCCATTCGCAGGTGAATGTTCATAATAGGGGAGAATGTAGGATCACATACTTTTTTCTCTATTTTTTCATAATATATGTGGTGTATTATGGCATGGTTATATGAGGTGTATATGACTTGGTATCGTACATTGGAGATTAAGATTTCAAATGGGTTGCAATATCAAGGAACTAAGCAAAAGTTTTAGGTCCCAGAGACCCCTCAAACAAATTTCAGGATTAAAACAATGGCTCGGGTAGAATTTCACTCGTTTGAAATGTTTAAATTATCTCATACCTTGGGGATAAGCCTATAAGTGTCTAACATGCTAAGAATAGTGTGTTACGAGGTATTATAATAGCAAAAGGGTCGTATGTTAAGTTTTAATATCAAGAAAATTAGCAAAACTAAGGTTTACAAAGTTATTGAAATTTCTCTAATAATATTTTCTTAACTTTGAGTCAAATGTCTTAGATGTTTTCTCCCAATATATAAAGTGTTAGAAGGACCGCGTCCAATCAAACCAAAGGCCTACGAGTCTAGTTTACAATGCACAAAACCATGTATCCAATTGACATCGGAGTAAAATGTTATAAAGGTTTTACTACGGACAGCAGGACAGAATCCAGGTTGTGATCCGAGTCGGGTCAAAAATATGGTATGTCGACTTACTCAACGTTTTAAGCCATAAAAATTCTTTTCACTCCTAAACAGAAAGGATGCTGAAGAGAGGAATGTAATGGAGTTCTTGCATGATGAAGGTTAGTTTTTGATGATTTCTACAATTAAAGGTCGCCCACATGCCTAGAAACGTGATCTTTACACGTGGCAATCATTTTCCCCTTCTATTAGCTACATTTGGAGGTAGTTTTTGAAAATATAAATTGGTAGTTATTTGAATTACTTCAATCTATACACTTGGATTGATAAGGTAATCATCCCGGGACTCTTTTATCATTGTTTTTATGAAGTTCTACGGACGTTTATTCAAGTTGGGAGCATAGGTAAAATCTACCTATTTAAGCTCAATTATGAATTGTTTATAGGTTTGTACCAGTTGTGTATATACAGTGTTTTCGAAGCTTAGGACATAAGTAACAATTTTCATGAAGAAACTACTGGCATTGGAGCGTTCATTGGAAAGGTATGTTAAGGCTAAGCTCCGTCCTCCATTTTAGCACCACTCCTGAGAAATTCCTAAAACGCCAAATGTGATATTTTGATGTTATCTTTCTCAAAATACCTTTTGTGAAATACATTGAGATCTCAACTGAATTATTTTCATGATTCTGTTATTTTGATATTCCACTCGTTCGGATAATAAAGTACTTGACATCTACATGTCATTTTATCGGTTTCCTTGATTGTGCGTCCGCATGTATGATTTCTTGTTCTTCTTTCGGCGATGTGACTTATAATATTATGGTAGACCCTTATTAGTTATCCCTCTTTCCCTACTAATGTTATTATGAAAATCTTTGAAGTAATTCACGATCTTTAAAACCCTCAAATATAACTTAAATGTTTAAACTATTAGAATATTTTGCTTTTTGAAATACTTCTTTTTTAAATCATCTAGGAACGAAGTATAGGAACTAAGAATCACCTTAAACTTGTTATGAATATCTACAAGGTTAAATTAGATTTCTAAAATTTGAGTCATTTTTTAAGCTTATTTGGAAGAACATATGAGGTTTCATGAGATGGTTATTATCACGCCTCGAAGCTACACCCAAAACGCAGACACGGGACCTAGAATCACGAGTGACCCAAAGATAACCTTTCTGGCATATCGTAAGCATACTAAATAAACCGAAGTAAGAAAGTACTGTGCCGAAGCTAGATCTGAAATAAACTGAAATGATGGGAAATATCCATGAATTATCTGAATATATAAAAACTTACAACTGAAAGGTCAAACTCAAGTACTAAAGTTGAATCTAACTATGTTTGAAACAAGCCTCTAACTGACTAGAAGTGCTCGGACATGCCCCCAATAAAATCTATCAAAAACTAAAACTAAAGACTAAAATACAGAAAAGAAACATGTTTGTCATCCTCAGAGAATGAGGACTCACATACTACTGAGCTAAAGATCGGGAACCTAATCCTGCGTGCTTTAAATATTGAGGAATCAGATCCTACATCACGAGAAGATGTAGTGCATAGTATGCGTCAGTACTTGAAAGGTATTGTGCATGCAGGATAGAGTAAAACTGAATAAAACATATGACTCAACAAAGCGATAAAGCAATGATATAATCTGAACATGATGAATACTAAATATACTGAACATGAACTAATTGAATGCAATAACCAAGTTTATACATGCTGAAACTGAATACTTAACTGTAACTGGTAACCTGGTCAAAGAACTAGAATTAAATGTGGGAGCTACTAACGGCTGACATAAAATCACATGAGATAAATGTGAATTCCAATGTATACGCCCCATCGAAAGGACAAAGGTATAGAGGCATGACTAGCATGATCACTAAATTGATGCCCACATATGGGACTTACAACCTACGAGGTCACGTAGTTCTAAGACTTGAGGGTGACTGACCCTAGTCCAATCGTTATTAAGCCTACTCCCAATTGATTATGTTATTAACACATTATGACTAAATTTATGTAATACTAGATAACTCAAAATACTTACATGCTTAATGAAAATGCAACATTTATATACTGATAAAGAAACATTTGAAAATTGAGACATGTAAATATGTTTATCTATCTTAGCTAATGTAATTCATGAACTAAAGGAACTACATAACTACAGTTCTGACTTTATGAAGGAATCTATGCAAAACAATGCTAAAATCATGATAACTTGATTAGGGACATTAAGGTAACATAATCTGCTGAAATTCTAGAAACCTAGGTCTAGATAATATGAAGGAAATCATGAATCTGATTGAATTCTATGGACCTAATTGGTGAAAGAAACCCACTAGTAAAATCCCACATACCTAATGACGAATTACACGGAGAAATCTTTTGATTTCGGGGCTGGAACTGACGAAACTTGGCTACGTGTTCTTGGAGGAAAACTTGCATCTCTTTCTCCCTCTTTTGCTCTAAGTTTCAATGATTTTGGTGAATGATTGATTAGGGTGAGTTCTAATTTAGTTTTTAGGTTACAACTGACCAAACCACATAGTTTAAGGGTTAAACGATGTAGTTTATGGGTCTTAATGCAAAAGGAAAACACCAAATGACCCCTAACGTAAAATCTAGTGAAGCCACCGACAGGATTGTCCAATGGATCGTCGATCGACTGCCAGCCCTTCATGTCAGTCCAACGATCTCCATCAGAGGATGGTTCTGGGGTTTATGCGATGGTCCATTCTGGTCGGCTGTCGTTCACGATTGGGAGTTGAAAACTGAGGGTCTGACCTACGGCCCTGGACCACAGACCGTGGTCTGGCGTAGGTCTGGACTAAGAAAAATATTCTGGGACTTTTTAGGAAGGGTTGCAGGTGTCCATCCACAGATTACGAGGAGGGACCGCTAGTGGAAATCGTGGGTTGCACCTACAACTTCTGAAAATTTATTGGTTTGGTTTGTTTTCGGATACGAGGAGTTATAGTTACATGTCATACAAAATTGATTACGGGTTTATGAGAACAATACTACAAACGGGCCAAAGATTGGCAACATGACAATGGTAACAAATATGTGTTATAAATCTATGACATGACATGACATGTTATGCATTCTGCTCCCGAGCTATAATCGTAGGTATGGGTCCTTTGCCTATATTTATACGTATAAGACAATGATGGCCATAAGTTAGCGAATATGATGACGGTTAGCTACCGGAAAGCACCACCATTGCTAGCATTTGGTTGGGTATGTCATGCATTTGCATCTATATATATGTATTCACGACATACGATTATACGAGCATACAATGCATATTTAAATAGTAGGAGGCCAAATATCAACCATGGAGATTATTGTGTTTCAGTTTAATGTGGTATCTCTATTACCCTTTTAGCTACTTATGATTCCATATTCCTCTATTCATACTAGTACATTTTTATTCATCCTTACGTCCTATTGCCTGGGATGCTGCTTTTTTTTTTCCCGTGCGAGCAGGTTTAGGCAGAGATTATGATCGAGCCACCCGCTAGGATTTGGGTTCAGCTGTGAGGTTGTAAGCTCCATCTTATCTTGGGGCTATCGGAGGATGGTTAGCTTTGTTTTTACAGTTTGGGTATAGTCAGGGCCTTGTCCCGACAGTGCTTATGTTACTTATAGAGGCTATTGTGGACATAATATTTTGGGTTTTCTTTTGTAAGTGTAAATCTCCAACTCATGAACTTTGCATGTATATATATATACATATATATATATATATATACATATATATATATATATATACATATATATATATATATATAAGTAGGTATGTCTTCATTTCTGGCCTCGGCGGCTAGCTAGTACATCTTTATATTTTCGGATTATCTACCATTGTTTGTATGATTTATTCTCATTCAGGTCATGACCTTCAAGGTCCAGGGTTCACTTTTCAGAGGTTGTGGTGCTTTATCTTTTTGTCTCACAGTTCGGTTATCTAGTATGTTTTAGTGGGTAGCTCGATCGAATAGGATATCGACTGCTAGTTACGCCCTCTATTTGGAGCGTAACAAGTTAGATCCATTTTTGAATGCATAATACTTGTATATTGATGAGAGAGTTCATGCTTAGGCCTTTGGACATGGTGTTCAGATGATTAAATACATTGAATTTGTTGTTTCGGTAAGGCACTTGGTTAGTAGTGTTGGCCTTATGACTGTTGTTGGATGTTGTTCTATGGGGGGTTAACAAATGGGTAATTGGACCATGAGCACGAAATTGTATAAGAAGAGTCACTTCAAGTAAGCGATGTTGAATTGACTTCCAATCTACGTTATGTGTGCACGCTAATTATTTTTGTAGTATATCTTGTACAATATGTGATTACAAAGAAAAAAGGGATGAATGTGAAATAATTTTTCTAAGTCTCATACAATGACTTGTCTTAATTCTTGTGGCCTAACAAGTTTGGTTGTGATTGTATGTTGTTGTGATTATCAATTGACTTGGATACCATGCCTGATACAGATTATTGATTGACATGGGTACCATGCTTGATACAAATTATGATATAGCGGAATGAGGTAGGGAAGTTTGGTCATAGGGTGTATGAGTTCAAAGGTAGTATTATTTGGTAGTAAGTATTGTGGTTGAAGGATCAGTGTAGTTAACCTATACTTTAAGTTATATGTTCTTTTGAATATTTGCATGATATTATGTGGCAAATTCTGATCAAACGATGATACCTACTAGTACGTGTTGTTTGTATTGATACTACTCTTATTATATCACTTGACATAGTCTAGTTGCAAGATCAATGATGTTTTCTTAGGTGAAACAATGATGATCTCCGACAGCTATCTACTCCTCTTTCCTTATGGTGAGAGCTATATTTTGACATTTGGTGTTCTTTTAAAAGCTCTTATACTTGTTTAAACTAGTTCCAAGGGAAAGTTAAACATGTTTTAAGATACATTCTTAATTTTCCAAGACTGGGAGTAATAATGTACTTAAATAAGGTGATAAATTGATTTTTGTTTACTTCCACGTTAACAGTTTTGAATCAGATGGTGAGGATTCTCCTATTTAGGGGTTAGGATAAATGTCCACACGGTCGGTGATTTGGATCATGACAGTCTAGATTTGAAGAAAAAATATTTTGTTACGAGCCTTGCCCTACCCCGCTCCGTTAATTAATTAACCTGCCCCACCCCGTAAGATTTAGCTCATCCCATCCAGCTATCCGTTTAAGCAAGCTACACTAAAATACAATACATTAAAATAATATAAGAACTGTACAAGCAGCCATCAGCTTCAAGCCCTTCACTTTACCAGTCACAATACTATCTCATCTACCTCTTTATCAGATTTCATACATACTTCCGAAGGTCAATGTAGTATATATGTAATATATGCCCCCATCTCATTAGCCATTCTACTACGTTTTAAGTTAATTTGCCTAATCCTGAAAGGACATCTACCTTTCTACTAAGTATCCTATTCTCTATATACCAATCTCTAGCTTACGGTGAAGGCTTGATAGTCGAAGCAGTTGATGGAAACAGAATGGATGGAATGTCCCTGATCCGGTATCCACTGCCCCAGAATGAGGCAAGACCAAGGCCCATTATAGCCATTGCAACAACAGAACATGCAGGTGGTACCGCTTGACTGCTTCCAAGGAATTGAGTTGCAAGTAGCCCCGCCAGTGTAGAACTCTGCATTCCTGTGCATAAAGAAATTGTCCTGCACACTTCTTCTTCAAACCTGCCATTGTACATGCAATGAGATCAGAGTAGATGAAGAAATGACACCACCGGTTCTCTTCAAGCCCACAGACAGCAACAAATTGAAGCAATTAAAGATGGTATTTCAGAAGCAAGAGTTGAACATTATTAACTTTCCTGAAGAAACCAAATATGATATTTAATCACCCCTTAAATGACATATATTCAACCCGAAATTGGACAGGTTAATTAATGTGAATGTCCATAGGAGCAATTTGACAAGACTCTTGCATCACTATGATGGGACCGAGTTTGGATAGTTCAATTTATGTGATACCCATTGATGAGTATCACATAATCTAAGAACAGGAAAGCAATCATCAACATGACGGAAAATGTGTCACAAGTACAGTGCTTGAATCACTAATGCATTTCATCACATAAAACAGGTGCAGCTACAAGAGACTAACCAATACCTCAAAATTGGAAGTTTGGAGAGCCAATATCCCAAGGCAAATGCCATTGCATGAAATGTCAGTACGGGAGCGATCAATTTTGCACCCTCAGCAGAAAGAATCTGAGCACGATTGATTGCAAGAGGGCTGCCAATACACAGTGAAGTACAAATCATGGCAACAAATGGCATCACAGGTTGAATAACAGATACTACTGGTTTTGCATAGGTGTTCAACACTAAGCCAAGAGCGACGGGGAGAAGAACAACCTGCAAAGACAGTAAATGCATATGGACTCATTTTGATGTAAACAACTGAGATATTATGATATAAAAAGCCTTTCACCAGCACTGTTTGGCATACTACAATTCTGCTAATTATCAAGAAGCAATAGTGTTGGGGCATCTGATACCTGCAAGATTGACTTTGCCATTGCAACTGCATCAACTGGAACGACTGAACCAAAAAGAAGGCCAGTTAAAAGTGGAGTAACAAGAACTGAAGCAATGGTACTTGAACTGGTCAAGAGAATACTGAATGCCACATCACTTTTGCTCAAGAAGCTGGCATAACTTGATAATTGAGCCCCTGCGACACAAGACATAAGGACAAAACCAGCGTAGAACGTTGTAGGCATCCCAAATGCCTGTGCTACCAACAAACCAAGAGCTGGCTTCAGGACATATTGAGCAACGAATCCAACTGATAAGGGCAAAGGTCTGCAATCACCAAAGGTCAAAAGCTTTACAACGAAAACACCAACTACTTTACCAGTGATCAGGTCGATAAACTAGTAAATTGGGCTTACCTTTTAATCGCAAGAGCAAAATCATCAATAGAAAGTCTAATACCAATTGATAACATGATTCCTCCAAGTGCTGGAGCATACAATTCTTTAGAAACCCTGCATATTCCTCTATGAATTATACAAGACAACAATATACAAATGTTGTATTAACTAATAAATTGACAAAAACAAAAGATTATACCCATAAGCAATAGTTAAAGTGAAGGGAATTTGCGAACCCGAAAAACATATGTAGAACTAAATTCGATGTAAATAGCAATTGTGTTGAAATTAAACCGGAAATTCGTGATTTCTTAACAAAGATAAATTATTGAGTTTAGAGTTGAAGTTGGGCAAAAGAAGATATGGTTACCATGTGAAAGTTGAAGGGTGAGAAAGAGCAGCAACAGCAGTGAGGGCCACAACAAAAGGAAGCAATGCAGAAAGTGCTTGTGAATAATCCATCTTTTCATCATCTTCTGCTACATAAAAGCTTTTCGGATTAGCACCAAACGAAAGTAACGACAAGTTGCCTTCCCGTCTGTGCAAACCCACTCTCCCAGTTAACGGAGACGAAGTCGAACATGCAACAGCGCCACCATTAAACCCTTTTAGAACTGGATACCTTATACAAAAAGTAGTCTTACTATGGAAAATTGAATTGGGGATAGAAAGAAAAGGTTTTGGGTACTTGACGGATAAAAATGGAGTTGTTGACATTCTGAGAATCAAAGAAATAGCTCTCCGGTTAGTATAATTAATTCCGATCGCCGGGAAAAATTGACTACTTTTCCGGCGAGGAGGAAAAAGAAAAAAAGGAGAGGAGGAACAAAGCGCTGAAGAGATGACAAGAGAGTTTTATACAGGAAAACTTTTTTATGGTGTTTACGCTCATGTAAACTTCTCTTTTCTTTTTGTCTTTTTTTCTTTTTTCGAGATGTTTTGTACAGTTGTAGATATTTGTCACTTTAATTCTGAATTTTTAAAATTTATTTTATTATTTAAAACAATTTTATTTTTAAATTTCATGATAGACATTTGATAGTATTTTTTTTTATACATTTATACTTACATCTATTAAAATTTTATAAAATATAAATTAAATTACTTAAAAAGTTATATTTATGATTTTAATAAAAAATAATAGTGAAAAATATAATATGAATTATGTCTTTAAATATTTTTTTAATATATATGTATTGCTCACAAATTAAGTTAATGTGAAATAAAGAGAATAGGAAAAAAGTGACTAAAATGATCTTTAATTTATGAGTAATTCTTTATTTTGATTTTTAATTTGTTTCACTTGATTAAATTGTCCTTAATATATAATAAAAGTATTACTTTTGGTCCTTAATATTTATCATTTGATTGAAATGGTTCTTACTGTATGATAATATGTGATCATTTTGATGCTAAACATAACATATTTATAAAAAAGTGTTCAATTTTTCTTACAGATCCTACGTAGCTGATAAAGTTCACCATCGAAGTCTTCTTTGTTTGCTCCAAAGAAAATATATTTATTATTTCTCTTGCTTAAAATAGAAATCATGTCAATAGAAAAATATTTTAGAAAAAACTATATAGTAATATTTAACCCTTTTACTATATAAATATATTTGATTTATGGTAAACACCAAATAAACACCTTTCATCATATAATAAAAGTCATTTCAATCAAGTGTGATATATTAAAAATCAAAATAAATACACTTATCATATATTAAAAACTATTTCAATTAAATAAAATATAGTTAAAATACAAATAAAGCATTACTCATTACTCATGTATTAAGGACCATCGTGGTCATTTTCTCAAGGGGTTGTATAGTGTACTTGATTGCAATATTGAAGCTGCCCCCTCGGAGTAAGGATATTTATTCAAAAAGTATCCACATATTTGCAATGTCACCCTCATCTCTTACTTATATTTCTCTTTAAAAAATAAAAATTGTTGTTGTTTTTAAATTTGTTTACATTTGAAAATACTATTCGATAACGTGGATATTCTTCATAAATTTAAGAAGCTACCTGAATAACCTTTGAAGTATTTATTAAGTTTAAATAGATCTACTCTTTAAACAATAAATTCAACTTTGTTTACATTTTTAAATATTTAATTCCTTAGGAAACTAATTATAGTATCTCACATTTTTCATCGGTGTCAAATCAAGTTGAATCTAGACACTTAAGTGTATTTATTGAA
The DNA here is from genome assembly GCA_016801875.1 of Solanum sitiens. Taxonomy (NCBI): domain Eukaryota; kingdom Viridiplantae; phylum Streptophyta; class Magnoliopsida; order Solanales; family Solanaceae; genus Solanum; species Solanum sitiens. The sequence continues at coordinate 701,419 of JABWTJ010000329.1, forward strand.
ATATAAAAATTGAGAACATCAACATTATATGTTACTTAATTATTTGTTAATTAAAATAAAAATGATGATGCTGGTCAAAGTTAAATTTAATGGTGGAGTCATAAAATCAAAGTTGTTGTAGACGCGGTTCCTAGCATTAATGCGGACTAATCCTCAATTTTAATCTTCTTGATTGTTATTGTATGTAAATATTCTATAAAAATAAAAATTATGGTAGTAAAAAATCATAATCTCGGATTGCATAATACATAAACATTTCTTTAAATTCGGTCTTAACTGATATCTTACATTTATATTATTCAATTTTTGCTAGACAAATAGACGCTTGAATTTGTATAAAATTAAACGAGTAGACACACATCATACATTGCATGATACAGATAAGACATCACATAAGATATAAATTAGTTACGTATAACGCCAAATATGATGCATATACATTTGTTTAACTTTACAAAATTTTAAGTGTCTATTTATGTATATTTAAAGTTGAAATAAATAAACACAAGCAGTAATTTGATAGCTCCGTCCACAATATAACAGAGACCGAGACAGAAAAGACCAAATACACAACAAATTTCCTTCTTTTCAGACTCTTCTTAACACTTGTCCACCATGCTCCTACACCACTTCAACTGCATGCAACTTTAATTTGCTCATAACACATGTTAAGTACTACACAATTATTTCAACTTTCAATTAAAAATAAATTACTATTCTTCACTTTCATTTTATAATAATAACTATTTTGTCCAAAAAGTTAAATAATACATTGCTATATTTGATATTTTTAACGGAAGATTATATTTATTCCTTTTAATTCAATAATATTTGTCTACTATTGATTTTACGAATATAAATAAAAGGATAATTATGCTATATCATACATTAAATAAGTGAAAATTCATCCATTCGTTTCATAAAGTGAATAAATATTATTGGACGTCCTAAGATACGTATGAACGGAGAGACTAATTGTCACATCCGGGGAGCACCCTGTAGAAGTAACATGGCGTACTTGACCTCTCGGAGGTCTTATACAAGCCTATAGTTATCATTCATCGCATTGACATAGTAAATTCAGCGAAAAATTTAAAACTTTTCATAGCAGATCATATGCTAGAAACTTCATCTCATATATAGATAAAACATAAGTCATAATACATATTTAGACCTTAAGTCTCTTTGCCATCTTGACTCAATCATCATTAGAATACATTATGGACACGACCCTTAAAACATAAACATAAGTACAATATTTAAGACTTTGCAGTAAACCATAACATAGGAAATCCTTAGACTTAAGGATTCCTTTCCTTGATCTTGGGAATCACATATCAAGCTCTTCAATCACATAGACATCCTTTAAGCATCCATAACCTACACTTTGTGTAAAAAGTAGAGAAGGATGGAGTTAGTACAAGAATGCACTAAGTATGACAACCATGCAAAAATATGCATTTAAAAGGTACATTTTCTTTGAAATCATACTTCATGCCATTTTGAGTAAATCTCCATAAAATCTTTGTACAATAGCATTTATATCATTCACATACTTCATATAGACATATTCAAAGGCCAAACATTACATAAAATCACATATAGAATTTAAATCATATTTGAGGTCACTTTACAGTGAGCTCTTTTACCTTAACAGTGAATCTTTTTTTCCTTTTAACTCATCAACCTTCCAAGTAACCCTCTAGTGATACTTGGTGCAATGCATAACCTTAAGGCCACAAGGAAACCATACATACATTCTACACAAGGCAACACATACCATTAGAGAAGTATAGTACATCCTGGACATAAGCCATGACTTTAAGGACATTACAGTAAACCTCTTAGTCATTTGCACATATACTTACTTCTTTTCTTACTCATCATTTTTAGACCTTGTTCATGACCCCAATCTTAGTCTACCAGTGCAATGTACATGTGAAACCCCATAACCTCACACATACTTAGTAAACTCATCATGAGACCACAAACCTGAACAATCAATTCATACATCAACATATTAAGTGAAGACAACTTCATTCATGTCAACAACCTTCATCATATAGTAATTTAGACAACCATAGTACATATAAGGATAAGATCACATCATATAGATTCATACCATGCACATCTTCATAACAAGTAGATAGATACTAAAATGTCATGCATAAAGACATACCCATAATCATATATATTAGGTCACCTTCCTAGGACTTCCTAAGGAACTACTTGTGCAACGTCTAGATGGGTTCATTACTTCCACCTATCCTAAGTAACCTCCCTTAAGTCATCCTAGTTAGGATCCTAGTCATTTACTTCCATTGTCCATTTTACTTTAGAGAAACTATAGTCTTAACCGACACTAAGACCATGGGTGCTAAACATGAATTTGGTGTTGTAGAGCCTTACGCCAATGGAATGTGTTCCTACCTATCCAAGGTAGAACATTAACATACATCCTAGCATCCTAAGTGAATTCACTTTGCTAGATCCTATGTGGCAAGCATACTTTATGGAACTAAGAGATAGGTATAATCCCTCTACATGCCATTGGGCAATTGGGGCCTCCTCTCATAAGAAAACATGGGTGAACCTTCCTCAAAGAGAAGTCACCACCTCATGTGGATCCATAGGTGAGTGTTTCTCTAAGGGAAGTCAACACTCTATAAGGAACATATGGTGAATCTTCCTCCAAGGGAAGTCAACACCTCTCATTGTCAAGTTCATTCGGTGCTAAGCTAAGTTCCCTTTATTGAAAAGTATTTAATTACATTTTTCATAAAACATAGGCTTAGGATATTCATCCCTCATATGCTTATAGCATATTCAAGCACCTATCTAGTTTTAGAGTAATATTGGGCGCACCTTTCAATGCCCCTCTATTTACTAGATCATCATTCATGTGTGAGTGTACATATTTGTGAGCAAACCTTTCACATAGCACATAAATATCACACATGTCCATATATCAATGTATAAGTCTATAAGTATAACTATATGAGCAATTCTTTCATATAAATCCTCTAAGACTCTATGCACCTTCATACTTTATCATATCATATAAGTCATATTCATAACATATCCATATATTCATTTTTCATGTACATAGAAACCAAACCTAGGAACTATCCTATCGAGGTACACATGTCAATGCATAGACAAGGTCCCATACCCTTTCCCATACTAGTACACCTATCAAGTCATCCTAGTTAAGGAATACATAACACACTTCACATACTTATACATTACATGCATAGTAGTAGACACTAGTGAATATGAGAACAATCTTTCATTAGACACTTTGATTCTATACTACTTGTAAGCATGCATGAAGTGTGAGTGTGTGTACATTGGTCTACATGATAACATAATGGCTATCAACAACACATTGAGGCAACCACCCTCTTAAGACCATATTACACTTTCAAGCATATACCACACAACACAATTTAGCATAGGAGGCAAGCTAACTTCATATTATACTTTAAGACTCCTAACATTAGATATTCACACATTCACATAGGGTTGCATGGGTAGGGTTTATCAATCCTTAACACTTCATTAATGGTAGACCCTACACATGATCTTACACAACCCTTTACATGGTCATAACTATAGCACATAACCTAGATTCACAACTAAAGTATAAGACTAGGCACAAGTTACACATAAGATGCTCATCATAACCACTTACCATATATTCATCAATTTGACTTCAAGGCCATTTTCAACACATATATAATGAAAATAAAGTAAACACCTCCACCATTAGTGGTGCATACCACATAATGCCATATAAGGCTTCATCCATTAACAATACTATAGGAAGTAGAGAAATAAAAGAGTAGAACAATTCTTACCAATCCTTTAGCCTTTGGTCATCATTGACCATTACTACTCTTTCATCAATAATCAAGTATATGGAAGTATCTACAGTACCATAATCATACATGAAGTCAAATATAAGCTACTACAAGGTCATGCTACAACTAGTACAACACATTAACATACTAGAAAGTTGAAGAACATAGACCATTACCCAATTTCACTTGCATGGATTGTAAATCATATTTCATTAATCTTATCAACCTAGGACAGTGGGTAAATATACACTTAGCATATCGAATTCATGCTTAAATCCCTACAAGATCATGATACCAACAGAGGCATTAGACTATCAATTCAATAGTGAGTAGAGGGAGTAGGCTATCTTAACAATTACTCAAAGTATTGATCATCAATCATATATTACCAATAAAATACATGCTAGAAGTAGATCAATAGATCTTTACTAAGAAGAAATCATGCTTCATCTAACCACAATTCGAGATCACATCACATACATAGTCTTTTCACTTAATAGACTAGAACAATCTAGATCAATTCATGTAAGCCTTTCTTTAATTTGATCATCAAGGGTTTACACCCACAATTCATCCATAATGTTAACTTAAGGCAGTAGCTACAATGATGTCACATCCGGGGAGCACCCCCTAAACGTAACTGGCGTCGTCGTCCTCTTTGAGGACTAAGACTATCCCTTAGCATTCATCATAACATTCATTGGCTAAAATATGCGGAAAAATTAAAACTTTTAACTATATCTAATCGGAGGTTTATATAGACCTCTACATACACATAATAGTATTAATATCGAGTATACATAGACCCGTTCGTATATGAAGATTACTTAGTCTTCTACTTTTATTTCATACACATATATAAGATAGAATTAGAGTCATAAAATCTGTCTCATCTTATAACCATCTAGAATGACAATATCAAATTGGGCATAGACCTACAACAATAAAAGTAAGCCACATATAGGCTTTATACAACTTGTTTCTCAAATGAAAAGATAGAGTCAACATAAGTGTCTTAATATCAAAGAAAATCCATAGGTAGAATATCGGCATCATCCTCGGGAAAATGAGGACCTACCACTTGGATGATAAGAGTATCCAAGCCTCCTTCTCAATCGCCTCTAACCAAACCTCAATGACCAAAACCTAAAGTGTTTGAGAAAAGGGGATAAAATGGGGTTAGTATGCCACATGTACTAAGTATGAGACCATATGCACATATAACATCCAAACATGCTAAAAGTGGTCATTTAGTTAAATCATGCCATTTTATACCTTTATGCACAATCAACAAACTAGACCAACCATTTAAACATGTTCAATCAAGTCAAAGACACTATATGCATATCACATACTTGAACCAATAATCTCATATAACCCTAACATCAAGTAATCATATTACAAGCATGAATAAGAGTTAATCATGTGAATAGCAAAGCAAGACAACCAATCATAATACTTATGAAGCCACACGTGCAATTAACAAGCAAAGCCCCATAACCCTACTCAATCAAGTAACCAAATACGAATTATAAGTAGTAACTCAGTTCACATAACGTAGCTTTCAACACGCATAAGTTCATACCTTATCAATAAAGACCAATTTCATGTTCATAAGCATCATAATCATCATATAAAGTCATTTACCTTTATCATTAATTACATAAATAATATTGGTCTCCTAAAGCTCCTATCAAGGCAAACTAGTGCAAGGCATAGGTAGAGTCCCATACCCCTACATAAGCTAAGTCAACCCCTCAAGTCACTTTAGTTAGTCTATACATCATTACTTCATTTTAGTTTAGGGAACACTTGCCTTAACCGACATAGACCACATGAGCTAATGTGGAATCGGTGTCTTATAACCTTACAGCTATGGAAGGTGGTCTACCGGCCAAGGTAAAACCTAACATAAACGTAGCTTTCTAGGTGGATCCACTAGCTAGTATTCCTATGGTGGCAACAGAGTTATGGAACTTGGGGCATCATTGGAAACCTCACTCTACACCCTATTTGGGCCATGAGGCTATCCACCCCGTGAGAACCGTAGTTAACCCTACCTTCCCTATGTGGTAAAGTGTCACCATCTCACATACAAGATCACTCGGTGCTAAGCTAGAGTCCCTTATTGAAATGTCTTTCACCTATAATTATCAATCACAACTTAGTTTAGGTCGTAGGGTCTAGCCCTTGTATAATCATCATCATAATAGCTCAACATGAATTGCATGAGTATAAGCCTTTCATCACAATTCATATAAGTAAGGTTGACACTTTACATATTTTTTCATAATAAGGCACATTGGTAATCACAATCATCCTTATATCTTTACATCTTAATCAACCTTACAACCATAAAATAAGACATTTCAATTCAACATCATACCACCCTATCAATCCTAAACAAGGCATACTCTAACACAATCATCATGACTTTATCACAATTTTAACCATAATTGAAACAAAGGATAAGGTCACAAGACTTACCAAGTCTTCCTCATAACTCATCATCATCAAGGTCTTACCATCAACTCTTAGTTCAACTCACTTAGGTCATCAAGTCACCATAATTCAAAAACTAATGTAATCACAAGTCTAAAAGAATCACTACATCATAATTTAATAGTAGATAAAAGCTTAGGATTAAGTCAAATTAATCATACCCTAGATCACCTATAAAGAACTAGCATGAAAGACTATACATTATCCTAATTCATTCATAATCAACATAAACAACATCATCTAAAAGTGATTCAACCCTTAACCAAGTCAATTGAATGATTAAACTACAATATGAGTCAAGATCACAACTTAGGGTTAGAGACTTGGGATCATGTTCTTCAATTTAGGCAAGACCATCATCAATTACTATAATCAAGTTAAAATACATGTTAATCAACTCAATACCACCCAAAGGAAACATCAAAAAATCAATCCAAATATCAAATTCGGAATTGGATGAAACCCATTTGAATCTCTAGTTTTGAAATCAATTTGAATGAACCCTTTGAGGAAAGAGGTCTCAAAGGAGAAGAGATCCCATACCTTAACTATTTGGTGAGAATTTGAAGATGAATCCACCCTTTTCCAGCCCCCAATTCACCTCCTAGACTTAGCTTGCAATGGAGTCTTCCAATAGAGAGAGAAAGAAGAGTGTAGATAGAGTAATTTGTTTTTGAGTTCTAATTAGATTAAAGGGGTTGGGGACTTTATATGGGTGACTAACTAACTTAATTAGACCCCCTTAATCCCTTAATTAACCACCTAAACCCCCTAAATAATTAATGGACTTAATTTAAAACGTGCAGGAAACTTACCAGCCCTCACAGACGAGACCCCGTCGATGGATTGGCCCCCCTTTCGTGCTGCACATCCGTCGTCTCGGTCATAGACTTGTGCAGCCGAGGGCTTCCTCCCAACGGCTAAGTGGAATGACGGAGGCATCGACGGTCCGTCAGTCCACACACGGACCGTAGGTTGCCCTATAGACTACAGACTGCCAACACTTGCCTAAGTGTGGAACGACGGTGGCATCGACGGTGCGTCGGTTCACACACGGACCGTGGGTTGTCCCGTTGATGCACACTTCCCAGGCAGTGTTACCTAATCCCACAAGCGTCCTCCTCAAGGGCCCTTGGTTGGTCCTTGGGGAGTCGTACCCGGACGTTTTGATCTTGAAACATCTCTAACATGAGTACCACACATTTTGACCAAATTTCGTTAATTTCCGACTCTTAAAAACTAGTCAAATAAGCCAGGCACACTAGCACCTCTTTGAACCAACTTTCGGACGTCATGGACGTTCTTGGACATTTTGGTTCTCCAACTTCCTAAATGACCAATATTCATTAAACTAACCTTAAAAACAGTGTCTAGACTTCCCGACACCTAGTTAGGCTTAACTACACGTCTTGTATTTTCGAAATGTTACATTATCCCCTCCTTAAAAACATTCATCCCCGAATGACACTAAAATTCTTTTCAAGGAAGGAATAAACTCAAGACTAGAAGCCCAACCAACATCAATGCAACATAATACATATCATTTCAATCAAGGCAATTCAAAACTTCAATTACCAAATATGAGACTCAACATCACTTCATGAGGTACTTCCTTCTCACAACAACCATATGAGCTCAACATGATACATATGAGTCAATTAGAATCAAGTTCAACTTATCAACATAATACACAACATTTCATAAAGACTCAACATGTCAAAATGCACAACATGACTCAAAACAAGCCAAAAGCAAAAATTTCAAAATTTTAAGGCAAAAATCATTGTAGCTCACTGTAATTTCACTGCCAAATTTTTAAAATTGTAACTTTGCAAATCTTCAACCAAAAATCAAGAAACTTCATTTTCTAACCATATTTACATTATTTAAAAGAATGACTAACCTCAATTATCAAAAAGATGAGGGTAACGGTACTTCATGTCGGCCTCGGCCTCCCATGTTGCACCCTCAACTAAGTGATTTCTCCATAACACTTTTACGGATACTAGCTCTTTGTTCCTCAACCTTTCACTTGCCTACCAAGAATTTGAACCGGAACCTCCTTATAAGAGAGGTTATCCTTGACACCAAGACCTTCAATAGGAAAATAGACTCGGGATCACCGACACACTTCTTAAGCATAGAAACATGAAAAACCGGATGAACCGAAGTCAATTCACTAGGCAACCTCAACTCATAGGCAAACTTACCTACCCTAAGCAAGATCTCATAGGGACCCACATAATGAGGACCCAACTTCCCTTTCTTGCAAAATCTAACCACCCCTTTCATAGGTGAAATTTTAAAATACACTTTATCACCTTCTTCAAACTCAATATCGCTCCTCCTATGATCGGCATAGGACATTTGCCGACTATAGGCCGTTTGCAAGCGATTTCTTATAACATGTACTTTCTCCAAAGTCTTATAAATAAAATTGGGACCAAGAATTAAAGGCTCACCGACTTCAACCACCCTATAGGAGACCTACACTTCCTACCATGCAAGGCTTCATACGGAGCCATGGAAATTGATGAATGGAAACTATTATTATAAGCAAACTCCACCAAAGGCAAGTGCTTATCCCAACTTCCTTTGAAATCGATGACACAAGATCTAAGCATATCCTCATGGGTTTGAATAGTATGTTCCGCTTGACCAACCGTTTGGGGATGAAAAGCAGTACTCAACTTCACCTTAGTACCCAACCCTTCTTGAAACAACCTCCAAAACCTAGATGTGAATTATGCACCACTATCCGATATGATGGATAACGGAATACCATGGCGACACACAATCTCATCTATCAAGATCTTAGCATCATCCTCCGCCGAATAAGTAGACTGGACGGGAAATATAATGAGCGGACTTGGTCAACCTATCAACCACCACCCATATAGAGTCATATTGCTTTTGGGTCTTGGGCAAACCTACCACTAAATCCATACTGATGTCTTCCCACTTCCAAGTAGGAATTTGGATTTCTTGTAGTAAGCCACCCGGTTTTAGATGCTCGGCTTTCACTTGTTGGCAATTTGAACAGTTAGCAACAAACTCCGCTATGTCCCTTTTCAAACCTTCCCACCAATACACCTCTCTAAGGTCATAATACATATTTGTTGACCGCGGATGAATGGAATAATGAGTCCCATGAGCTTTCTCAAGGATACGGTTCCTCAAGTGATCAACATTAGGAACACACAACCGCCCTTGATATCTCAAAACACCATCCCCCCTAAGGAGAAGGACTCATTAAACTTGCCAAGAACCGATTCTTTCAACTCCATTAATGGTTTATCAAGGTGTTTTTTAGACTTCACCTCAACAACCAAAGATGATTCGGAGTTATGACGGACCATCACACCACCATTTGGAGAACCTTCCAATCTAATACCCAACCTAGACAACCTATGAACCTCTTTTACTAGGTCCTTTTTGGCTTGTTCAACATGAGACACACTACCTATATACAAACGGCTTAGAGCATCCGCTACCACATTCGCCTTGCCGGGATGATAAAGAACACTCATATCATAGTCTTTCAATAACTCAAGCCATCTTCTTTGTCGGAGATTCAATTCCTTTTAGGTAAACATATATTGGAGACTTTTATGATCGGTGAACACATCAATATGACCACCATACAAATTATGCCTCCAAATTTTTAAAGCAAACACCACGCCCGCTAACTCAAGATCATGAGTGGGATAGTTCCTCTCATGCACCTTGAGTTGCCTAGAAACATAGGCAATAACCTTCCCATGTTGCATAAGCACACATCCCAAACCAACACGGGATGCATCGCAATAAACCACAAAGCCCTTTGTACCCTCCAGTAAAGTCAACACCGGAGTGAAAGTAAGCCTATATTTTAACATTTGGAAGCTCTTTTCACACGCTTCCGACCATTCAAACCTCTTACTCTTTTGGGTCAAAGTAGTCAAAGGAGATGCAATGGACACAAAACTATCCACAAACCTCCGATAATAACCCGCTAGACCCAAGAAACTCCTTATGTTGGTTGGAGTCAATGGTCTCGGCCAATTTCTCACCGCTTCCGTTTTCCTTGGATCAACCTCAACTCCCTCACTAGAGATGATGTGACCAATAAATGCCACCGACCTCAACAAAAACTCACATTTACTATACTTGGCAAACAATTGATGCTCTTTAAGGATTTGCAATACAACCCTCAAATGACCCATGTGATCACCCTCATTTTTCAAATATACCAAGATGTCGTCAATGAACATAATGATAAATGAATCTAGGTAACTTCGAAACACCCTATTCATTAGGTACATGAATGCTGCCGGAGCATTAGTGAGGCCAAATGACATAACAAGAAACTCATAGTGGCCATATCGAGTCCGAAAATTCGTTTTTGGTACATCCTCACCTCTCACCCTTAGTTGGTCATACCCCGATCTCAAGTCAATTTTGGAAAAGTAGCTTGCTCCTTGGAGTAGATCAAATAAGTCGTCAATCTGAGGGGGAGGATACTTGTTCTTAATTGTGACTTTGTTGTGTTGGCGATAATCAATACACATTCTCAAGCACCCATCTTTCTTCTTCACAAACAAGACTGGAGCACCCCATGGAGAAATACTAGGCCTTATGAAGCCCTTGTCTAGTAAATCTTTAAGTTGTGCCTTCAACTCCTTCAATTCGGATGGAGCCATTTGCACGTACCAAGCTTGAGCCACATCCTTGAGTTGATATGTGGCCAACCCGGCCTTATCACTAGTCCTTAACCCCATGGCAAAAAGTATGTTATAAACCTCATCGATGAACTCTTGGGGGTATTCATCCACCCTAGACCCATGAAAGTAGGAGGCTTCATCCGAGTGAAGTTCCTCAAAAGAGATGCCATGGTAGAGACTTGTGGAGGGGCTCGGGGTAAAATATCCCGATTAGCTTGGGCCGTCATAGCTTGAGCTTGAAGAGTAGCGGCTTGGGCCAATTGGAGAAGGCCAGCCCTTATGTCTCCATCCGTCAAGGGTGGAAGATTGGCCGAAACTTGATCAACATTAACCCCCTCTTCAAGTGGAGGGTCTTGATCACCTCGGGGAAGAGCAACCCCTTCTCAAGCCTCCTAGCCGCATTCCTACGAGTATTCATTGCCTATTACAAAAAAATACAAGGTTTAGATAAAAGCACATAATAGTTACTCTAGAGGCACGACATTGGATTTCCAAGAAAGAGAAAGATTTCCTAAGCATCATATAGATTCCTATTCATAAGTGTGGCGCGCTTCACAATTATGAGTACGAATCTACATAGACTTGGTTGAGAGAGACATCATTATTAAGGATATTTAACCTCATGATCTGATACCAAGTTTGTCAAATCCGGGGAGCCCCCCCTAAACGTAACCGGCGTCGGCGTCCTCTTTGAGGACTAAGACTAGCCCTTAGCATTCATCATAACATTCATTAGATAAAATATGCGGAAAAATTAAAACTTTTAACTATATCTAATCGGAGGTTTACATAGACCTCTACATACACATAATAGTATTAATATCGAGTATACATAGACCTGTTCGTATATGAAGATTACTTAGTCTTCTACTTTTATTTCATACACATATATAAGATAGAATTAGAGTCATAAAATCCGTCTCATCTCATAACCATCTAGAATGACAATATCAAATTGGGCATAGCCCTACAACAATAAAAGTAAGCCACATATAGGCTTTATACAACTTATTTGTCAAATGAAAAGATAGAGTCAACATAAGTGTCTTAATATCAAAGAAAATCCCTAGGTAGAATATCGGCATCATCCTCGGGAAAATGAGGACCTACCGCTTGGATGATAAGAGTATCCAAGCCTCCTTCTCAATCGCCTCGAACGAAACCTCAACGACCGGAACCTAAAGTGTTCGGGAAAAAGGGAGAAAATGGGGTTAGTACGCCACATGTACCAAGTATGAGACCATATGCACATATAACATCCACACATGCTAAAAAGGGAGATTTAGTTAAATTATACCATTTTATACCTTTTATGCACAATCAACAAACTAGACCAACAATTTAAACATGTTCAATCAAGTCAAAGCCACTATATGCATATCACATACTTGAACCTATAATCTCATATAACCCTAACATCAAGTAATCACATTACAAGCATGAATAAGAGTTAATCATGTGAATAGCAAAGCAAGACAACCAATCATAATCCTTATGAAGCCACAAGTGCAATGGCCAAGCAAAGCCCCATAACCCTACTTAATCAAGTAACCAAATAACAATCATAAATAGTAACTCACTTCACATAACATAGCCTTCAACACACATAAGTTCATACCTTATCAATAAAGACCAATTTCATGTTCATAATCATCATAATCATCATATAAAGTAATTTACCTTTATCATTAATTGCATACATAATATTGCGCTACTAAAGCTCCTATCAAGGTAAACTAGTGCAAGGCATAGGTAGAGTCCCATACCCCTACTTAAGCTAAGTCATCCCCTCAAGTCACTTTAGTAGTCTATGCATCATTACTTCCTTTTAGTTAAGGGAACACTTGCCTTAACTGACATAGACCACATGAGCTAATGTGGAATCCGGTGTCTTAAAACCTTACACCGATGGAAGGTTGTTTACCGGCCAAGGTAAAACCTAACATAAACGTAGCTTTCTAGGTGGATCCACTAGCTATTATTCCTATGGTGGCAACATAGTTATGGAACTTGGGGCATCATTGGAAACCTCACTCTAAACCCTATTTGGGTCATGAGGCTATCCACCCCGTGAGAATCGTAGTTAACCCTACCTTCCCTATGTGGTAAAGTGTCTCCATCTCATATACAAGATCACTCGTTGCTAAGCTAGAGTCCCTTATTGAAATGTCTTTCATCTTTAATTATCAATCATATCTTAGTATAGGTCGTAGGTTCTAGCCCTTGTATAACCATCTTCATAATAGCTTAACATGAATTGCATGAGTATAAGTCTTTCATCACAATTCACATAAGTAAGGTTGACACTTTACATATTTTTTCATAATAAGGCACATTGGTAATCACAATCATCCTTATATATTTACATCTTAATCAAACTTACAACCATAAAACAAGACATTTCAATTCAACATCATACCACCCTCTAAATCCTAAACAAGGCATGCTCCAACACAATCATCATGACTTAATCACAATTTTAACCATAATTGAAACAAAGGATAAGGTCACAAGACTTACCAAGTCTTCCTCATAACTCATCATCATCAAAGTCTTACCATCAACCCTTAGTTCAACTCACTTAGGTCATCAAGTCACCATAATTCAATAACCAATATAATCACAAGTCTAAAAGAATCACTACATCATAATTTAATAGTAGATCAAAGCTTAGGATTAAGTCAATTCATCATACCCTAGATCACCTATCAAGAACTAGCACGAAAGACTATACATTATCATAATTCATTCATAATCAACATAAACGACATCATCTAAAAGTGATTCTACCCTTAACCAAGTCAATTGAATGATTAAACTACAATATGAGTCAAGATCACAACTTAGGGTTAGGGATTTGGGATCATGTTCTTCAATTTAGGCAAGACCATCATCAATTATTATAATCAAGTTAAAATACATGTTAATCAACTCAATACAACCCAAAGGAAACATCAACAAATCAATCCATAACTTCAAATTCGGAATTTAATGAAACCCATTTGAAATCTCTAGTTTTGAAATCAATTTGAATGAAACCTTTGAGGAAAGAGGTCTCAAAGGTGAAGAGATATCATACCCTAACGATTTGGTGAGAATTTGAAGATGAATCCACCCTTTTCCAGCCCCCAATTCACCTCCTAGACTTAGCTTGCAATGGAGTCTTCCAATAGAGAGAGAAAGAAGAGAGAAGATAGAGTAATTTCTTTTTGAGTTCTAATTAGATTAAAGGGGTTGGGGACTTTATATGGGTGACTAACTAACTTAATTAGACCACCTTAATCCCTTAATTAACCGCCTAAACCCCCTTACTAATTAATGGACTTAATTTAAAACGTGCAGGAAACTTACCAGCCCTCACAGACGAGACCCCGTCGATGGATTGGCCCCCCTTTCGTGCTGCACATCCGTCGTCTCGGTCATAGACTTGTGCAACCGAGGTCTTCCTCCCAACGGCTAAGTGTGGAACGACGGAGGCATCGACGGTCCGTCAGTCCACACACGGACAGTAGGTTTCCCCATCAACTACACACTGCCAACACTTGCCTAAGTGTGGAACGGCGGTGGCATCGATGGTGCGTCGGTACACACACGGACCGTGGGTTATCCCGCTGATGCACACTGCCCAGGCAGTGTTGCCAAATCCCACAAGCATCCTCCTCAAGGGCCATTGGTTGGTCCTTGGGGAGTCGTACCCAGACGTTTTGACCTTGAAACATCTCTAACATGAGTTTCACACATTTTGTCCAGATTTCGTTAAATTCCGACTCTTAAAAACTAGTCAAATAGGCCAGGCACACTAGCACCTCTTTAACCAACTTTCGGACGTCATGAACGTTCTTGGACGTTTTGGTTCTCCAACTTCCTAAATGACCAATATTCATTAAACTAACCTTAAAAACAGTGACTAGACTTCCCAACACCTATGTTAGGCTTAACTACACGTCTTGTATTTTTGAAATGTTACATTATCCTCTCCTTAGGAACATTCGTCCCCGAATGACACTAAAATTCTTTTCAAGGAAGGAATAAACTCAAGACTAGAAGCCCAACCAATATCAATGCAACATAATACATATCATTTCAATCAAGGCAATTCAGAACTTCAATTACCAAATATGAGACTCAACATCACTTCATGAGGTACTTCCTTCTCACAACAACCATATGAGCTCAACATGATACATATGAGTCAATTAGAATCAAGTTCAACTTATCAACATAATACACAACATTTCATAAAGACTCAACATGTCAAAATGCACAACATGACTCAAAACAAGACAAAAGCAAAAATTTTGAATTTTTAAGGCAAAAATCATTGTAGCTCACAGTAATTTCACTACCAAATTTTTAAAATTGCAACATTGCAAATCGTCACCCAAAAATCTAGAAACTTCATTTTCTAACCATATTTACATTATTTAAAAGAATGACTAACCTCAATTATCAAAAAGATGAGGGTAAGGGGACTTCATGTCGGCCTCGGCCTCCCAT
This sequence comes from Solanum sitiens, assembly GCA_016801875.1. NCBI lineage: Eukaryota > Viridiplantae > Streptophyta > Magnoliopsida > Solanales > Solanaceae > Solanum > Solanum sitiens. The sequence continues at coordinate 716,984 of JABWTJ010000329.1, forward strand.
GTTGCACCCTCAACTAAGTGATTTCTCCATAACACTTTTACGGATACTAGCTCTTTGTTCCTCGACCCTTCACTTGCCTACCAAGAATTTGAACCAGAACCTCCTCATAAGAGAGGTTATCCTTGACACCAAGACCTTCAATAGGAAGAATAGACTCGGGATCACCGATACACTTCATAAGCATAGAAATATGAAAAACCGGATGAACTGAAGTCAATTCACTAGGCAACCTCAACTCATAGGCAACCTTACCAACCCTAAGCAAGATCTCATAGGGACCCACATAACGAGGACTCAACTTACCTTTCTTGCAAAATCTAACCACCCCTATTATAGGTGAAAATTTCAAATACACTTTATCACCTTCTTCAAACTCAAGATCCCTCCTCCTATGATTGGCATAGGACTTTTGCCGACTATAGGCCCTTTGCAAGTGATTTCTTATAACATGTAATTTCTCCAAAGTCTTATAAATCAAATCGGGACCAAGAATTAAAGGCTCACCAACTTCAAACCACCCAATAGGAGATCTACACTTCCTACCATACAAGGCTTCATACGGAGCCATGGAAATGGATTAATGGAAACTATTATTATAAGCAAACTCCACCAAAGGAAAGTGCTTATCCCAACTTCCTTTGAAATCGATGACACAAGCTCTAAGCATATCCTCAAGGGTTTGAATAGTATGTTCCGCTGGACCATCCGTCTGGGAATGAAAAGCAGTACTCAACTTCACCTTAGTACCCAACCCTTCTTGAAACGACCTCCAAAACCTAGATGTGAATTGTGCACCACTATCCGATATGATGGATATTGGAATACCATGGCGACACACAATCTCATCTATCAAGATCTTAGCATCATCCTCCGCCGAATAAGTAGACTCGACGGGAAATATAGTGAGCAGACTTGGTCAACCTATCAACCACCACCCATATAGAGTCATATTGCTTTTGGGTCTTGGGCAAACCTACCACAAAATCCATATTGATGTCTTCCCACTTCAAAGTAGGAATTTGGATTTCTTGTAGTAAGACACCCGGTTTAAGATGCTCGGCTTTCACTTGTTGGCAATTTGAACAGTTAGCAACAAACTCCGCTATGTCCCTTTTCAAACCTTCCCACAAATACACCTCTCTAAGGTCATGATACATCTTTGTTGACCCCGGATGAATGGAATAATGAGACCCATGAGCTTCCTCAAGGATACGGTTCCTCAAGTCATCAACAATAGGAATACACAAGCCCTTGATATCTCAAAACACCATCCCCCCCAAGGAGAAGGACTCATTAAACTCTCCAAGAACCGATTCTTTCAACTCCATTAATGGTTTATCAAGGTGTTGTTTAGACTTAACCTCAACAACCAAAGATGATTCGGAGTTATGACGGACCATCACACCACAATTTGGAGAACCTTCCAATCGAACACCCAACCTAGCCATCCTATGAACCTCTTTCACTAGGTCCTTTTTGGCTTCTTCAACATGAGACACACTACCCATAGACAAACGGCTTAGAGCATCCGCTACCACATTCACCTTGCCGGGATGATAAAGAACACTCATATCATAGTCTTTCAATAACTCAAGCCATCGTCTTTGTCGGAGATTCAACTCCTTTTGGGTAAATATATATTGGAGGCTTTTTTGATCGGTGAACACATCAACATGGACACCATACAAATAATGCCTCCAAAATTTTAAAGCAAACACCACGGCCGCTAACTCAAGATCATCAGTGGGATAGTTCCTCTCATGCACCTTGAGTGGCCTAGAAGCATAGGAAATAACCTTCCCATGTTGCATAAGCACATACCCCAAACCAACACGGGATGCATCGCAATAAACAACAAAGCCCTTTGTACCCTCCGGTAAAGTCAACACCGGAGCGAAAGTAAGCCTATCTTTCAACATTTGGAAGCTCTTTTCACACGCTTCCGACCACTCAAACCTCTTACTCTTTTGGGTCAAAGTAGTCAAAGGATATGCAATGGACACAAAACTATCCACAAACCTCCGATAATAACCCGCTAGACCCAAGAAACTCCTTATGTCGGTTGGATTCAATGGTCTCGACCAATTTTTCACCGCTTCCGTTTTCCTTGGATCAACCTCAACTCCCTCACTAGAGATGATGTGACCAATAAATGCCACCGACCTCAACGAAAACTCACATTTACTATACTTGGCAAATAATTGGTGCTCTTTAAGGGTTTGCAATACCACCCTTAAATGACCCATGTGATCACCCTCATTTTTCGAATATACCAAGATCTCGTCAATGAACACAATGGCAAATGAATCTAGGTAACTTTGAAACACCCTATTCATTAGGTCCATGAACGCCGCCGGAGCATTAGTGAGGCCAAAGGACATAACACGAAACTCATAGTGTCCATATCGAGTCCGAAAAGCCTTCTTTGGTACATCCTCACCTCTCACCCTTAGTTGGTGATACCCCGATCTCAAGTCAATTTTGGAAAAGTAGCTTGCTCCTTGGAGTTGATCAAACAAGTCGTCAATATGAGGGAGAGGATACTTGTTCTTAATTGTGACTTTGTTGTGTTGGCGATAATAAATACACATTCTCAAGGACCCGTCTTTCTTCTTCACAAACAAGACTGGATCACCCCATGGAGAAATACTAGGCCTTATGAATCCCTTGTCTAGTAAATCTTTAAGTTGTTCCTTCAACTCCTTCAATCCGGCCGGAGCCATTTGATAAGGAGGAATCGAAATGGGGTTTGTTTCCGGTAGCAAATAGATACCAAAATCAATTTCCCGTTCGAGAGGAATACCGGGAAGGTCATTAGGGAAGACCTCCGGAAATTCACTCACTACGGGGACCGACTCAATGGGAGGAATTTCGGAGTCAAGATCTTGGACTTTCACTATATGATATAGGCAGCCCTTAGAGATCATTTTGCAAGCCTTTAAATAGGAAATGATACGACCTCTAGGAATAGAACTGCCCCTCTTCCACTCAACAACGGGTTCATTTGGGAAATTAAACCTCACTACCGTTGTTCTACAATCAATAGTGGAAAAACAAGAATGCAACCAATCCATACCCAAAATAATATCAAAATCAAGCATATCTAGTTCAACTAGATCGACATTAGAAACTCTATTGGGCAACATGATAGGACAATTTCTATATACCCTCTTTGCAACAACCGACTCACCCACCGGTTTAGACACTAAGAAAGCTCATGCAAGATATCGGGTAAAGTATCAAACTTTTTAGCTACTAGAGGAGTAACAAAAGACAAAGTAGAACCCGGATCAAGTAAAGTATAAACATCAATAGCATGACTTGTAACATACTGGTCACCACATTGGGAGAGGTCTCTGGCTCACCCCTAGTACGAAGAGCATAGAAGCGGTTCTTCTTTGGAGCATCACTAGAACCACTCGCTTGTCCACTCTTCTCTTGCCCCTTCATGTTAGGACAATCTCTAACCTTGTGCCCAAATTTACCACAACTAAATCATTTATCCATCCCAATGAGGCAAGCACCAAAATGCTTCTTTCCATACTCACCACATGTAAGCTTCTCATTAGGTGAGTTCCCACTCTTCCCTTTTTGAGATATACGTTTAGCCACCTTGTCATCACGAGCCTTAGGGAACTTGATTAGAGAACCTCTGTTTGAACCTAGGCTTATCTTGAATCTCAAGCCTACTCTTGGAAGAACCACCTTCAAAGGACCTTGTCTTCTTAGCATCTCTTGCCTTTCTCCTAGCCCGAGCTTCCTTAACTTTTCTAGCATGCACCATAAGACGAGAGATAATCATATTATCATGAAGCATGGCCGAATGGCATTCTTCTTGTAAATCATTCGATACTCCCGTCACAAAGCGGCTCATCTCATCCCTAGGATCGGAAACCAAGGAAGGAGCATATTTTGACAATTGAGTAAATTTCATAAAATACTCAAGAACACTCATACCTCCTTGACTAAGGTTGATGAATTCCACCACTTTGGCGTCCCTCATCTCTCTAGTGAAGAATCGATCAAGAAATGCCTTTTTGAAAATCTCCCAAGTTACCGGTCCACCCCGAAGAGGCTGATTATCCTTCCATTGCACGTACCAAGCTTGAGCCACATCCTTGAGTTGATATGTGGCCAACCCAGCCTTCTCACTAGTCCTTAACCCCATGGCAAAAAGTATTTTATAAACCTCATCGATGAACTCTTGAGGGTCTTCATCTACCCTAGACCCATAGAAAGTAGGAGGCTTCATTCGAGTGAAGTCCCTCAAACGAGATGCCATGGTAGAGACTTGTGGAGGGGCTCGGGGTACAATCTCTCGATTGGCTTGAGCCGTCATAGCTTGAGCTTGAAGAGTAGCAGCTTGGGACAATTGGAGAAGGCCAGCCCTTATGTCTCCATCCGTCAAGGGTGGAGGATTGTCCGAAACTTGCTCAACATTAACCCCCTCTTCAAGTGGAGGGTCTTGATCACCTCGGGGAGGATAAACCTCCTTCTCAAGCCTCCTATCTGCATTCCTCTGAGTATTCATTGCCGATAACAAAAAATACAAGGCTTAGACAAAAGCACATAATAGTTACTCTAGAGGCACGACATTGGATTTCCAAGAAAGAGAAAGATTTCCTAAGCATCATATAGATTCCTATTCATAAGTGTGGCACGCTTCACAATTATGAGTACGAATCTACATAGACGTGGTTGAGACAGACATCATTATCAAGGATATTTAACCTCATGCTCTGATACCAAGTTTGTCACATCCGGGGAGCACCCCCTAAACATAACCGGCGTCGGCGTCCTCTTTGAGGACTAAGACTAGCCCTTAGCATTCATCATAACATTCATTAGCTAAAATATGCGAAAATATTAAAATTTTTAACTATATCTAATCTGAGGTTTACATAGACCTCCACATACACATAATAGTATTAATATCGAGTATACATAGACCCGTTCGTATATGAAGATTACTTAGTCTTCTACTTTTATTTCATACACATATATAAGATAGAATTAGAGTCATAAAATCCATCTCATCTCATAACCATCTAGAATGACAATATCAAATTGGGCATAGCCCTACAACAATAAAAGTAAGCCATATATAGGATTTAGACAACTTGTTTCTCAAATGAAAAGATAGAGTCAACATAAATGTCTTAATATCAAAGCAAATCCATAGGTAGAATATCGGCATCATCCTCGGGAAAATGAGGACCTACCACTTGGATGATAAGAGTATCCAAGCCTCCTTCTCAATCGCCTCGAACCAAACCTCAACGACCGGAACCTAAAGTGTTTGGGAAAAAGGGAGAAAATGGGGTTAGTACGCCACATGTACTAAGTATGAGACCATATGAACATATAACATCCAAACATGCTAAAAATGGACATTTAGTTAAATCATGCCATTTTATACCTTTATGCACAATCAACAAACTAGACCAACAATTTAAACATGTTCAATCAAGTCAAAGCCACTATATGCATATCACATACTTGAACCTATAATCTCATATAACCCTAACATCAAGTAATCACATTATAAGCATGAATAAGAGTTAATCATGTGAATAGCAAAGCAAAACAACCAATCATAATCCTTATGAAGCCACAAGTGCAATGGCCAAGCAAAGCCCCATAACCCTACTTAATCAAGTAACCAAATAAGAATCATAAATAGTGACTCACTTCACATAACGTAGCCTTCAACACACATAAGTTCATACCTTATCAATAAATACCAATTTCATGTTCATAAGCATCATAATATAAAGTAATTTACCTTTATCATTAATTGCATACATAATATTGCGCTACTAAAGCTCCTATCAAGGCAAACTAGTGCAAGGCATAGGTAGAGTCCCATACCCCTACTTAAGCTAAGTCAACCCCTCAAGTCACTTTTGTTAGTCTATACATCATTACTTCATTTTAGTTAAGGGAACACTTGCCTTAACCGACATAGACCACATGAGCTAATGTGGAATCCGGTGTCTTAAAACCTTACACCGATGGAAGGTTGTTTACCGGCCAAGGTAAAACCTAACATAAACGTAGCTTTCTAGGTGGATCCACTAGCTAGTATTCCTATGGTGGAAACATAGTTATGGAACTTGGGGCATCATTGGAAACATCACTCTACACCCTATTTGGGTCATGAGGCTATCCACCCCGTGAGAACCCTAGTTAACCCTACCTTCCCTATGTGGTAAAGTGTCTCCATCTCATATACAAGATCACTCGGTGCTAAGCTAGAGTCCCTTATTGAAATGTCTTTCATCTTTAATTATCAATCATAACTTAGTTTAGGTCGTAGGTTCTAGACCTTGTATAATCATCATCTTAATAGCTCAACATGAATTGCATGAGTATAAGCCTTTCATCACAATTCACATAAGTAAGGTTGACACTTTACATATGTTTTCATAATAAGGCACATTGGTAATCACAATCATCCTTATATATTTACATCTTAATCAAACTTACAACCATAAAACAAGACATTTCAATTCAACATCATACCACCCTCTAAATCCTAAACAAGGCATGCTCCAACACAATCATCATGACTTAATCATAATTTTAACCATAATTGAAACAAAGGATAAGGTCACAAGACTTACCACGTCTTCCTCATAACTCATCATCATCCAGGTCTTACCATCAACCCTTAGTTCAACTCACTTAGGTCATCAAGTCACCATAATTCAATAACCAATGTAATCACAAGTCTAAAAGAATCACTACATCATAATTTAATAGTAGATCAAAGCTTAGGATAAAGTCAATTCATCATACCTAAGAACTAGCATGAAAGACTATACATCATCCTAATTCATTCATAATCAACATAAACAACATCATCTAAAAGTGATTCAAACCTTCACCAAGTCAATTGAATGATTAAACTACAATATGAGTCAAGATCACAACTTAGGCAGGGATTTGGGATCATGTTCTTCAATTTAGGCAAGACCATCATCAACTATTATAATCAAGTTCAAATACATGTTAATCAACTCAATACAACCCAAATGAAACATCAACAAATCAATCCATAATTTCAAATTCGGAATTGGATGAAACCCATTTGAAATCTCTTGTTTTGAAATCAATTTCAATGAACCCTTTGAGGAAAGAGGTCTCAAAGGTGAAGAGATCCCATACCTTAACGTTTTGGTGAGAATTTCAAGATGAATCCACCCTTTTCCATTCCCCAATTCACCTCCTAAACTTAGCTTCCAATGGAGTCTTCCAATAGAGAGAGAAAGAAGAGAGAAGATAAGAGTAATTTATTTTTGAGTTCTAATTAGATTAAAGGGGTTGGGGAGTTTATATGGGTGACTAACTGACTTAATTAGACCCCCTTAATCCCTTAATTAACTGCCTAAACCCACTTACTAATTAATGGACTTAATTTAAAACGTCCAGGAAACTTACCAGCCTTCACAGACGAGACCCCGTCGATGGGCCATCTTTGAGTCGACGGATTGGCCCCCCTTCCGCGCTGCACATCCGTCGTCTAGGTCAGATACTTGTGCCATCGAGGTCTTCCTCCTAACGACTAAGTGTGGGACGATGGAGGCATCGACAGTCCGGCAGTCCACACACAGACCGTAGGTTGCCCCATCGACTACACACTGCCAACACTTGCCTAAGTGTGGAACGACGGTGGCATCGATGGTCCGTTGGTCCGCACACGGACCGTGGGTTGTCCCCTTGATGCACACTGCCTAGGCAGTGTTGCGTAATCCCACAAGGGTTTTCCTCAAGGGCCCTTGGTTGGTCCTTGGGGAGTCATACCCGGACATTTCGACCTTGAAACATCTCTAACATGAGTTCCACACATTTTGACCAAATTTTGTTAATTTCCGACTCTTAAAAACTAGTCAAATAGGCCAAGGCACACTATCACCTCTTTGAACCAACTTTTGGACGTCATGGACGTTCTTGGACGTTTTGGTTCTCCAACTTCCTAAATGACCTATATTCATTAAACTAACCTTAAAAACAGTGTCTAGACTTCCCGACACCTATGTTAGGCTTAACTACACGTCTTGTATTTTCGAAATATTACAAATGATTCTTGCATAATTGAAATCCTACACAATTGTTCTAAAATCGAAATCATTGTAACACATAGAAACATAGGCTAGTAATACTCAAAGCTTCATACTTTAATCCTCATGGATCCTTCATCATCAATTCATAATCAATTCACTTAAAAAACAGTAAATATAAGTAATTCAACGTAAGAGAATCACAAATGTACCATTAACAAGCCATGATCACAAAGCCCATGCAAGGACTAAATCGACTTAGGGAAGGAACATGGGTTCATCATGCAATTGGATTAAAATCATGTTCAAACCAATACATTAACATCAATTCATCATGATATAACCATTTAAAACGTTTTTAGAAAGAACCCATGGCTAGATTGAACAAGAAGAGATTTGATCATGAAACCTTCTTTGAAAACTTAAGATTAACTCTCCAAGTAAAAGGTTACTTGGAGATGAAGGATTACCATACCTTTGTCTAGTTGAAAACCTCTTTAAATTGGTATAGAACCCATGAGAATCCAATCTAAAGATTGTTTTTGATCTTCAATAACAATGGAGGTTTCTAGGGAGAATTGGTTTTGGAGGGAAGGTTTATTTCGTGAGCATGGGATTGGGAATGGGTTTTTGATTACTTATATACACCCAAAATTAGTTAAATAAACCAATTAGGGTCAGGTTAGGATGTGGGGTGAATTTCCCATTCACCCCTTAAGTGGGCAGTGCGCAGGCACCAGTTGCAGCCACCATTGACGGATCACCATCGACGGTTAGTAGGTCCATCGATGGGCCGTCTATGGCTTCAGTCAATTGGACCTTTGCCTGTTATTTGGTTTATCCTTGACCAAGCTAAGTGTTATTCGACTAGACACCACAAATGGGCCGTTGGTCAACCAACTGGGCGCCATTTTGGTTCAGTCGATTGACACTTCCAAGGCAGTGTCTCGACAGCCTTGGGTCCTTCTTGTGGGCCCTTTTGCCGGGCCCTTTAGAAGTTGTACCCGGACGTTTCTAATGTAAATACAAACCTTAACAAGTTTTAGAACTCCCACATTAGTTTCACCCAAAAAAATTACACGTAACACGTCCAAACAGGCTAGGCCCCATCAAGACATACATATGCATGTCTTAAGGCTATCTTTCGAACGTCTTGGACGTTCTTGGACGTTTTACCTCAAAACTTCACTAAACTCCATATAATACCATTAAACATCATTATAACTCATTTTAAGACTTCATAGGATCATTTAATACAATTTTTAACACGTATAGACACATTAGGCACATAGGTGACTAATCGTCGAACGTCTTGGTCGTCCCTTGACGTTTGACTTCCAAATCACCTCAAACTTTACACACTACCTCTATACCATATTATAGGCCATTTTAAGACCTTATAACCTTAATACAACCTGTTAGTCTCTAGACACCCTAACTCATTTTTGGGGGTCTTACAATATCCCCCACATGGGAACATTCATCCTCGAATGACACTTAGATCACTTTAATCACAAACAGGACTTCAATGCATCATAGAGCAGTTCATCACATTCATAACATCATCACATAGAAGTTAATGCACCAAACTTACAAGGAACACGACTTAACATCATTTAACACCCAATGCACACAAGCAAGCAAAAACCTTGATTCACTCACCCTTTAATGCATCACACATAGGCTCTCAGCATGTTCATAGGAGGAACATCCTCCTACTAATCATAAAGTGGACATTAAACTTCATTTTATGTAAGAGATCATCATATAAGGCCACACATAGGCAGATTACAACCATACTCAAAAGTCACTTAAGCCCTATACTTCAATGAATATAGACTTGAGTTAATTGAATCAACAAAGTTCTTTATTAGTTAGACCTAGTGCCATGAAGGTCATAATCAACCATACCATGCTTAGTGGTGTCCATGGAGGAATGTCCTTTTCCTCAACACACTTACATGTATCATGAGTTCATACACAAGCAAATGCACAAAGGTCATCTTTACTGTAATATGAGAATTTCTCAACTTTTAAAACAAGGCATGATCATGTTTTCTTCCTACTGAAGTCTAAATGGTAAGTCACACCAAATACATTATAACAAATAGGAAGCCATTTACAAAATGTCAATTTCATAGTACTCACCTTCACATTAAGCATCATTTGGGAAAAACACTACAAATCATAGGCACACACATGAATACTTAGCTAAACATGCTTTCACTTTTCAAGGGTGAGCCTACAATCATGCTTTCCAAACCATACAAGTCACATAGTTTTCAAGAGACTCTTCACTTTCCATTTTAAAGAGGTTCAATTTCTCATTATAAGGCTAAATCTTTCATAACAAAAGTGACTAAACCAAGTTTCTTACCTTACCTCATGAAGTCAAATGCGCAACTAGCATGTTAGAATGCACATGAGAAAACCTGTATTTTATTAAAATTTCCATTCATGCACTTTGGAATCTTCACAATATCTTTAAGGTAATTTCAATCAATACATACCAAACATATAAAGTTCATGCAATTCATACTTTATGCAAAACTCTATTCATGAACAAAGTTACTAAGAATTCATTAGTTTCAAGTCCAAGCAAAAATAGAAGTACAAGGTAGAAAACATTTACAACCTTACTACTCTATCACTATCCCCCACATAGGGTAAACCCAATTAAGAATAACTTAACCCAACAATTTTCAAGAGGATTTTTGTTATCAACCAATAAAGGAATTACAGTAAGTCAACCAAGGCCTTCTAAACTTCTTCACCTAGGAAATTTATCCCCAATTATCAAGTTAGGTCATACCATTCAACCACATAATGTTTTTATACAATACAATAGACACCAAGGTCATACAACATTAGCGGAAAACAACGAGGAGACTTGGCCATCAAAACTCTTCTTTTTATTTAGACATTACATTAAGGTGACTTCTAGGTCACTAAAACCCACATCATAACCCTACCAAGACAAACATACTACCTTCATACCTAGGATCAAGTCTATACAAAGGACTCCAATACATTCTACGCAACTTATCAAGGACCACACATAAACAAAGGGAAAACATTGAATACTTTTAAGCACATATTCATAAGGTAGAATGCTTCCATAGCTAGTCACTAACATTTCAAGCATCAAATCATAATATTAGGCTACCCTCATGCAAAACCATATAGTAACACATTATTCCAAAAGAAACTCATGTCAACCATAATAACTTTTAACATGCTTTAACTATATCATGACACACATTTTTTTCAACATAACATGTCATTTCACATAATTCTCATACATAGCCATAAATGGCATCACATAATCAAAACATGCCAAAATTAACTTTCACCCATACTCATGAAACCATGAAACCAAGATAACATCAAAACTCACCTTTTCTCCCTCAAGCATATAAGATACCATCTCATCCAAGCAATCACATCTAAAAGACCACCAGACAAGAAAACATAAGAGAGAGATCTTATAGAGTTAAGTTATATGGCACGATATAAGAATGATGAAGAAGGAAAACTCTATCGTCTTATAGCCTCTCATATCATTTGATGATGTCGCGACTCACCACCACGAGACTCTACTAAACATGACAATATGAGACTTTTAGAGCCTAAAACCACCTTATAAACCTCATGCTCTGATACCACGTTTGTCACATCTATGGAGAATCCCCTAGAAGTAACATGGCGCACTTGACATAGTAAATTTAGCGAAAAATTTAAAACTTTTCATAGCAGATCATATGCTAGAAACTTCATCTCATATATGGATAAAACATAAGTCATAATACATATTTAGACCTTAAGTCTCTTTGCCATCTAAGACTTAATCATCATTAGAATACATTAGGGACACGACCCTTAAGACATAAACATAAGTACAATATTTAAAACTTTACAGTAAACCATAACATAGGAAATCCTTGGACTTAAGGATTCCTTTCATTGAGCTTGGGAATCACATATCGAGCTCCTCAATCAAATAGACATCCTTTAAGCATCCATAACCTACACATTGTGTAAAAAGTTGAGAAGAATGAACTTAGTACAAGAATGCACTAAGTGTGGCAACCATGCAAAAACATGCATTTAAAAGGGACATTCTTTGAAATCATACTTCATGCCATTTTGAGTAAATCTCCATAAAATCTTTGTACAATAGCATTTATATCATAAACAGACTTCATATAGAAATATTCAAAGGCCAAACATTACATAAAATCACATATAGAATTTAAGCCATATTTGAGGTCAGTTTACAGTGAGCTCTTTTACCTTAACAGTGAACTCCTTTTTCCTTTAACTCATCAACCTTCCAAGTAACCCTCTAGTGATACTTGGTGCAATGCATAACCTTACGGCCACAAGGAAACCATACATACATTCTACACAAGGCAACACATACCATCATAGAAGTATAGTACATCCTAGACATATTTAAGCCAAGACTTTAAGGACATTACAGTAAACCTCTTAGTCATTTTGCACATATACTTGCTTCTTTTCTTACTCATCATTTTTAGACCTTGTTCATGACCCCGATCTTAGTATACTTGTGCAATGTACATGTGAAACTCCATAACCTCACACATAATTAGAAAACCCATCATGAGACCACAAACCTTAACATTCAATTCATACATCAACATATTAAGTGAAGACAACTTCATTCATGTCAACAACCTTAATCATATAGTCATTAAGACCAACATAGTACGTACGAGGATAAGATAACATCATATAGATTCATACCATGCACATCTTCATAACAAGTAGATAGATACTACAATGTCATGCATAAAGACATAACCATAATCATATACATTTGGTCACCTTCCTAGGACTTCCTAAGGAGCTACTTGTGCAATGTCTAGATGGGTTCATTACTTTCACCTATCCTAAGTAACCTCCCTTAAGTCATCCTAGTTAGGATCGTAGTCATTTACTTCCATTGTCTATTTTACTTAGGGAAACTATAGCCTTAACCGACACTAAGATCATGGGTGCTAAACATGGAATTTGGTGTTGTAGATCCTTACACAATTGGAAGGTGTTCCTACCTAGACAAGGTAGAACATTAACATACATTCTAGCATCCTAAGTGAATTCACTTTACTAGATCCTATGTGGGAACCATACTTTATGGAACTAAGAGATATGTATAATCCCTCTACATGCAATTGGGCAATTGGGGCCTCCTCTCATGATAAAGCATGGGTGAACCTTCCTCAAAGGGAAGTCACCACCTCATGTGGATCCATAGGTGAGTATTCCTCTAAGGGAACTCAACACTCTATATAGAACATATGGTGGATCTTCCTCCAAGGGAAGTCAACACCTCTCATTGTCAAGTTCACTTGGTGCTAATCTAAGTTCCCTTTATTGAAAAGCCTTTAGTTACATTTTTCATAAAACATAGGCATAGGATATTCATTCGTCATATGCTTATAGCATATTCAAGCACCTATCTAGTTTTAGAGTAATCTTGGGTGCACCTTTCAAGGACCCTCTATTTACTAGATCATCATTCATGTGTGTGTGTAGATATATGTGAGCAAACCTTTCACATAGCACTTAAATATCACACATGTCCATATATCAATGCATAAGTCTATAGGTATAACTATATGAACAATCCTTTCATATAAACCCACTAAGACTCTATGCACCTGCATACTTCATCATTTCATATAAGTCATATTCATAACATGTCCATATATTCATTTTTTATGTACATAGAAACCAAACCTAGGAACTATCATATCAAGGTACACATGTGCAATGCATAGACAAGGTCCCATAACCTTGGCCATACTAGTACCTATAAAGTCATCCTAGTTAAGGAATACATAACATACGTCACATACTTATACATTACATGCATAGTAGTAGACACTAATGAATATGAAAACAACCTTTCATTAGACACTACGATTCTATACTACTTGTAAGCATGCATGAAGTGTGAGTGTGTGTACATTGGTCTACATGATCATATAATGGCTATCAACAACACATTGAGGCAGCCACCCTCTTAAGACTATATTACACTTTCAAGCATAGACCACACAACACAATTTAGCATAGGAGGCAAGCTAACTTGATATTATACTTTAAGAATCCTAAGATTAGCTATTCACACATTCACATAGGTTTACATGGCTAGGATTTCATCAATCCTTAAACTTCATTAATGGCAGAACCTACACATGATTTTACACAACCCTTTACATGGTCATAACAATAGTACATAACCTAGATTCACAACTAAAGTAGAAGACTAGGCACAAGTTACACATAAGGTGATCATCATAACCACTTATCTATATATTCATTAATTTGCGTTCAAGGCCATGTTCAACACATATATAATGACAATAAAGTAAAAACCGCCACCATAAGTGGACCATACCACACAATGTCATACAAGGCTTCATCCATTAACAATACTATAGGAAATAGAGTAATAGAAGAGTAGAGCAATTCTTACCAATCCTTTAGCCTTTGGTCATCATTGACCATTAATACTCTTTCATAAATAAATCAAGTATAGGGCAGTAGCTACAGTACCATAATCATACATGAAGTCAAGTATAAGCTACTACAAGGTCATGCTACAACTAGTACAACACATTAACATACTAGAAAGTAGAAGAACATAGATCATTAACCAATTTCACTTGCATGGATTATAAATCATATTTCATTAATCTTATCAACCTAGGGCAGTGGATAAATATACGCTTATCATATCGAAATCATGCTTAAATCCCTACAATATCATGATACCAACAGAGGCATTAGACTATCAATTCAATAGTGAGTAGAGGGAGTAGGCTATCTTACCAATTTCTCAAAGTATTGATCATCAATCATATATTACCAATAAAATACATGCTAGGAAGTAGCTCAATAGATCTTTACTAAGAATAAATCATGCTTCATCTAACCACAATTCGAGATCACATCACATGCATAGCCTTTTCACTTTATAGACTAGAAGAACCTAGATCAATTCATGTAAGCCTTTCTATAATTTGATCATCAAGCGTTTACACCCACAATTCATCCATAATGTTAACTTAAGGCAGTAGCTACAATGATGCTTGCATAATTTAGATCCTACACAATTGTTCTAAAATCGAAATCACTGTAACACATAGAAACATATGCTAGTAATACTCAAATCTTCCTACATTAATCCTCATGGATCCTTCATCATCAATTCATAATCAATTCACATAAATAACAGTAAATATAAGCAATCAATGTAAGAGAATCACAAATCTACCACTAACAAGCCATGATCACAAAGCCCATGCAAGGACTAAATCAATTTAGGGAAGGAACATGGGTTCATCATGCAATTGGATTAAAATCACGTTAAAACCAATACATTAACATCAATTCATCATGATTTAACCATTTAAAATGTTTTTAGAAAGAACCCATGGCTAGATTTAAGAAGAAGAGATTTGATCATGAAACCTTCTTTGAAAACTTGAGATTAACTCTCCAAGTGAAAGGTTACTTGGAGATGAAGGATTACCATACATTTTTCTAGTTGTAAACCTCTTAAAATTGGTGAAGAACCCATGAGAATAAAATCTACAAGCTGTTTTTGAGTTTCAACAACAATGGAGGTTTCTAGGGAGAATTGATTTTGTAGGGAAGGTTTATTTCGTGAGCATGGGATTGGGAATGGGTTGGTCACGTTTTAGATACTTATATCCACCCAAAAATAGGTAAATAAACCAATTAGGGTCAGGTTAGGACCTGGGTGAATTTCCCATTCATCCCTTAAGTGGCAGTGCGCAGGCACCAGTTGTAGGCCACCATCGACGGATCACCATCGACGGCCAGTAGGTCCATCGACGGGCCATCTATGGTTTCAGTTGATTGGACCTTGGAATGTTCTTTGGTTGATCCTTTCCCAAGCTAAGTGTCCATCGATGATACACCACCAACGGGCCGTTGGTCAACCAACTGGGTGTCGTTTTGGTTCAGTCGATTGACACTGCCAAGGCAGTGTCTCGACAACCTTGGGTCCCTATTGTGGGCTCTTTTGCGGGGCCCTTTAGAAGTCGTACCCGGACGTTTCCAACGTAAATACAAACATTAGCAAGTTTTAGACCTCCCACATCAGTTTCACCTAAAATAATTGCATGTAACACGTCCAAACAGGCTAGGCCCCATCAAGACATACACATGCATGTCTCAAGGCTATCTTTCGAACGTCTTGGACGTTCTTGGACGTTTGACCTCCAAACTTCACAAAACTCCATATAATACCATTAAACATCATTATAACTCAGTTTAATACATAAGCTCATTTCATACAATTATAAACACGTATAGACACATGAGGCACATAGGTGAGTAATCGTTGAACGTCTTGGTCGTCCCTTGACGTTTGACTTCCAAATCACCTCAAACTTTACACACTGCCTCTATACCATATATAAGTCATTTAGGACCTTAGAACCTTAAGACAACATGTAAGGTTCCAGAAAACCTAACTCATTTTTGGGGGTCTTACAGTAATAACGTGCTCTTATAATTATAGAGATGTCACAATTACGACCACCGATTTTTAAATACATTTAATGAGTGCCAAAAGAAACTTTGCATTTTTTTTAACTTTGAATATTTTTTGGACACAATGTGTTTCTATCTATCTATTTACATGCATTTGAATATGTGTCATTGTAACAAGCATGAACATAAATATTATATTGATCAAAATGTTCTTTAAATTAAACATACAAGTATACTTTTAATAAATAATATGTTATTAACTAAGACTTTATTTATATTATCTACCTATAATTTCTCTCCTTTTAAATTAGTCATTAATTAAAACTATTACTAGTTATAAACCAGACACGGGTGTCACTACTAGCACGGATTCAATATCTATTATTTTTTTTTTATTTTATGTGATATAAATAAAAGTTAGAAAGTTCATTAATTTTTTATATAACTTTTAGATATTTAAGTTGTTATTTATTTTTTGTTTCACAAATTTGAGGAGAAGAGGTCCATTAAGATGTCAATAATTAAAGTATTTTTCATCATCGATCGTTGATTTTTTTTACTCAAAGTAGCTACAACATTCAAACAGATATTACTAACATTCAAAATAATAAAGTTATAACTAAAGAATATGAAATTAAAACATAAAGTCATATCTAAAATGATTCTATTTTTTCTAAAAAAATACGCACTAATTAAATTAAAGTAGAACAAAAGCAAAAGCATTGTCGCACGAAACTCTTCCACAAGATCATCGGACACTCCCGTCACAAAGCGACTCATTTCATCCCTAGGATTAATCACCAAAGAAGAGGAATATTTAGACAACTTAATGAATTTCAAAGAGTATTCTTGAACACTCATTCCTCCTTGACGAAGGTTGATGAACTCTTCCACTGTTGCCTCTCATTTTTCCCTTGGGAAGAACCTACCAAGGAATGCCCTCCTAAAGGCTTCCCAACTTATGGGACCCACTCTCAAAGTCCTACTGTCCTTTCATTCAGTGTACCAAGTTTGAGCCATATCCTTGAGTTGAGAAGCGGCTAGCTCGACCTTCTCATTTGAACTCACCCCCATAGCAAACAAGAACTTATAAACCTCATTCTTGAGGATCTTCATTTACCTTAGTCCCAAAGAACATTGGAGGGTTCATCGTAGTGAAGTCCCTCAAACGTGAAGCCATGACATTAGCATTTTGATTCACATGGGCTGCAACTTCCCGATTTGCTTGAGTTGTCATAGCTTGAGCTTGAGTAGCCATGACTTGAGTCAAGTTTAGTAAATCCGCCCTTATTTCCCTATCCGACATGACCGGAGGATTAATCGGAGCTTGGCCACATAGAGGAACTTTCTCTTGAGGAGGAGATTGGTTGTCTTGGGGAGGAACTCCCGTATTTGCAATCTCCTCTTCAACCCTTCTTGCGACTGCCCTTCTAGTAGTCATAGCCTATATGCACAAGAAAAGGATTAGAAGAAAGGGACACATAGAGTTAAGACTCTTGAGGCACGACTTAAGAATACCAAAGAAGTGAGATTTCCCAAATAATCACATAGCCTCTCATTCATAAGTGTGGAACGATTCAAAATTATGAATAAGACTTTACATAGACGTGGTTTGTGAGACATCATTCCGAATATTATTCAACCTCATTGTTTATACCAAGTTTTTCACAATTGGAGAACACCCCCTAGTCGTAACCGGTGTCTTCGTCCTCGAAGAGCCTTAGACAAGCCCTTAACATTCATCATTGCATCACAGAATGCCAACCTAAAAAGAGCGATGGAAGTGGCGTGAAGTTCAACTTCACTTTTACATATATCGAAAATAGAATCTAACTTTTCTCACATTGCCATCTAAACATAAGAGTATGACAATTGAGACTTAGCCCTTACATCAACAACAAGTCTTATAATATGAATTACAATATAGTCTTTGAGTAAGGAAAGTGAAACTAGAAATAGAATCAAGCATCTCCATCATCGAACTTGAGGACTCACCAATTTAGGAATAACAATCCAAGTTTCTTCAAGAAAAGACTAGAATCACCTCAATGGCCCGAACCTACACTTTGTGTAGAAAATAGAAGAGATATGGGTTAGTACAAACCACGTGTACTAAGTATGGAAACATATGCAAGTAATACATTTGAAACCATGCACAAAGGGACATTTTGTTATAAATATGCTAAGTTCACTTTAAAGTCTTTATGCACATTCCAAGAACATATACAAGTCCATATCACCACAACAATAAGACATATTCTTATTCATGTTCAAGAGTAATATCATAATAAAGTCATAGTTAACATTTCATATTTAGAGTCCATTTCATCAATACATCACAAGACCTTACTCATAACCCCAATCCAAGTCTACTAGTGCAATGTGTATGTGAAGCCCCATAACCTCACATAAACCAAGTAAACTAACAAAGAGACTATATGAATTGTCTTTTACCTCATACATCATCATAACAAGTGTAGTCAATATCATGCATAACAATTTAGAGCAACATCAGGTATCTCAAGTGAAACAAAAATCACACATATCATGCATAACGATTTAGAGCAACATCAGGTATCTCAAGTGAAACAAACATCAGATATATCATGCATAACAATTTAGACCAACATCATCCATTTGATTCATAACATATGTTCATAAAGAACCAACCCTAGAATTCGCTTCACGATCCACTTGCAAAATGTATAGGTAAAGTCCCATACCGTTACCTACACTAAGTAACACCTCTTAAGTAGTCCTAGTTAGTGGTCATCTTATTACTTTCATTCATTTTAACTTTCGGGAAACTTCGCCATAATGACATAGACCATGTGAGCTAACATGGAATCCGGTGCCATCCCCTCACACCGAAAGGAGGGTGTCCTACTAGACAAAGTAATACATATACATTCATATAGCAAATAGGTGGATCCAGTAGCTATGGTTTCTATGCGGACACATTCACATCCGGGGAGCACCCCTTAGACGTAACCATTATCGTCGTCCTCGGAGAGGACTAAGACTAACCTCTTAGCATTCATCATTACACACATAGGTAAAAAATGCGGAAAATATATAACTTTTCATTTACAATTACTTCATGAGGTTTACTTAGACCTCTCGCTTACACATAATATATTCATAGAGAGTATACATAGACCCCTCGAATAAGAAGATTACATAGTCTTCTACTTTTATGGCGCGCGCGCGCGCGCGCACACACACACACACATAGATACACACACACACACACACATACACACACACACATATATATATATATATATATATATATATATATATCGGAATCGATCAATATGGGCATAAGCCCTTACATAATGTATAAATGCCACTTAGGGCTTACAACAATATCTTGAAACAAGTAGAATGAAATGATCGTCTTTAGACTATAACAACGAAACATATCTAGAGTAATAACAAGGCATCATTCTCGGACTTGAGGACATACCCACTTGGAGAATGATTCCAAGTCTTCCTTCCAAATGGCCACAATCTCGTCAACGGCCAAAACCTAAAACATTGGGGAATAAAAGGAGTAATGGGGTTAGCACATCACTTGTACTAAGTATGGAATAATATGCACATACAACATAGAAATCATGCCAAAAGAAACATTTTTTCAAAAGCATGCAAAATCACTTCAGAAATACCTTATGCACATTCAAGAACCAATACAAGTCAATAAGCACACATTCCTTAAGTCAAGACCATATACATCACAAGACCAACAATACCAAGTCTAGTCAAGTCAACATGCATATCAACATAATTGAACACATAATCAAGACAACTCTATCATCAAGTTATAATATCAACAAACATGCATAAGAGTTCATGACATAATAACCTAAGCAAGATCATCACTCATACACCCCCATTAAGTCCACTAGCGCAATGACTAAGTAAGGCCCCATAACCTCACTCAACCAAGTAAACCCAACAAGGACCATAAGCAATGCCTAAATTTACATACCATAACATCAAGAATAGTCATCATCATCTTTAGCAATAGAGACCAAAAACATGTTCTTAACTGAAGCCAATATCACATAGTATCATTAACATGTAAGATTAACGTATACATATCATTTACATTTATAAGCATATAAGCACATAAGAACATCCTTCTAAGACTTCCCTCAAGGCTAACTAGTGCAATGTATAGGTAGAGTCCCATACCCCTACCTAGACTAAGCCAAACCCCTTAGGTCATCTTACTTAGAGTTCACTTTATTATTTTGTTTTACCTTTGGGAATATATTGCCTTAACCGACATATACCACATGAGCTAATGTGGCATCTGGTGTCATGGAACCCTACACCTAAAGAAGGTGGACTACTTCCAAAAGAAGTACCGAAACATGAACATAACATTTATGTGGATCCACTAGCTAGTATTCCTATGGGGGCAACATAGTTAAAGAACTAGCAGATGTATTTGGGACCCTCTTTATGCTCCATGCATTATAGTCTCCAATCTCATGAGTACAATAGTGAACCTACCTTCCTTATGTGGGAAGGGTCACTCCTCACTTCTAGTTCACTCGGTGCTAAGCTAGAGTCCCTTTTGAAATGTCTTTCATTAATAATCATAACATAGTTTAGGTCATAGGGTTCTACCCCTTATATAGTCATAGACATTATCTCAATTAGAATTGCATGAGTATGTCCTTTGAATACAATTTACACATGTGACGTTAGCACATTTACATCACCGTATCATGATAAGGCACATAGGTAATTCATTACCAACCTTATATCATTACATGTTAGCCAAGAACTCACAAGCCATAAATCAAAACATTTAAATTCAACATCATACCAACCCTAATAAATCTTATCATAAGGTGTACTTCAATAGATCTTCATCACTAAACACATGTAATCATAATTGAAGTAAATGTTTGAGATCACAAGACTTGCCCAATCTACTTCATAGGGCATCATCCAAGGTTTTACCATCAACTATCCAATTCAACCCAAAAATGGGTGTAGTATCATTAGACAATAGTAATTAATACAATAATGAAGTCAATTGAATCACTACACATCAATTCATCACTAGTTCATAACCTAAGATAGGGACTTGGGTCAATTTTATGATCTACTTCACAAACTAGGTTAATTCATCAAGAACAAGCATAATTGAATCATAATACATCATAATATAACTATAATAATCGAAAGATACCATAGACAATACAATTTAGAAGATCTATTCGTAATAGAAGAAAACCCATATGAAACTCATCTTTTTTATATGAATTTGGGATGAACCCTTTAGGGAAAGGAATCCCAAAGGCGAAAGGATCCCATACCTTGTTAATTGTTGATGTTTGATGGACAAAAGCACCCTTATTGCTGCCCTAAAACCTTGATTTATCCCTTCAATGTAGTTCTTCTATTTGGGAGAGAGAAAGAACAGAGAAGGAAGAGCAATTTGGGTTTTTGAATTGTGGGAGTTGGGTTAGTTCAATTAGGTTTAGGTATTTATATAAGTCATTAACTAACTTAATTAGACCTCCCCTAACCCCTAATTAATTTACTAACAACCTAAAAATTAAACAACTTGAACTTCACCTGAAATCGCAGGCCTAACCTACGAGAACCCGACCTACGGTTCGTAGGTCAGTCGACGGGCCTTGGGACCAACCGTCCTGCAGGTCCTTCGTTTGCGACTGAGACTATGTTTTTGGCCATTTTTAGAAAATGACTAAGTCTTCAGCGATGGAGGCATCGACGCCCCGTGGATTGACTTACGCCTCGTCGCCTGCACCTTGTCGATGGCTACTGTCTCAAGAAAGCGTTTAGCCAAAATGGAAGGGTCCTCCTCAAGGACCCTTTAATTGGTCCTTAGGGAGTCGTACCCGTCTGTTTCGACCCTAAGCCAACTCTAATACATTTTAGACACCTTACCACCAATTTCCATCAATTTATGACTCTTAAAACCTTGTCAAATAGGCTAAGGTACGCTAGCACCTTTTGCACTATTCTCCCGACGTCATGGACGTTCCTTGACCTCTTGAATCTAAAACTTCCCAAATGACTTATTAACATTATTATTGAACTTAAAACAGTGTTACAACCCTTAGACAATCATGTGAGGCTCTATATTAGGTTTTAGACTTTCGGAATGTTACATTATCCCCCCTTAGAAACATTCGTACCTGAATGACACTAAAATCTTTTGAAGGGAAAGGATAGACTCAATACTAGCAGCCCATCCAACAACAAACATAATTAACATGAGTTACAACTCAATCATGGCATTTACACATAGAAATTCAAAACTTCAATTAGTACACATAAGAGTTCAAAATCACAACATGAATTTTATCTCACAACAACATGAGCTCAATATACCGTTAAAGAGTCAATTACACCAAAAATCAATCTATCAACATGCTCAATATCATTTAATAAAGGCAACAACATACCAAGTACACAATTAGTGCAAATCAAAACAAAGATCATTTTTTCAAATAAGTTTCATTCTTAGGCATGCTTATTCACTGTAACAATGCATATATCTCCATATTTTACCAAAAATAAAGGCAACTTCAAATAAACTCATTCTTTTCACTATTAATAGGAACAACTAACCTTAATTATCAAAGATATGAGGGTAACGAGACTTCATGTCGGCCTCGGCCTCCCATGTTGCTCCCACAACTAGGTGGTTCTTCCATAACACTTTTATGGAAGCCACCTCCTTGTTCCTTAACTTCTTTACTTGTCTATCAAGGATTTCAACCGGAACCTTCTCATAGGAGAGATTCTCTACCACACCTAGACCTTCAGTAGGAAGTACGGATTCGGGATCACCGATACACTTCTTAAGCATGGAGACATTGAACACAGGATGAACTAAAGTCAATTCACTAGGCAATCTCAACTCGTATGCAACCTTGCCAACCTTTTGCAAAATTTAATAAGGACCTAAATAACGAGGACTCAACTTCCCTTTCTTGAAAAATCTCACCACTCCTTTCATGGGTGAATTTTGTAGATATACCTTATCCCCTTCTTCAAATTCTAAGTCTCTCAAACTATGGTCGACATATGACATTTGCCCGCTATAGGTTGTTTTCAATGGGTTCCTTATCATATGAAATTTCTCCAAAGTCCTATAAGTCAATTCGGTACCCAAGAGTGAATACTCGCCCACTTAAAACCATCCAATTAGAGATATACATCTCCTACCATACAAGGAGTCGAAAGGAGCCATAGATATAGTTGAATGGTAACAATTGTTACAAGAAAACTCAACCAAAGGCAAGTGTTTATCCCTATTTCCTTTGAAATCAAACATACAATCTCTAAGCATATACTCAAGGGTTTGAGTAGTATGCTCCGCATGACCATCCATTTGGGGATGAAAAGAGGTGCTTAGCTTCACCTTTGTACCCAACCCTTTTTGGAATGACCTCCAAAACCTAGATGTGAATTGTGCAACCCTATTCGATATGATGGATAACGGAATACCATGGCGACAAACAATCTCATCTATGAAGATCCTTGCATAATCCTCTGCCCAGTAAGTGGACTTGACGGGAATAAAATGAGCGGATTTGGTCAACCTATCCACAACCACCCATATAGAGTCGTGTTGCTTTTGTGTCCGAGGCAAACCTACCACGAAGTCCATATTAATGTCTTCCCACTTCCAAGTGGGAACTTGTATTTCTTGAAGTAAACCACTTGACTTTTTGTGCTCGACTTTCACTTATTGGCAATTTGGACATTTTGCAACAAATTCGGCTATGTTCCTTTTTAAGACTTCCCACCAAAACACTTCTCTAAGGTCATGATATAATATTTGTATAACCCGGATAAATGGAATAACGGGAACCATGAGCTTCCTCCGAATCTGATTTCTCAAATCATCGACATTAGGGACACACTACATTCCTTGGTTCCTCAAAACACCATCCCCCCTCAGGATAATGACTCATTTAGCTTACCAAAAACCAATTCCTTCAACACCATCAATGGTTGATCAAGGTGTTGTTTAGAGTTCACCACAACCACCAAAGACAATTCAGAGTTATGATGAACCATAAAACCACCATTTGGGTAATCTTCCAACCTAACACCCAAACGATCCAACCTATGAACATCTTTCACTAGGTCTTTATTGGCTTGTTACACATGAGACACACTACCCATAGTCATACGAATTAGAGCATCCGCAACCATATTGGCCTTGTCGGGGTGATAGAGGACACTCTTGTCGTAATCTTTAAATAATTCCAACCACCTTATTTGACGGAGATTTAACTCTTTTTGAGTAAACACATATTGTAGTCTCTTATGGTAGGTTTATACATCAACATAAACACCATACAAGTAATGTCTCCATATTTTCAAGGCAAATACCACGGCCGCTAATTCAAGATCATGAGTTGAATAATTCTTCTCATGCACCTAAGTTGTCTAGAGGCATAAGCTACTACTTTATCATATTGCATAAGTACACACCCCAATCCTACTCGGGATGCATTGCAATATACCACAAAACCCTGAGTACCCTCCGGTAGAGTCAATAACGGAGCGGAAGTAAGCCTATCTTTCAAAATTTGGAAGCTTCTCTCACATGCCTCCAACCACTCAAATTTCACACTCTTTTGGGTCAAGGTAGTCAAAGGAGAAGCAAAGGACGCAAAACCATCCACAAACCTCCTATAGTAACCCGCTAGACTCAAGAAATTCCTAATGTTAGTTGGAGTCAATGGTTTAGGCCAATTTTTCACCGCCTTGGTTTTTGTTGGATCAACTCAACTCCCTCACTAGAGATGATTGACCAAGAAACGCCACCGACCTCAACCAAAACTCGCATTTTCTATACTTGGCAAATAGTTGGTGTTCTTTAAGCACTTGCAAAACCACTCTCAAATGGTCCATGTGTTCACCCTTTTGAATATACCAAGATGTC
Organism: Solanum sitiens; assembly: GCA_016801875.1. Classification (NCBI taxonomy): domain Eukaryota; kingdom Viridiplantae; phylum Streptophyta; class Magnoliopsida; order Solanales; family Solanaceae; genus Solanum; species Solanum sitiens. The sequence continues at coordinate 742,559 of JABWTJ010000329.1, forward strand.
ATCAATGAAGACAATGACAAATGAATATAGGTAACATTGAAACACCCTATTCATTAGGTCCATAAACGCCGCGGGGCATTAGTGAGACCAAAGGACATTACTAAGAACTCATAGTAACCATATCTAGTTCGAAATGCCTTTTTTGGTATATCCTCACCTCTCACCCTAAGTTAGTGATACCTCGATCTCAAGTTAACCTTAGAAAAGTATCTTGCCCCTTGGAGTTGATCAAAAAAATCATCAATCCGAGGGAGAGGATACTTATTCTTAATAGTGACTTTATTGAGTTGGTGATAATCAATGTACATTCTAAGGGATCCATCCCTTTTTCTTCACAAACAATACCGGTGCAACCCATGGAGAAATACTAGGTCTAATGAAGCCTTTGTCTAGAAAGTCCTTGAGTTGAGCCTTCAACTCTTTCAATTTGGCCGGAGCCATCCAATAAGGAGGAATTGAAATGGGGTTGGTATCCGGTAGCAAGTCAATACCAAAATCAACTTCCTGTTCGGGAGGGATTCTGGGAAGATCATTAGGAAAGACCTGTGGAAATTCCGTCACTACGGGACTAACTCAATGGGAGAATTTTCAGAATCTAAGTCTTTGACTCTTACAATGTGGTATTAACATCCTTTTGAGATCATTTTACAAGACTTAATACAAGAGATGATACGACCTCTAGGAATAGAATTTTCCCCCTTCCACTCTAAGACGGGTTCATTTGGAAAATTGAAGTTGACAATTCTTGTTCTACAATCAATGGAATCAAAACAATCATGCAACCAATCCATCCCCAAAATGACATCAAAATCCACCTTATCAAGTTCTACTAATTCAACATGAGTAACTCTATTGGGCAATTTTATAGGACAATTTCTATATACCCTCTTTGCAACCACCACATCACCTACCAGAGTAGTTAACATAAAAGGGTCATTTAGGATATCGAGAAAAATATCAAACTTTCTAGCTACCAAAGGAGTAATAAAATATAATGTAGCACCAGGATCAAGTAAAGCATATACAGCAATAGAGGAGACTTGTAACATACCAATCACCACATCGGGAGAACTCTCTTTTTTACCCCTAGAGCGAAGAGCATAAAAACGATTCTTCTTTGGAGCATACACATTAGAACCATTAGCTTGACCTTGTCAACTTTTTTTGTCTTGCCCCTTCAAATTAAGGCAATCCCTAACCTTGTGGCCACTCTTCCCACACCCAAAGAAATTGCCCGTCCCAACAAGGCAATCACCATAATGCTTCTTGCCACACTTTCCACAATTTGGCTTCTTGCTTGGTGAGCTAGTACCTCTTCCCTTTTGAGACTTAGGGTCAGATGCCCTATTATCACGAGCCTTGCAAAATTTGGAGGGAACTTGAAAGAAAACCTCTTCTTGAACCTAGGCTTGTCTGCAATCACAAGCTTACCCTTTAAAGAACCACCTTCATAAGACCTTGCCTTCTTGGCTTCCCTATTCTTCCTTCTTAGGCTACTCTCTTCTACTTGTTGAGCATGAACCATGAGACGAGAGATATTCATATTATCATGAAGCATATCTAAACAACATTCTTCAACCAAGTCTTTGGACACCCCCGTAAGAAAATGACTTATCTCATCCCTTAGGTTAGACACCAAGGATGGAGCAAACTTGGACAATTTAGTGAATTCAGAGGAATAGTCAAGTACTTTCATACCTCCTTGATGAAGGTTGTTGAATTCTTCCACCTTAGCTTCCCTCAACTCTCTAGCTTCCCTCAAACTCTCTAGGAAAGAACCTATCAAGGAAGGCTTTCTTGAAGATCTCCCAATTCACTGGACCACATCTTAGTGCCCTATTATCCCTCGATTGCACGTACCAAGTTTTGGCCACATCTTTGAGTTGATAGGCCGCCAACTCGGCCTTCTAAATTAAGGTCACACCCATAGCATAGAGAATCTTATAGACCTCATCGAGGAAATCTTGAGGGTCTTTGTCCGCTTTCGAACTGAAGAACATATGTGGGTTCATTCTAGTATACTCTCTCAAATGATATGACATGTTGTTGACATGATGAGGCACTCGTGGTCCAACATCCATATACACTTGGGTCGTCATGGCTTGGACTTGACAAGTGACGGCATTGGCTTTAGAGGTCATAGCTTTGGCCAAATTGAGAAAGGACGCTCTTATCTCTCCATCGGTCATTGGTGCAGGAACAACCAAAATTTGATCACCCATAGTAACTTTTTCAAGTGAAGGCACTTGGTTATTTTGTGGAGGAGCTTAATTTTCATTAGCTCCCACATAAGCAATGCCTTCTTCGGTCCTTCTTGCCACTGCCCTTCGAGTATTCATACATATAACCACGATACAAGGTTTAGGTAAAAGCACATAACAAGACTCTAGAGGCACGACATATGAATACAAGAAGATGAGAGTTTTCTAAGCATTACATATTCTCTCATTCATAAGTTTGGCGCGCTTCACAATTATGAATAAGAATCTACATAGACGTGGTTTAATGAGACATCATTTTAGGAATATTCAACCTGGCTCTAATACAAAGTTCGTCACATTTGGGGAGCACCCCCTAGACAAAACCGGCGTCGTTGTCCCCGGAGAGGATTAAGACTAGCCTCTTAGCATTCATCATTACATTCATAGGTAAAAAAGCAGAAAAATTAAAACTTTTCATCTACAATTAATTCATGAGGGTTACATAGACCTCTCACTTACACATAATATATTCATAGCGATTATACATAGACCCCTCGTATAAGAAGATTACGTAGTCTTATAATTTTATGGGACACATATATATAAAATACACAATATAGTCTTCAAAGGGACGTCTCATATTAAGCCATCTAAACGGAATCAAACAATATGGGCACAAGCCCTTACATAATGTATAAATGCCACTTAGGGCTTAGAACAATATCTTGAAACAAGTAGAATGAAAAGATCGTCTTTAGATATGACAAAGAAACATAGCTAGAGAAATAACAAGGCATCATCCTCGGACTTGAGGACATACCCACTTGGAGAATGATTCCAAGTGTTCCTTGCAAATGGCCACAATCTCCACAACGGTTGGAACCTAAAATGTTGGGGGGAAAGGGAGAAATGGGGTTTGCACATCACTTGTACTAAGTATGATTCACATACAACATAGAAATCATGCCAAAAAAGGGACATTTGTTCAAACGCATGGAAATTCACTTTGAAGTACCTTATGCACATTCAAGAACCAATACAAGTCAATAAGCACACATTCCTTAAGTCAAGACCATGTACATCACAAGACCAACAATACCAAGTCTAGTCAAGTCAACATGCATATCAACATAATTGAGCACATAATCAAGACAACTCTATCATCAAGTTATAATATCAACAAACATGCATAAGAGTTCATGACATAATAACCTAAGCAAGACCATCACTCATACACCCCCATTAGATCCACTTGTGCAATGACAAAGTAAGGCATCATAACCTCACTCAACCAAGTAAACCCAACAAGGACCATAAACAATGCCTAACTTTACATACCATAACATCAAAAATAGTAATCATAATCTTTAGTAATAGAGACCAACAACATGTTCACAAGTGAAACCAAAATCATATATTGTCATTAACATGCAAGATCAACGTATACATATCATTTACATTTATAAGCATATAAGCACATGAGAACATCCTTCTAAAACTTCCGTCGAGGCTAACTAGTGCAATGTATAGGTAGAGTCCCATACCCCTACCTAGACTAAGCCAAACCCCTTAGGTCATCTTATTTAGAGTTCACTTTATTACTTCGTTTTACCTTTGGGAACATCTTGCCTTAACCGACATAGACTACATGAGCTAATGTGGAATCCAGTGTCATGGAACCCTACACCGAAAGAAGATGGATTACTTACCAAAGTAGTACCAAAACATGAACATAGAATCTATGTGGATCCACTAGCAAGTATTTGTATGGGGCAACATAGTTTAATTAAGAGATGTATTTGGGACCCTCTTTATTCTCAATGCATTATAGTCTCCAATCTCATGAGTACAAAAGTGAACCTACCTTCCCTATGTGCGAAGCGACAGTCCTCACTCTATTTAAGTCAGTGCTAAGATAGAGTCCCTTTTGAAATGTCTTTCATTAATAATCATAGCATAGTTTAGGTCATAGGGATCTACCCCTTATATAGTCATAGTCATTAGCTCAATAAGAATTGCATGAGTATGTCCTTTCAATACAATTCACATGTGAGGTTAGCACATTTACATCACCATATCATAATAAGACATATAGGTAATTCATCACCAACCTTATATCATTACATATTAGACAACAACTCACAAGCCATAAATCAAGACATTTCAATTCAACATCCTAATCAATCTTATCATAAGGTGTATATAAATAGAACTTCATCACTAAACACAAGTAATCATAATTGAAGTAAAGGTTTGAGATCACAAGACTTACCCCAATCTCCTTCACAAGCCATCATCCAAGGTTTTACCATCAACCATCCAATTCAACCCAACAATGGGTGTAGTATCATCACACAATAGTAATTAATACAATAATAAAGTCAATTGAATCACTACACATCAATTCATCACTAGTTCATAACCTAGGGTTAGGGACTTGGTTCAATTTCATGATCCACTTCACAAACTAGGTTAATTCATCAAGAACTAGCATAATTGAATAATAGTAAATCATAATCTAACTATAATAATCAAAATAAACCATAGACAATACAATTTAGAAGATCAAATTCGTAATAGAATAAAACTCATATGAAACTCATCCTTTTGAAATAAATTTTTAAAAAACCCTTTGGGGAAGGAACCCTAAAGGTGAAAGGATCCCATACCTTGTTAATTGTTGATGTTTGATGGAGAAAAGAACCCTTTCTTGTTGCCTTAATACCTTGACTTATCCCTTTAATAGAGTTTTTCTATTTGGGAGAGAGAAAGAAGAGAGAAGGAAGAACAATTTGGGTTTTGGAATTGTGGGTGTTGGGTTAGTTTAATTAGGTTTAGGTCTTTATATAAGTCATTAACTAACTTAATAAGACCTCACCTAACCCCTAATTAATCAACTAACCAACTAATTAATTAAATGAAACAACTTAAAATTTACCAGAAATCGTAGGCCTGACCTACGAGACCCTGACCTACAGGCCATAGGTCAGTCGACGGGCCTTGGGACCAACCATCCTACAGGTCCGTCGTTTGCGACTGAGACTATTTTTTGGCCATTTTTGGAAAATGGATAAGTCTTCATCGATGGAGGCATCGACGCCCCGTTGATTGACTTACGCCCCATCGCCTGCACATCATCGATGGCTTCTATCTTAAGACAGCGCTTAGCCAAAAATGAAGGGTCCTCCTCAAGGACCCTTTGGTTGGTCCTTGGGGAGTCGTACGCGGACGTTTCGACCTAAACCAACTCTAATACATGTTAGACACCTTATCACCAAATTTCTTCAATTTATAAATCCTAAAACCTTGTAAAATAGGCTAAGGCACGCTAGCACCTTTTGCACTTTTCTCCAGAGTCATGGACGTTCCTTGACGTATTGACTCTAAAACTTCCCGAATGACTTATTTACATTATTATTGACCTTCAAACAGTGTTACATCCCTTAGACACTCATGTGAGGCTCTAGATTAGGTTTTAGACTTTCGAGTGTTACAAACATATAGTTAAGGAACTAGGAGGTTGTTACTAGAAACCCACTTCATGCTAACTAGCATTGTAGTTTCCACCTCATGAGATAACATAGTGTGAACCTCCCTTCCATTGTGAAGGAACACCTCTCAATGTCAAGTTCACTTGGTGCTGAGCTAATTTCCCTTTTTGAAGTATGTTTAAGTCTTCCTTAACATTAATTCACAACATAGGTCTTAAGAGTTTAACCTTTCGTATAACATGTTCATCGCTCATAGGTTTAAAATGAGAAAACCCTTTCATCAAAAACCCAACATCATGTGAGAACATTAAACCATATCTTAGTCGTAAGATTTACATGAGAATAACCTTCAATCCCTTATATTAGCACACCTACCATCGTCTCACAACCATCATATTCAAAGCATGATCATACATTCATAACTTCATCATTCATACTTCAATTAATCAACATTACCAAAGATAGACTATCAATACTACAATAGAATGTTCATGAGCCTGAAGATCTTACCAATGGCCTCCAAGAAATCCATTCAAGACTTCATCCCAAATCAATGATATTTACCCATCAAATGAATTATCATCACCATATAATAGTCAGTTATGCAAGAACATGCTCAATTACATCAACTCTAATCATTAATCAACATGATTCAATAGTTAGGGTTAGGATAAGTGGGACATTCATGGGTTCTTAAGAAATTAGGTCAAAACCCAAAAAATGCATAATATAAGGTAATTGATGGAGTAATAACACAATTAACACCAATATAACAATTGATATATTCATTATCCTCAACCAATTCACCAAACAAGATCCAAGATTTATGAAATTGGGGAAGAACATGGGTCCAAGGGAATTTCAAGTGAAAAAAAACAATTACCCATCATTATACATTTAAACAACCCTAAGTAATCATAATTCATCATAATTGATCCATAATTTTGGTTTCAAAGAAAGACCCATATGTAGAGAAAAACTCTTGATTTGGGGGGATTATGAAAACATCTTTGAAGGGACCTCTTGGGTAAAGAAATTCCAAGAGTGAAAGAATACATACCTTAATGAAGACTTAGCGACAAAATTTAGTAGAAAACTTGGAGAATTGATCTTCTTCTTTGACGCTTCAATGTTCTTCAATGGAGGTTTGGATAGAGAGAGGATTTAGAGAGAAGTGAGAGCAATGGAGATTTCAATTTGGGGATTTGTTTTGGATAGGTAAAAGTGGGGTAAAACTGATGTAAAATCAATATATACCCATCCCCTAAAATACCCAAAACACCCCTCACTTAGTTGGACCTTTTAATTAATTCAAACTTGACTTGTATTATCGAAACTTTCATCGTGGAACAAGTCCGCGTCGCGGAGGTGTTCCCTGAAGTTTTTGGAAAAAATTTTGAGACGGAAGAGTCTGCGATAATGTCCGCGACGCGGACCAACATTTGGTCTTTGGTGGAGCCAGTCCGCGGTGCGGACATGCTACCTCCATGCCTTCTGCTCGCTGCCTTGGGCAACTTGTTGGCTAATTGTTTGGGTCCTCCTCAAGAACCCCTAGGGTTGTCCTTGAGGGGTCGTACCTGGACGTTTTGATCTTAAAAACATTATTTTACCTATTTAAAGTATTTTTACAAGATTTACCCTTCATACCAGACTCCTAATCCTTCACACGACCTAAGAACACCTACTAGTTCAATTTCACTAGTTTCCGGACGTCATGACCGTTTCTTGACGTTTAGGATCCAATACTTCCAAATCAAGTCAATTACATTAGTTAAGGTCTGAAAACACCATTTTTATTCATTATTCATTAGACGAGGCTCTAGACTAGGTCATTGGATTTTTGAGGTATAACATTTCTGTTCTGGAAAGTTCTTGGAGACTAGTTAGGATAGGATGGAGGAAAATATTCTTGTTATTACTACTAAGTTTGAGATGATATTTCCATGTGGTTTCTTTGATGTGATCGAGTATCTTCAAATTCAACATGTACAAGAGGCCCGCCTCGGAGGTCCGGTTCAAAGAATATGGATGTATCCATTTGAGAAGTATACATTTGAAATATTCACAAAGTTATATAGATTCACCAAGCCTTTTATTAAAATATATACATAAATACACATAGATGCAGAAAAATTGGTAATTCCAAGCGAACAATTAAGAAAAGGGGAAAGTTTGAAGGATCAGTTGTTCAGGTCATATTGGGAGAGAAATTGTTGATTTTTATTCTTATTACTTCGGTCATATTGGGAGTGAAGCTAGTGATTTTTGTTTATATTACTTTGGTGATAATGTGTCGATGTATGAGAAATAGTCCCAATCGCAATGATGAAGGCGATATTGATTCTTTATTTCAACCGATATCAATTTTTAATTAAAAATGGTCGAGGATCTAAAAAGTGTGAAAACCGACACTACACTGATATGAAATGCAATCAATTGTTACACAAATTTTGTTTAAATGTCCAGAGATTCAACCATATCGCAAGTAAGTATTAAAAATATGTTATCAAATTACATACTAATAGGTGTTCATTAACTAACAAAATATTTGAATGGTAAATGATCAACTTGTTCGTAAACACATGGGGTAATGAAACCATCTATATAGAATTTTCCAAATGGCTAACAAATTATGTAAGTGTGAAATCACTAAGTATTTAATAATATATTCATGTTATACTAAATTATATTACTTGAAATAACAATCACGCAGGTTTACAATGAATTCTCAAGTATCTAACATTTGCTATTAGTGAAAGAGAAGCAGCACTTGGACATGAATCTCAAGTACTGACAATGAATAAGTATTGTGTCAATGGTTTTAGGTTTAAAATTGAAGAAGTTTCTACGAACAAGAAAAAAATAATAGTGGTGTCTACATATAAGGTGATGTTGATGGTACTGTCCAAACTATTGACTATTATGGTGTCGTTCAAGAGATTATTGAAGTGAGGTATTCAAGTTTACCTACGAAGAAGATTATATTGTTTCGGTGTGAGTGGTTTGACCCATCATGTAGAGGAACAAAGGTTGACCATCAACATAATATATTTAAAGTTAAGCACACACGAAAATACAGAAGTTATGATCCTTTTATTATTGCACAAAATGTTAAACAAGTGTATTATGCTCCATACCCATTGTGTAGAGACAAAGTTGATTGGTGGGTTGCTCTAAAAAGTAAGCATGTGGACAGAATTGAAATTAAAAATTTATTAGATGCGGTGTATCAAAATGATGTTGCAATTGTTCATCAACAAGATGATATTGAATTGGAAACCACAGTACAACATCCTTAACGCATATTAGAAGAAGTATCTAATGATGCAATACTTAATGTAGAGGAAGAATGATCCAAAAATGAGGAAAATGAATCATTTGATGACGAAGAATACGACGATAACGAAATTAAACTATTGATGAGTAAGAATGGGAGAATAATGGAATTGAAACAAGTGAGAAAGAATAGTAGAAGAATCAAAGATAGTATATGTAAGTTAATTGATTTTGCTGATTTTATTTAATTTATGATTTTTATATATTATACATGTAAATTTGCATACAGATGTCATCAGGCGGTGACACTTCTAAACAACGTGAGCATCTTGGAGTTAGCCAGACTAATAAGGCTAAAAAGAAGAAGTCTAGGAGACCCATAGATCCTGAGGATATTCCAGGATCTATTTCTTCTACGCTTGAGCGCATTTGTCATGACACTCATTTATTTGCTATTTCATTTGGTACGGCGTATCCTCGGCCATATTATCCTAATTACCACCGATCAGTCGTTGCTTCCTTTACTTCACAAGCATTGCCTCCACGGTGCTACGAGGGTCTACCTTTAAAGGCTATTCATCGATTACGACCCTTATCGGCAAGTAGGATATCGGATGATACTCCATCTTCACAGGTACATCTCTTAGTTATCTGTCATGAGGATTGAATATTCTATTAGAGAGAAGTCAGATGCTATGGCCGGTACGCCTACATTGACTTAGCGTTTTGTGCATCCTAGTGTATCACATTCATGTACAACTGCACATAGTGATATTTTGGTATACTTTACTCTTTTTTACTATCAATCTAATTAACGCTATTCAATATTTTCACACTATTGTACTTGGTAGTCGAGGTACAATTTGTTCATTGCGACCACATTTGAGAAGAGGGCATCCGCGAGACTGTCGAGCTAAAGTTCATGCTACTGATGAACATCCGGGTTGGATTTTCCCTCATGTTTTTGATGATTATCGTGCGTATGAAACAAAGAAAAGTATAAGGCAATTTATGAACAAGACAAAAAGTCTAGAGGAAGTCTTAAGGGTGGCTCGTTGCACACCGTACGTGCAAAGAAATTTAGAATAATGATAAGAGAGATGGTAAGTTCTACTTCAAACTTTTAAATAAATAATTATTTGATTCATATATATTTATATATATACATATATCGTTATAATTTTAGTTCTTTTTATAGGAAAAAGAATTTGTGCACACTCCCATTGAACAGGAGGTTTTCAAGAAGAATCATGTGAAGAAGAAAGAAAATGAATTAGATCCGGATGTGTGGCTCGAGGAAAGGGATGAACGAACTTTTGTAAGTTATTTGATATGAATAATATATAATAGTAGTGAAGTGTATTTATGATATAAATATATATTGATGTCATTTTTTATATTTAATATGCAGAATGAGTTTCATCAGTAAGTCACTAAGAAACTGGATAGTTCGGTCCAAATGACACTTGAACTGTCCATCCAAATTTTGACGAAGAAAGTGGTAGGGGCGACATACAAGGGTAGAGTCTTTGGTCGATGCTTAGAAGACATCATTTAGGCTTAGAAGGTATTGGATCGTCACGTCAAGCAGAGGCAGTTGACGATGTTCAAATTGTATATGTTTGTGTGTTTACATTATATTGTTTAATGGGATATTTGAATATGATTAAATTGAATTAATTGATTTATATTTGAAGGTGGACAGTAGAAACTGGAACTGCGAGTTTCTGTTGTCAAAAAAATTACTGGAGGAAAGCAACGGACATGGGGGTTTTGTCCGTCGCTTTTTTGCATTATTTTTCAAATAAACCCAGAAAAACGATGGACGTGGACCTTTCGTCCGTCACTTATGGATATTTTAAAAAGTAAAATTTAAAAAAGCAACGGATAGTGTCCTTTAGTCCGTCGTTTTCTAGGATTTTTAAAATATTCATATCCAGAAAAGCGATGGACTAAATATCTTATTGGAAATAAAAAATAAATGAAAATATAAAACAAGCAACGCTTTCCTTTGTTAAAAAAGTTTTTGAAAAAAATAATAAAAAAGCAAAACAGTCCATTGCTTTTTAGAGACGCTGTCCGTCGCATTTTGAAAAGTTTCTAACCAAAAGGCGACGAATATGACTGCATCATTTTTCTGTTGATTTTAACAAAAAAAGGGAAACAGTCCGTCACTTTTGGTCGTTATTTTTTGGAAGTTATTTTATTAGTGTAGGATTGAGAAATCAACCTTGGTCTTTTGAAACTATGCCCGAAAAGGTTAGTCAGACGTCATGGGTAGTCATAACTAAAAAAAATGCAAAAGAATGGTAACCTTGGAACAAACATGTGTTCTTAGTTTTGACTCAAAATAAAAATAAATGGGATTAATTGTGTAGCAATACTGTAATGCAAGTTGTATGAGCATGCTAGTTTATATATTTTTATATGTGTCATGATGCCATGTGTGGTGAGTGTTGTTGGTTCTTGCTTCAATTGATATCTAAACTTGTCTTGTGTGTATTGAATCAATAGCTTGTATGACTTAGGGAATGTGATTAAGGCGTTTCTTTGAAAAATCCAATTCTTGTACTCTACTTGTATGCCTACTATTGAAATGACCCCTAGTGAAGCCCCATTGACCTTTAGCCTTATTTGTTGATAAGACACGTGATAAGTTAAAACCCGTTTGTTTCATACCAAGGTCTTTTGATCCTAATAAAATTCTTAAAGCACTATGTTAATAAGAAGGGTTCAAAATGATTGGTTGATATTAGAAAGGCTGAAATGCTGAATTGTGTGGAAAAGAAAAGAATAAGTGAAACTTTGTTTTGTCCTTGGTCCTTAGTGACATTGTGCACCTTAACGCAATTGAGGGTGGCTATTTCAGAAATATGCTCTAATCATTGTCCCTGGTCCCACCAAGGATATTGTGTATCTCATTTGGACCTTCAAATCTCGAGTGAGGGTTACTAGTACAAAGACAGCTAAAAATAGGACAAAAGGAGAATAATGGGCAAAGAGGTAGCAAAGAGGGAAAAATATTCGTGAAGTGGGTACTAAGAGAACAGAAAAGCTAAGTAGGAGGTTTGTTGGAAAAATAATGACATGTGCATTAGGGAGGTGTAGTCACTAAAATTATTCTTAAATATTCCCTCCCATACCCAAAGACAACATATACAACCAAGTAGAAGACCTCTCGATTCCTTGACAAATACATTGTGAAAGTGAGAATATACTATGTTGAAGCTTATGGCATGTTGAGAAAAGTAAGAACTTCATTTGTGAGAGTTATTGCTTGAGGAAAAGGCTTTAGTTAACATAAAAAGTGAGGGCATTATGGCATGTGTTCGGATTATCTGATTGGTATATTTGTATGAGTTTGCATTAGGCCGAAAAAGTAGTAAAAAAGTCAATTCTTTGAGAATATGTGTTGTAACTTGGTATAAAAGTGTTGAAATGTTGCATCCATTATGAACTACAAGATCTTGATTAAAAAAAGATTGATTGATTTTAAGATGGGTTGATAAGTCCAAGGGATATGAAAAAGAGTTGATACTCTAAAGATTATTTGAGGACAAACAAAAGTGTAAGTGTGGGGTGGTGATCTTAGGCGTATTTATATGCCTAAGTTGTCGATATTTGCCTATGTTTGGATTAAATTGAAAAATGATCTAAGTCTATTAACTTGATCTTGTTAAACTTGTGATGATTGTGCACTAAAACATATGATTAGTTGTTTTAGAAATGATTTGGAGTTGAGTTGGAGAAGAAGAAGAGAAGAGAAGAAAACGGCTAAGACAAAAACCAACAGTGGTTGGTGCACTAGTTGGCGCAGTGCGCCACTGCTGTAATTTAAGAGATGATTTTGTGGCGCTTTTGTAGAGGCGACACACCAAGAGCTGAATTTCTAGGATGCCTTTCGGGCGTGCTGCAAGGCACGACGACCCAACACCTGAAAATACGAGGCACCTTCCCGGTGCTCTGCTAGGCGTGGCGCACCAAGGAAAGAACTTTAGATTTGATTGCCAGGCGCGAAGCCCCACGAAAGTTCAGACTTTCTCAATTAAAAAAGCTTAAAATAGGAATTCTAGGTTTAGTAGACTTTGACTCTAATTTTCCCAACTATACCCCTAGGGTTACATTGTGGGGGTTCGACTTTTTATTGGTGTGCAAGAGAAGTTTTATCGTTTGTAATAAGTTTCGATCTTCTAACTCTTCCATTTTCCAAAAATCACGTGAGCAATTGTATTTTGTGGTTTTCTAATAGCATGAGCGGCTAAACACCTTAGTTCTGGGGATGTAGCTACAAATTTATTGTTGATTATTTAAGGCCTTTTGAATTAATTCTTTGTTGTCATTATAATTTACTTCTATGTTCTTATTTTAGTATTTTTGTGCTTGATCACCATTGGATAAACATATTTTTTAATCTTAAAGTTGAGAGAGAAAGGATTATATAGATCAAATAATATAGAGAGCTCGATCGACCCATTTGATTGAAGTGATTTGTGTTTAAGAGTGATGCCCGAATGAACAACTTGCTTGGTTATAAAACACGATAAAATATAAATGCTCACCATTTAGGCACGTTTATCCCCACTCAAATATGTAGTTAGAATACTAACTGGATTAGGCAACTAGAGGTTTGATACCCGACTCATACAATGAACCCTGTAAACCAGTGACTTGACAACTAAAAACTAGTTCTAAGTGGAGAATATGGTACATGAGATTCAAAACATTCTACAGCCCTGGAATTGTTTACTTGCTTGAAACATCATCTTAAAGTCATGAATCTTTGTTAGTTTTATTTACTGCGTAATTAGTAGTAGTAGTAGTTAACAACCATCACCATCTCTTAAACTGTTACCTTTATTTTATTTGTAGAATTGAGTTTCAAATATAAATTGATCATAAGTCATTTGGGAACGATAAGTCATTTCTTTAAGAATCTATATTACTTGCGCGACCGCGTACACTTGCATAGATATAGGGAGCAACATAAAGCATCACAATAAACAATAAAATCTTTACTTCAACCGATAATGGTAGAATAGGTGCAGTCGTCAAAAAAGTCTTAGCTTTTGGAAGCTCTTCTCACATTGTTCAGTCCATTCAAATGGCATTTCATTTTTAGTCAAATTTGTCATGTGAGTGGCAATAGAAGCAAAGTTCTTTACAAATCGACAATAGTATCTAGAGAGCCCCACAAACTCCTAACTTCCGTCATAGAGGTAGACCGAACCCAATTCTTAACCGCCTAAATCTTTCGAGGATCTACCATTACCCCTTCTTTCAAATCTACATGTCCCAAAAATACAATCAAAGTCAACCAAAATTCACACTTAGATAATATATCATACAACCTTTGCTTCCCAAGAACACCTAGAATAATACAGTCGACATGCTCTTCTTCACTTTTCGAAAAGACCGAAATATCATCAATATAGATGACACACCCCGAAATTTCCATGATCTATACTAGAGACTAAAATGTCAAGTAATAATGATTTTAGGTCTAAATAAGTGTAAATAACTTGTTTGAGAAGTTTTGGAGCAACAGGATTAAAGAAAAGCCTTAACGTCCGGAAACAAGCAAAATTCAACTATGTTGACGTCCCTATATTTGGTGAAGGTTTAGGAGGGTAATATGGAGTCCAAAACTTGTAAAAATATATTGGATAGGTAGAGTGTAGTATAGAGAATCTAAACTTTTGAAAATGAGACCCCAAGGACCCTCAGGGTCCTTGGGGAGGACCCAAACATAGATGGGCAGGCTGCGTGGCAGGCTGCGCGCAGGCAGAATGGAATGCATAGCGTGAGACGCGAGACTGACACGCAGGTCACTGCCTCAAGATTTGAGAGGAAGCCTCGTGATGCGAGGCTGACACGGACCTCACTGCTTCAGCTCAAAATTCAAAAATAAATTGGGGAATTAACCCCGCGACGCGCACCTAATTCCCAGATATTGTAAAAGTTGTATTTTGGGTGTTTTGACTTCCCAAATAAACTCATTTAATTGAGGGGTATTTTGGGTAATTTAATGGGTGACTATATAATGTATTAGGGTCAATTTTAGGTCCATTCTAACACAAAAATCAAGTCCCACAAGTTGAAATAAAAAATCACTCTCTTTATCCCAAATTCTCTCTTCCTCCAAAACTCCATTGAAGGCCATTAGAGCTCCAAGAATAAGATCAAGCCTTCAAGTTTTTCAACCCAATTTCATGGATTTATCCTCTATAAGGTATGTTTTCTTTCACTCTTGGGATTCCTTTCCCCAAGAAGTCCTTCAAAAGATGATTTCTAAATCCCTCAAAACATGGGTTTTTCTCCTCACATGGGTCTTCTTTCTAAAACGAAATTGTGAGTTAATTGTGATGAAATATGATGAATTAATGTTTCTTAGGTATGAATGAATGGTTAATTGATGAATTTCTATGAGTTTTATCTTTACCCATGTCTTTCCCCTAAATCCCTAATTTCTTGGATTGATTAAGGTGAATTGTTGAGGATGATGAACATGTCACTTGTTTGCTTTGATTTTAGTTATGTTAATACTTCATGAATTTCCATATTTCATATGTTGATGTGGGTTCTTTGCTATTGAAGTATGAAGTCCCATGAAGGGCAATGAGGTATGATTTTGATTCTCCTTTAATCTCAATTATCTAAGGTAAAATCTACTTATGTGATAATGATGTTATAGCTAACTGTGTTTTTATGATGTTGGTGACAAGAATCCCTCATCCCTAACCCTATATCTATGAATTGGCTATGAAGTATGTAATTATGTTATGGTATGATCAATATATGATTGAATGTAGTTTCTCATGATTATAATGTTGGGTCTAAAAGTGAAAGGATAATTCTCAATTATGATCATCTATGAGCTATTATGATAAGATGTTTACTTAAAGGTATAAAAGAGACTAATGTGAACTTGTATGATGATATATGATGATTACTAAAAGGAATAATTGCTTAGCACCGAAAGGTCATGTAAATGAGATGGAGGTCTCAAGTTAGTAAGTCCGGTCTCCCACATGGGTTTCTTCACGACTAGTAGTGTCGATTCCCAAGATATGTGTCATCTCATGAGATGGAAACCTTCACGATTAGTAGTCAAGGTTTCTAGAAATAATATCCTTGACCATTAACTATGTGTCCACATAGGACTCTAGCTTAGTGGATCCACCTAGAATAGCTATGTACGAATGGTTGCACCTTAGGCAAGTGTTAACCCTCTCTTTTCGGTGTGGGGGTAGAACACCGGATTACATGTAGCTCACATTGTCTCATGTCGGTTATGGTACTTATTTCCCTAAAGTAAAAGTATGAACAAGTTATGTATGTGAACTTCTATTAGGGTTGTCTTAAAGGTTACTACATAGTGTGAGGGAGGGTATGGGACTTGTCTTACACAATTGAACATGTGGGATCCAATAGGATGATGCTAGTAGTGTTCTTTTATGACTGTGACTATGATTATGATTATGTTCATGATTATGTTGGTAACTATGATTAGTGTTGATATATGGAACATTGTTATATGTGATAATATGTTTTAAGTATGAAATGGGTTGCTTAATGTGATACTTAGATTTGGATAGGGTTATGGGGATTTATTCTTGGCATTGCACAAGTGTTGCTTGAGTTACTGATATGTTGATACGATTATGGTGTTCTTTATATGTGTATATTGAATTGTTGGTCATTTTGCATAGTTTTGACTAAATTGTCCATTTTCTCATGCATTAACAATTTTTATGCATAAGGACCATACTTAGTACATGTGGTTTGTACTAACCCATATTTCTTCCCTTTTTCCCCAAACATTGTAGGTTCGGTCCGTTGAAGTATAAAGGCTAAAGCAAGAAGGCTTGGACTAGACTCTCCAAGTTTTGGGTATGCCCTCTAGTTCGAGGATGCTACCAAACACTCTATCTTAGTAGTATTTGTATTGTCTAGTAGACATTTATTTCTTTCCTATTGTTGAACATATTGATATAAGCCCTATGTAGCAATTATGGATTTGTATAAGGGCTTTGCTCGGATTGTTTGACTTCGTTAGATGGTTAATATGATACAAAGCATTATACTAAATTCATATGCGTTGTTATGGTCTATTGCGAGAAGCCTATGTATGCTTCCTATGTAGAGGTCTATGTAAACCTCCTTGCTATATAAGCAAAAGCTTTAAATTTTCTGTGATTTTGACTTATGATCTGCTATGACGAATGCTAAGAGGCTTGTATTAGTCCTCTTAGAGGACGACGACGCCGGTACGACTGGGTGTACTTTGGTCGCAACAAAGTTGGTATCAGAGCTTGAGGTTAAATCTTTTTAGGATTGATGCCTCATTAAGCCACGTCTTTATAGTGTCTTATTCATAATTGTGAAGCGCGCCACACTTATGAATGAGAGACTATGTGATGCTTAGGAACTTTCACTCTCTTGTTATTGCTTAGTCGTGCCTAAGATTACTAACTCTATCTAGTATTTTCTTCTAATCCTTTGTTTGTGCTTATAGGCAATGAATACAAGAAGGAACAATGCTCGAAGGGCTTGAGAGGAGAATTTGAATGAGGAGGTTCCCCCTCAAGCTCCTCAAAACCCTCAAGTTCCTATTGAAGAAGGGGCTATGTCTAATGTTGAGATAAGGTCGGCCATTCATAGCTTGACTCAAGTGTTGGCTACCCAAGTTTCTAGGAATGCAAGGGTGCAAGTGAACCCCAATGCTAATACCACCGCTTCAAGGATTAGGGACTTCACAAGGATGAATACCCCTACCTTCTATGGTTCTAAGGTAGAGGAGGACCCATAAGAGTCCATTGATAAAGTGTTCAAGGTTCTTGATGTTATGGGTGTTTATTCTCAAGAAAAGGCGGAACTAGCCGCCTACCAACTCAAAAATATGGCTCAAGTTTGGCATGAGCAATGGAGGGATGAAAGAACGGTTAGAGAAGGTCGGATTACTTGGGATGCTTTCAAGACGGCTTTCCTTTATAGGTTATTTCCCTTGGAATTAAGGGAGAGAAAAAATCAAGAATTCATCAACCTTCGTCAAGGGGTATGAGTGTGAGGGAATATAGACTCAAGTTTACTCAACTATCAAAGCATGCTCCTACTATGGTTGCAGATTCTAGAGCTAAGATGAACAAATTTGTCATGGGGATATCCGATCTTGTGGTTAATGAATGTAGGTCGGCTATGTTGATTCATAGAATGGACATCTCTCATCTCATGGTTCATATCGAGCAAATTGAGGAACAAAATATTAAACAAGTTTGTAGGGAGTTGAAGAAGGTGAGAACTGAAGAGGTGAATTGTTCTAAGAATAGGTATGAGGTTCAAGACAAACCAAGGTTCAAGAAGAGGTTTTCTAATCAAGGATCTTCTAGTACTCCAAGGTTCAATAAGAGTAAGGTGCATACTCGCAAGCCCCAAGAGGGAAATGGTGTTCGTTCTTATGTTGATAGGCCTCTTTGCTCTAAATGTGGTAGAAGGCATGATGGCAAGTGTCTTGTGGGCACGGGTAATTGCTATAATTGTGGCAAGAGTGCTCACATGAAGAAAGATTGCCCTATGATGAAGACTCAAGGAGGGGAAAATTCTCAAGCTCAAGAAAGTGCTCCAAACCTGGATCTCCTAAGAAAAATTATTTTATGCTCTCCAACCCCGAAGTGATCAAGAGAGCTCCCCAGATGTGGTGACCGGTATGTTACGCTTATTCTCCTTTGATGTATATGCTTTGTTGGACCCCGGTGCCACATTGTCTTTTGTTACCCCTCTTATACCCATGAAATTTGATATGCTACCTGACATCTTAGATGAGCCATTCTCGGTTTCTACCCCGGTGGGTGATTCCGTAGTGGTAAAAAGAGTCTATAAAGGGTGTCCCATTTCCTTGCCCAATAGAGTTATGTTGGTTGACTTTATAGAACTTGATATGCTAGATTTCGATATTATATTGAGAATGGATTGGTTGCATGCTTGCTATGCCTCTATTGATTGTAGGACAAGGGTGGTCAAATTTCAATTTCCAAATGAACCCATTTTTGAGTGGAAGGGAGGAAACTCAAATCCTAGGGGTAAGATAATCTCATGTCTAAAAGCTTTCAAATTGATTGCAAAGGGTTGTCTATACCACATAGTGAGAGTTAGGGATCTTGAATCCAAAGTCCTTCCCATAGAGTCGGTACCCGTAATGAGGGAATTTCCAGAGGTCTTTCCCGATGATCTTCTCGGCATAGACTTATGCCGGATACACAACCTATTTCAATCCCTCCTTATCGGATGGCCCCGGCCGAGTTGAAAGAACTAAAGGCTCAACTCAAGGATTTGCTAGATAAGGGTTTTATTCAACTAAGCATATCTTGATGGAGGCCCCAGGTATTGTTTGTGAAGAAGAAGGATGGGTCTTTCAGAATGTGTATCGATTATCGTCAATTGAACAAAGTCATTATAAAGAATAAGTACCCGCTCCGTAGGATTGATGACTTATTTGATCAACTCCAAGGAGCGAGTTACTTTTCAAAGATTGAATTAAGATCGGGTTATCATCAACTTAGAGTGAGGAAGGTTGATATTCTGAAAACGACATTCCGAACAAGATATGGCCACTTTGAATTCCTAGTGATGTCATTTGGTCTAACAAATGCCCTAGCGGCATTCATCGACCTTATGAATCGAGTTCTTAGAAGGTATCTTAATTTGTTCGTGATTGTCTTTATTGATGATATTTTGATATATTCAAGGAGTGAGGATGATCATATGGATCATTTGAGAATAGTTTTGCAAGTTCTCAAAGATAACCAACTTTTTGCTAAGTTTAGAAAGTGTGAGTTTTGGTTGAGGTTGGTTGCATTTCTTGGGCACATTGTCTCTAGTAGAGGTTGATCCAAGAAAGACGGAAGTGGTCAAAAGCTAGCCGACACCTTTGAGTCCTACCGACATTAGAAGTTTTCTAGGGTTTGCCGGTTACTATAGTAGGTTTGTCGAAGGATTTTCATCTATCGCATCTCCATTAACGGCCTTAACCCAAAAGAAGTCCAATTTTGAATGGTCGGAATCTTGTGAGAAGAGCTTCCAATTATTGAAAGATAGACTCACCTCCGCTCCGGTATTAACTTTACCATAGGGTACCGATGGGTTTGTGGTTTATTGTGATGCCTCCCGAGTGGGTCTAGGATGTGTGATCATGCAACGTGGCAAAGTTATCGCATACGCCTCTAGACAACTTAAACCTCATGAAAAGAATTATCCAATACACGACCTTGAACTTGCGACCGTGGTATTTGCTTTAAAGATTTGGAGACACTATCTATATGGGGTGCATGTTGACGTGTTCACGGATGATAAGAGTCTAGAATATGTATTCACCCAAAAAGACTTGAATTTACGCCAAAGAAGATGCTTAGAGCTTTTGAAGGATTATGATATGAGTGTCCTTTACCATCTCGGAAAAGCTAATATGGTGGTGGATGCTTTGAGTCGAGTATCCATGGGTAGTGTGACGCATGTTGAAGATGATAAGAAAGAGCTAGTAAAAGAGGTTCATAGGTTGGACCGGTTGGGTGTCCGACTAGAAGATTCTCTAAAGGGAGGTGTCATGGTTAACCATAACTCCGAGTCATCTCTAGTGGTTGGGGTGAAATCCAAGCAACACCTTGATCCTCTATTGATGGAGTTAAAGGAAATGGTCCTTAGTAAAGCTAATGAGTTCTTCTCTCATGGGGAAGATGGGGTGCTTAGGCACCAAGGAAGCCGGATGTGGATGGGTTGAAGGAATTGATCATGGAAGAGGCTCATGGATCCCGATATTCCATTCATCCGGGTGCCACAAAGATGTACCGCGACTTACAAGAAACGTATTGGTGGAATGGTATGAAAATGGACATATCGGATTTTGTTGCTAAGTGTCCGAATTGCCAACAAGTAAAAGTGGAGCACCAAAGGCCGGGTGGCTTGACTCAAAATATAGACATTCCCACATGGAAGTGGGAGGATATTAACATGGATTTCGTAGTTGGGCTGCCTCGTACCCGAAGGCAACATGACTCGATATGGGTCATAGTGGATAGGTTGACCAAGTCTGCACAT
The DNA here is from genome assembly GCA_016801875.1 of Solanum sitiens. Lineage (NCBI taxonomy): Eukaryota > Viridiplantae > Streptophyta > Magnoliopsida > Solanales > Solanaceae > Solanum > Solanum sitiens. The sequence goes on from JABWTJ010000329.1 coordinate 763,614, forward strand.
TTTCTTCCCGTCAAATTCATATATTCGGCTGAAGATTATGCCAAATTGTACTTCACAGAAATAGTGAGATTGCATGGAGCCCCTTTGTCCATCATTTCGGATAGAGGTACTCAATTTACCTCCCATTTTTGGAAAGCTTTTCAAAGTGGGATTGGTACGAAGGTGAAACTTAGTACCGCTTTTCATCCCAAGACGGATGGTCAAGCAGAACGCACTATTCAAACCCTTGAAGATATGTTGAGGTCTTGCGTCATCGACTTCAAAGGAAATTGGGATGACCACCTACCTTTGATAGAATTCTCCTACAACAATAGCTACCACTCTACTATCTCCATGGCACCCTTTGAGGCACTTTATGGGAGGAGGTGTAGATCCCCGGTTGGGTGGTATGAGGTAGGTGAGTTTGCTCTACTTGGTCCCGAATTGGTTTATGAAGCTCTTGAGAAGGTTCGGGTTATAAGAGATAGACTAAAAGCGTCTCAAAGTCGACAAAAATCCTATGCCGATAATAGAAAAAGGGACCTTGAATTCGAAGTAGGAGATTGGGTCTATTTGAAGATATCACCCATGAAACGGGTGATGAGGTTTGGAAAGAAGGGGAAACTTAGTCCCCGTTATATGGGGTCGTATGAAATTATGAAGAGGGTTGGGAGTGTCGCCTATGAGTTACCAAATGAGTTGGCCATGATTCATCCGGTATTCCATGTATCTATGCTTAAGAAGTGTATAGGTGATCCGGTGTCCATTCTTTCTCTAGAAGTTTGGGGGTAAAGGAGGACCTTTCATATGAGGAGGTCCCGGTTGAGATCTTGGATTGCCAAGTTAAGAAATTGAGGAATAAGGAGGTTGCCTCCGTAAAGGTTCTATAGATGAACCACCTTGTTGAGGGTGCAAAATGGGAGGCCGAGGCCGATATGAAGACCCACTATCCTCATCTTTTTCCCCTTACTCCTAGCCAAAATTAAGGTCAGTAATTCCTTATATGACTATTATGAATAATGTTGAACTTATCATATTTTTCTAAATATGTGCATATTGTAGTAGAAATTCATGCCTACGTTTAGTTCTTGTCTTTCCATGAGATATGTTTAATATATTGGCTTTCACTTGAGTGTGTTGTGTGCTAAAAGTGTTCATGGAAGATTATAATGAGCATAATTGATATCGTTTTCATAAGAAATCAACATGTTAAATTTTAATGTTCATATTGAGATCATAATGCAATGGAGAACGTAGTACCTCCTTATGTGATATGAAAAGTTGAGCTAGTGTTATGATATGTTGTGGATTAAGTTCCTATTTGTTAATGCTATGTTTATATGTTGAAAGTAGTTGATATTTCTTACTATGAGCTGTGACTCATTATGATATTGTTGGTTTGTTGGCTGCTAGTCTTGAGTCTTTCCTCCTATAGAAAGGTTTAAAGTGTCATTTGGGACGAATGTTCCTAAGGGGGGGGGGGAGTATTGACACACCTCGAAATTTCCATGACCTATACTAGATCCTAAAATGTCAAGTAATAATGATTTTAGGTCTAAATAAGTGTAAATAACTTTTTTGAGAAGTTTCGGAGCAATAGGATTAAAGAAAAGACTTCACGTCCGGAAACCAGCAAAATTCAAATATGTTGACGTCCCTATGTTTGGTGAAGGTTTCGGAGGATTATATGGAGTCCAAAACTTGTAAAAAGACCCTGTATAGGTATTGTGTAGTATATAGAACCTAAAAATTAGAAAACTACACACCAAGGACCACCAAAAGGGTCTTTGGGGAGGACCCAAACATGGGTGGGCAGGCTATCTGGCAGTCTGCGCGCAGGAAGAATGGGATGCATAGCGTGCGACGCGAGCCTGACACGCAGGTCACTGCCTAAAGATTTGAGAGGAAGCCTCGCGACACGAGGCTGACATGGACCTCACTGCCTCAGCTCAAAATTCAAAAATAAATTAGGGAATTAACCCCGCGACACGCACCTAGTTCCCATATATCGTAAAAGTCGTACTTTGGGTGTTTTGACTTCCCAAATAAACCCATTTAAGTGAGGGGTCTTTTGGGTAATTTAATGGGTGACTATATAATGTATTAGGGTCAGTTTTAGGTCCATTCTAATACAAAAATCAAGTCCCACAAGTTGAAATCAAATATCACTCTCTCTCTCAAATTCTCTCTTCCTCCAAAACACAATTGAAGGCCATTAGAGCTCCAAGAAGATGATCAAGCCTACAAGTTTTTCAACCCAATTTTGTGGCGTTCTTCTCTATAAGGTATGGTTTCATTCACTCTTGGGATTCCTTTCCCCAAGAGGTCCTTTAAAAGATGATTTTTAAATCCCCCAAAACAAGGGTTTTTCTCCGCACATGGGTCTTCTTTATAAAACGAAATTGTGAGTTAATTGTAATGAATTATGATGAATTAATGTTGTTTAAGTATTAATTAATGGTTAATTTATGAATTTCTATGAGTTTTCCGTTGACCCATGTCTTTCCCCTAAATCCCTAATTTCTTGGATTGATTAAGGTGAATTGTTGAGGGTGATGAACATGTCACTTGTTAATTTGATTTTAGTTATGTTAATACTTCATGAATTGCCCTATTTCATATGTTGATAGTGGGTTCTTGGGTATTGAAGTATGAAGTCCCATGAAGGGAAATGAGGTATGATCTTGATTCTCCTTTAATCTCAATTATGCAAGGTGAAATTTACTTATGTGATAATGATGCTATAGCTAATTGTGTTGTTGTGATGTTGGTGACAAGAATCCCTCATCCTTAACCCTAGATCTATGAATTGGCTATGAAGTATGTAATTATGTTATGGTATGATCATTATATGATTGAATGTAGTTTCTCATGATTATAATGTTGGGTCTAAAAGTGAAAGGATAGTTCTAACTTATGATCACCTATGAGCTATTATGATAAGAAGTTTACTTAATGGTCTAAATGAGACTAATGTGAACTTGTATGATGATATATGATGATTACTAAAGGGAATAATTTCTTAGCACCAAAAGGGCATGTAAATGAGATGGAGGTCTCACATTAGTAAGTTCGGCCTCCCACATGGGTTTCTTCACGACTAGTAGTGTCGATTCGCAAGATATGTGTTGTCTCATGAGATGGAAACCTTCACGATTAGTAGTCAAGGTTTCTAGAAATAATATCCTTGACCATTAACTATGTGTCCACATAGGACTCTAGCTTAGTGGATCCACCTAGAATAGCTATGTACGAATGGTTGCACCTTAGGCAAGTGTTAACCCTCTCTTTTCGGTGTGGGGGTAGAACACCGGATTCCATGTAGCTCACATGGTCTCATGTCGGTTATGATACTTATTTCTCTAAAGTAAAAGTATGAACAAGTTATGTATGTGAACTTCTATTAGGGTTGTCTTAAAGGTTACTACATAGTGTAAGGGAGGGTATGAGACTTCTTTTACACATTGCACATGTGGGATCCAATAGGATGATGCTAGTAATGTTCTTTTATGACTATGACTATGATTATGATTATTTTTATGATTATGTTGGTAAGCTATGATTAGTGTTGATATATGAAACATTGTTATATATGAGAACATGTTTTAAGTATGAAATGGGTTGCTTAATGTGATACTTAGCTTTGGATAGGGTTATGGGGCTTTATTCTTGGCATTGCACAAGTGTTGCTTGAGTTACTTATATGTTGATATGATTATGATGTTCTTTACATGTGTATATTGAATTGTTGGTCATTTTGCTTAGTGTTGACTAAATTGTCCCTTTTCTCATGCATTAACAATTTCTATGCATAGGGACCATAATTAGTACATGTGGTTTGTACTAACCCATATTTCTTCCCTTTTCCCCACACATTGTAGGTTTGGGCCGTTGAAGTACTGTTGAGGCTAAAGCAAGAAGGCTTGGACTAGACTCTCCAAGTTTTGGGTATGCCCTCTAGTTCGAGGATGCTACCAAACACTCTATCTTAGTAGTATTTGTATTGTCTAGTAGACATTCATTTCTTTCCTATTGTTGAACATATTGATGTAAGCCTTATGTGGCATTTATGGATTTGTATAAGGGCTTTGCTCGGATTGTTTGACTTCGTTAGATGGTTAATATGAGACAAAGTATTAGACTAAATTCATATGCGTTGTTATGGTCTATTGTGAGAAGCCTATGTATGCTTCCTATGTAGAGGTCTATGTAAACCTCCTTGCTATATAAGCAAAAGTTTTAAATTTTTCGTGATTTTGACTTATGATTTGCTATGACGAATGCTAAGAGGCTTGTCTTAGTCCTCTTAGAGGACAACGACGACGGTTACGACTATGGTGTACTTTGGGTCGTAACAACAGACTATGTTGAATGAATCAAGAAATGACTTTAACAGCCCATTCATTAAACTCACAAAATCTGCAGGCGCATTAGTCAACCCAAAAGACATCACAAGAAATTATTAGTGCCCACAACATGTTCAAAATGTCGTCTTTGGGGCAAATATTCACGCCTAATTTTTAATTGATGGTATCCAGATCGCAAATCAATCTTGGAGAAAAATGATGCACCTTAAAATTGGTCAAACATATAATCTATTCAAGGCAAAAGATACTTTTTTTTGTATAGTGACCTTATTCAATTGCCGGTAATCTACACAAATTCTCATACTACCATCCTTTTTCTTAACAAACAAAACTAGAGCATCCCACGGGAAAGTACTAGAATGAAAAAAGTGTTTTATCTTGGATTTGAGCCTTGAGATCTCTAAATTCCATCGGAGCCATGCGATATGGGGGGATGAAAATTGAATGTGTACCAGGCTCTAAATCGATGCACAAATCTATATCTCTATCCAGAGGCATACCAGGAAAATCAGTAGGAAACACTTCTCTAAATTTTGACACCCCAAGAATAGACTAAATAGATGGAGAGTCAACCTCAATATCCCTAATATGATCTATATAAGACAAATGACTCTGCCCTACCAGTTTTCTAGCCCGAATGGAGAATATGATCTTAGCTTCTTTATGCTTGTACACCCCTTCGCACTCTAACCTTTCCCTTTCCATAATTTCTAGAGTTACACACATAGTGTTACAATTAAGCACATCATAATAGGGGGACAACAATGTCATGCCTAATTGAGTCATATCCAATATCACCAAATTAACCCAAGTATGAAAACCCATAAATAAAATAGGACAAGCACGATAGGCATGAGTGACTATGACAACATTTCCAACTAGTCTAGAAACATGGATAAGTACATAAAGTATATCACAAATCATAGCAAGTGTTGCGGAGAATTGCACAGACACATAACAATAAGTAGACTCATTCTTTCCTAGAAAGGCGTAACACTGAGCCCTATTATCTTGACGGGCGACTTGTCTACGTGGATGAACTATACCTCTGTCTGCATTACTATTTCTTTTGCCTCTGCGGTCTCGTTGATTTCCTCCTCACCCACCTTGTGGACGTCCTTAACCATTATTACCATTCCCCGCGAATACTACTACTCTAGTCTGCTATTGCACGGAATCCAACACACGTGGGTGGGGACAATATCTCGTCATATGCCAAGGTTCTTCGCAATAGTATAAAGTATGATTAAAAGATGGTCTTCCGCCCGTCAATGATGTGATTCCCTATCTATCCTGAATTAAATTATGGGGTGGAGTTCCCGAGTAATTACCTATAGAGGCATGCATGGCGGACTAAATTGTCCTGGCTGCAAGTATTGGCCTCCCTACCCCTTTGGAGTAAGAACCTTGAAAGTTACCCAAGTTTTTGGCCCTTTTAGCCAATGCAATAGCCTGACCGTCTCACCTCACCCCTCCATTTTCTTAATAAAGTTGGTTACTGTATTAAATCTCCTCCGTGCAGAGGTCATATGAGCAAATAATACCTACAACTCAAAATTTAGTCCCTTAATAAATAAACAGACCCTCTATTCCTTAGTATCACCAACTGCATAGCATATCTAGACAAGGCATGAAACTCGGCCTCATAAGTAGCCACAGACATACCACCTTGCTCCAAAGACATGAACTCATCCTTCTTGCGATCTCTCAAAGTCCAAGGCACATATTTTTCTATGAAAATGGAATAAAATTGGGTCCAAATAAGTAGAGGTAAAACTGAAGATTTGCATTCCATGTAAGCTCTCCACCACTGCTTAGACTCACGTTGAAGCTGAAAAGTCACGAACTCAATCCCATGCTGATGGAAAATTCCCAACTTATGAAGCCTCTCATAGAAAGCTAAAATAAACTCATAAGCATCCTCACTCTAAGAACAAAAAAATACAGAAGTATTTAGCTTTAAAAACCTAGTCAACATTTCATATTACTAATCATAACAGGACCCAACAAAGGATGGAAGAAAACTTCATTACCTACATTCCCTCCCATCTTGGGGACAATAATAGCAATAAGAGGATTGTTTGGAGCTTGAGTGGCTTGAGGAGAAGGAAGCACTCCTGGACCAACAAACCCTTTTAAGAATGACATAATATATTGCCTAACACTGGATCTATGGGAGGAATACGTGTATTCTCAGCCTGCACCTCTTCCTCTTGTCCAACCTACTCAACGTTTTCAACCTCAGCATTCTCCTCTATCTCTTTATGATGTATAGGAGATGCCTCATTTCGGGGAGCATATTCAACCGATACCTTATCTCTAGTAGGTGTCACTCTTCCTCGGCCTCTACCCCTGGCTCTTCCTCTACCAATGCCTCGACTGCAACCTCTCGCTGCAGATTTCTCAGCTAGAGCATTGACCGCATCTATAGGCTTGACACTGTCAAATCTAGTGTTAACCATCTATGGACAGAAGAGTGAAGGAGGTTAGATAACAATTTGAATTGATAGATACCAATTGGAATCAAGTGATAACACGAAGAAGACAAGAGAAAACAAAGTAATTTCCTAAAGTCCTATAATCTCTCAGAAAAGTACAAACGTCTCCGTACCATTTCTCAAGACTCTACTAGACTCATTTTGGTACATCGATATCATCAAACCTAGGCTATGATACCAACTTTTTCACGACCCAGACCATCGTAATTGACACCCACTCTAACCCTCAAGTGGGAGAACCATAAATACTAATTAGTTAACCAACTCTAATCAAATACAAAAGCATTTAAATTACGAAAGCAAGTTAAATAGTTAAAAATTAAAGTTCTATAAACTTCCAGAAGATCTAAAAGCTAAACAAATGGGAAAATATGCCTAGAACCTAAAAGTCAATGTACCAAAACTATAACAAGACCCATAAGTCTAAACAAGAAAGGTCCCAACCCCAAACTAACGTACAAATAACTACTAGAATGTTCAAGACGGATGCAGACGAAAAAGAACTCATGGCAGCTTAGAAGAACTAGCTCACCCTTGAATTGGATCAGCGATCACTAATTTTCTAAGCGAGTCCTATCAATAATCTCCTAAATATGTCCTATACTTAACAAAATAAAGAGCGAGTGCAGTATTAGTACACAACGATAGTGTACTCGTAGGATCACACGATTATCCCACAAAATGCAACAAATATAAGTCAATACAACAAAATAATAACATGCATACACCAAACATATACAATATCCTCATCATTTACGAACAACGAAGCATTTCACAATTCTCAAATACCATAATTATATTAAGTCATTGGTCCTCTCATGGAACCCAAACCCAAACTATTAGCATACCGGAACGTGATACTCAATCAAATGTTTATGCTAGAACGTGATAACCGATCCCATAATTATGTTGGAACATGGCAACAAGTCCAATTTGTTATGTCCGAATGCAACACCCGATCCATTCAACAAGACACAATCACAATCAAAAGTATATTCTCAAGATCATACAATCAAGTCATGATTAATGACTTTCATTATTCATATATCTCATTTACAAAAAGTATGATCAATAATGCAACATTCGCATACACATGATGTATCATAATGAAGCAAGAACAAACATGCATCACACAATCATAGAATCACAACCATTACCTACCTCGAACAAAGCTTGAATCCTCTAAGAAATTTGATATTTTCCTTTCTGGATTCGTTCCACTTGTTCTTGGTATACAAACGATCAATATTATACGGAAATCAATAAACAATAATTAAGAATCAAAATTATTAAAATTTTTATCAACCCTAGATCATACCAATGATCCCCATGCCCAGATCATGACTTTTTTCACCATAATTAATTCTAGATCAAAACTCTTCCTTATCGATAATTACCTATTAGATTACGTTCTACGGATCAAAAAATGAAGCTTGGGAGTTAAAATCTTACATTTAGCATCAAGAATGGTGATAATATAACAAGAAAACCCCAGGGTTCGTTCCTTATCTCTCAAGTTTGAAAACTGCAAAATAAAATATTTTTGGGATTTATTTCCGACTTTATGCCGCGTCTACCCTGCCACGGCAGCACCCACCCCCTATAGCAGTGCCACACTGGCGGCACAAATCCCACATCAGAGGCTTGCACGAAAATAGTAAGGTATTTTAATAATTCAAAGACCCCCATTTCACAACAGACCTTCAACCAACGACACTAAGAAACTAACCGTTCACGCCAAGATCGATTTCAAGAGTTCTACTCGCCAGAATTTGATTCAGTAAAGTCCTACCAGTTTCTTAACGAATTATCTATTTAATCATGTGGTAAAATTCATAATTATATTGCCCAATTGTTCCCAGATTTTCCTAGACTTTACTGACTAAGATTTCCTCCAAATCTGGACTAGGTTGCAAACTACCAAGTCACTACGTAAAGGTTTTTTGACCCAAATTTTTCCCCATTTTCTTTTCTATAACAACGGAATCCAATCGTTACAATATATATCAATTTACCCATCACTCATCCCCGAGTGACAAACTTAGGAAAAATAGGCCATGGAAGGAAATTAGTAGCACCTGAATCGACAAATAATTAGGGATACTTGTCTCGCATGTCCTTCTAAGTTTCCTTAGTAGCTTCAAGAAATTTAGGATTTCACCAAGAACCTATTTCTTTGAGGTATGTAAGCTTCCATAGTGTTGGGCTTATTTTCTCACAAGTCAATCAAGAGTTTCTTTTACGAATTTCATCCATGAGATTGAGTATATTGATAATCTTGTTGAGTTCTTGAGGTTTTGTGCTTCACTTTTAGATAATGAAATTTTTGTTGAGTTCGATTGCAATTAGTTTGATAATGATCGAGTGACATTGCTTCTTCGGCCCGAACCGTGGAATCCCTTAAATATGATGCAAAAGGGCTTTTGGTTGAGGTGAGAGTTGTGAATGAGTGTTGTTCTTGGTGGGTTTTGGTGTAGCATTTGCATTAATTATAATGGGTTTAAGAAGCCAAAAGAGTTGCATGAATTTGAGCAAAAAAGTTCATCAATTTTCTGTGTAGGGGACAGGGGAACCCCGCCACTCACTGCGCCCTAACCAGTGGTGTGTACGATAGGGTTTAGCGCGCTGAACCACTCAGTGCGCTAGAGTTTCTAGGTCACTACACCTCTACACGTCATTCCGCAAGAGTTCCATCTAATCGTACCTATGTTTTTCTACTTGATATTCACAATTAAAATATTAACTTTATCCTATAGAGATCATTTCTATCAAGTTATAACTCTTTAATTCATAATTCAAATTCACGAAAGAGTCAAGAGTATAGTTTGAGAAAGTCCTTGAGTTAAATTCTGGATCCTTTGAGATCAACTATTGATTTGAGCTAAGTATGAGGAAATAAGTATAGGATGGAGAAGAGTTGTACCCACAATTTCTATATTTTCATTGATACCCTTGAGTCGAGTTGCTCATGTCCATAACTACGCATGAACTACATAGACTGAGCATCTTAGAGAGGAGTAGTATCTCTGAGTTTTATGTTCTTGAGTATTGAGTTCCTACCCTTTTTTCAACTATATTTATTTCATAATAATGTATTACCATATATCATAGATGGAGGTCCTTGAGTTGAGTCGGGCATGCCATAATTTCACTTGGACCCTATGAGTCGAGGAGTTTTAAGCCAATCCAAATACCCTCTTGGTTCGAGAATTAAAACTACTCATTAAAACTTCTTTCTTTTAAATCATAGAATAATTAACCCAGTAGTCTTTTTCTGCGACTATATGTATCAAAAGCAATTTTGAGTGTTGCTACCTATTCTTTTTCAAGAATCTATACGGAATCAGTTTGTTTTGTTGTAATTTCTAAACCCTTAAAAGAAATGCAAAATGCTAAAATTTATCTTACTAAAAAGATGTCTCAAAAACCATAGGAAACTAATGATTACAATTACTATACGTTATATAGATGGTGTCTTTGTATTTATATTAAAGATTGAAATGAACTGGTTATTCTAGCTTATCAACCGAAAAATATGTTGAGTCTTGCAGAGACCCTTCGTGAATAGATCAACTTGTTGTTCGTAGTGCCTATGTGTTGAGTTTGAACAAATCCTTCACGAATCTTCTGTAAGCTTAAACTACATTGACTAGCATACAATGAAATGTCCATCAATTTCTTACTCCCTCTGTTCCAATTTATCTTACTTACCTTCCTTTTTAGTTAATCCAAAAAGAACGACACATTTATATATTAAGTAAAAAGTTAACTATAAAATGTTTATTTTACCTTTAATGAAATTAGTTATAGTCACACAATTTCTATCATTTGTTTGGACCACAAATTTTAAAAATATTCCGTTCTTTCTTAAACTTTGTGTCAAATCAAACTACCTCAAAAATATTTCCTATGTATAAGACATATATATGACGTGGTAGAAAAAACTTGTATCATGCTCCACCTATACTTTGCCAATTGCATAATTGGGTTCCATTTCAAAAATTGGCACAAACTATCCTTTCTCTCTCTTCCCTTATAAAGTTTTGTTCCTCTTTCATACTTTTTAATTTAGAATATATTTATTGTATTTTTCTACACGGATCACGACGCGGAGGATTTTTCACTTGGTTTTGCATGCATAGAGGTAGAGGGAGAAAGGGATACAAGGGATAGTAGGGGAGACTTAATAGGAAACTCAGGAAGGGGTAGGGGAAGGGATGTCAAAAAATTGCACTAGTTTTACAAAATAAATTGTTGACTCCCTAATTGCGGACTCTACAACATATATATCATTGACTTAGGCATATCAAATCTAAAACTAAAACAACTCTTTCTTCTCCCAACTTCCAGTGGAGCATCAGTTACACCATAACACAACATCAAACACAAGTTTGATGATTATGCCCTTGACGTGAGGGTGCAATAAGATCAAATATCTTTCTCTATTCTCAACTTTATTCTATTCTTCGTGTGTATTTTTTATGGCGGAGAAACCCTAGTCCTTTAAGGTAATTCCATCAACTAGTTGCATCCTGTCACTATAGAATCGAATAAATCACCGAAATCCGATCAATCCAATTGAACTTCATAGTATCATCTATGGAGCATCGATTACTCTATGGTCGGAAAAACTTCAATTTCCCAAAATGATAGGAGAATGCTATATCCAAATTGGTGAGAGTGTTATATCCAAATTGGTGACACCCAACAACTTTTTGGGAAAACGTGAAGCACACACCATCCTCACACGTGGAGGTTGGTAAATAAATTAAACTCACTTATTCATGATTTATGGAACTGCATCTCCTAGTATTTATTTATACTTCTATTTCCATGCCTCTGGCAAAGATTTATATGTATTCTTTTATATTAGAAAACAAGTTGCTCATGGATGCATTTGCCAATTTATAGACTTATGTAAGAAACTTGTCCCCAACCCCAAACAATATATTGGGAGTGTGCTTGTAACAACCTGATCCATCGTTATTTAAAGGACATCTCGTGCGTAGTCCCAATATTTCTTTAAAATGATGTGCCAATTTAAAATTGGGATGACATGAAAAAAAATAAGAATTAGAAAATTAGAATCTGACTGGAGTTATCCCTCCATTGTAAGAACTTTCTTAGTATGGGAACGTGATAGCCTCTATGGAGTGGTCACCGAGAGAAATTTAGAAATGTAATTTATCTAATTGTTCTTTGTCTCTCTTCTGGTAAAAAAACTTAAGGATATGTTAAGTCTTGCATAGACCCTCGTGAATAGATCAACTTGTTATTCGTTGTGCCTATGTGTTGAGTTTGAACCAATCTTCAAGAATATTCTTTAAGCTAAAACTACATATACTAGGATGACAATGAAATCTCCATCAATTTTTTATTCCCTTTGTTCCAGTTTATCTGGCTTACGTTCCTTTTTAGTTATCCCAAAAAGAATGATAATGTTTATTTTACCTTGAATGAAATTAGTTATAGTCACACAAATTTCTATTATTTGTTTGGACCACAAGTTTTAAAAATCTTCCTTTCTTTCTTCAACTTTGTGTCGAATCGAACTACCTTAAAAATATTTGTTATGTATGAGGCATGTAACACCCCGAAAGTCTAAAATCTAATCTAGAGCCTCACATGAGTGTCTAAGGATTGTAAAACTATTTTAAGGACAATAATAATGAGTTAAAGTAATTTGGGAAGTTTTAGAGTCAAGACATCAAGGAACGTCCATTACGTCTGGAGAATAGTGCAAAAGGTGCTAGCGTGCCTTAGCCTATTTATCAAGGTTTTAGGAGTCAAAATTTGATAGATTTTGGTGGTAAGGTGTCTAACACATATTAGAGTAAATTTTAGGGTACAAACATACGGTACGACTCCCCAAGGACCACATTCTTGAGGAGGACCCTTCCATTTTGGCCAAGAAGTTGTCACAAGACAGTGTGCAAAAATGGTTGCAGGCGACGAGGAGTGGGGCGTCGATTGCCTCCGTTGATGGTCACTTAGCCATTTTGCCAAAAGGCCATTTTTGCAACTCTTTGACCAAAAAGACGGACCTGCAGGACGGTTGGTCCCAAGGCCCGTCGACTGACCTATGGATCGTAGGTCGTGGTCTCAAAGGTCAGGCCTGCATTTTCACTGGTGAGTTTTAGTTGAGTTGTTTAATTATGTTAGTTAGTTAGGGGTTTAATTAGTGATTAGGGGTTGGTTAATGAGGTTAGTTAATTAACTATATAACCTACCCTAAGTCTAAACCCTTACTTAACACCTCTCAATTCCCAAACCCAAATTGCTCTTCCTTCTCTCATCTTTCTCTCACCCAAAAAGAAGAACTCCATTGAAGAGGTAGGTCAAGGTAATTACAGCAGCAAGAAGGGTGCTTTTCTTCATCAATCTTCAACAATTATCAAGGTATGGGATCCTTTCACCTTTGGGATTTCTTTCCCCAAAGGGTTCTTCAAAATTGATTTCAAAAAGATGAGTTTCATGTGGGTTTCTTTCTATTACGAATTTGATCTTCTAAATCGAATTGTGTATGGTTTATTTTGATTATTATTATTATTAGATTATGATGTATTATGATTCAATTATGATATTTCTTGAAGAATTAACCTAGTATGTGAAGTAGATCATGAAATTAACCCAAGTCCCTAACCCTAGGTTATGAACTAGTGTTGAATTGAGTTGTAGTGATTCAATTGACTATATTATTGTGTTAATTACTATTCTGTGATGATGTTACACCATTGTTGGGTTTAATTGGATGGTTTATGGTAAAAGATTGGATGATGGCTTTTGAAGGAGATTGGGTAAGTCTTTGTGGTCTCAAACCTTTACTTCAATTATGGTGGATTGAACTTGGTGATGAAGTTTAATTGAGGTATACCTTATGACTGAATTAAGTATGTGTTCGTATGATGATTCAATTGAAATGTATTGATTATGTATATTGTGAGATTCTGTAAAGATATAATGATATAAGATTAGTGATGAAATACTTATGTGCCTTACTAAATTATGATGATGTTAAATTGTTAATCTCACATGTGAGGGTTGCATTGAAAGGATGTTCTCATGCGATTCTAATTGAGATAAAGACTATGACTATATAAGGAGTAGTCTACTATGACCTAAACTAAGTTATGATTAATAATGAAAGACATTTCAAAAGGGACTCTAGCTTAGCACCGCATGAACTAGTAGTGAGGAGTGTCTCTTCCCACATAGGGGAGGTAGGTTCAGTATTGTACTCATGGGATTGGAGACTATAATGCATGGAGCATAAAGAGGGTCCCAAATACATCTCATAGATCATGAACTTTGTTGCCCGGGTAGGAATATAAGCTAATGGATCCACATAGAGGCTATGTTCATGTTTTGGTACTACCTTGGCAAGTAGTCCACCTTCTTTCGGTGAAGGGTTTCATGACACCGGATTCCACATAAGCCATGTTGTCTATGTCGGTTAAGGCAAGATGTTCCCAAAAGTAAAATGAAATAATAAAGTGAACTCTAACTAGGATGACATAAGGGGTTGACTTAGTCTAGGTAGGGGTATGGAACTCTACCTATACATTGCACTAGTTAGCCTTGAGGGAAGTCTTAGAAGGATGTTCTCATATTCTATTGTGCTTATAAATGTATATGTATATGTTGATCTTATATGTTAATGACACTATGTGATGTTGGTTTCACTTATGAACATGTTGGTGGTCTCTATTGCTAAATATGATGATGACTATTCTTGATGTTATGGTATGTAAAGCTAGGCATTTCTTATGGTCCTTGTTTCGTTTACTTGGTTGAGTGAGGTTATGGGGACTTACTTAGTCATTGCACTGGTGAACATAATGGGGGTTTATGAGTATGGTCTTACATAGGTTATGATGTCATGAACTCTTATGCATGTTTGTTGAAGTTAACGTGATGTTAGAGTTATTTGATTATATGCTCAATCATGTTGATATGTTTGTTGACTTGACTAGACTTAATATTGATGGTCTTGTGTTGTACATGATCTTTACTTAAGGAATACGTGCTTGTTGACTAGTATTGGTTCTTAATGGTGCATAAGACTTTTCAAAGTGACTTTGCATGTTATTGAACAAATGTCCCTTTTTAGCATGATTTCTATGTTGTGTGTGCATATGATTCCATACTTAGTATAAGTGATGTGCTAACCCCATTTCTCCCTTTTTTTCCCAACATTTTAGGTTTCGGCCTTTGTGGAGATTGTGTGCATTTGCAAGGAAGGTTTGGAATCATTCTCCAAGAGTGTGTGTCCTCAAATCCGAGGACGATGCCTTGTTCTTATTATAGCTATGTGTATAGTCTAAAGACGATCATTTCATTATAGTTGTTTCAATGTATTGTTGTAAGCCCTAAGTGGCATTTATACATTGTGTAAGGGCTTATTCCCATATTGTTCGATTCCGTTTATATGGTTTAATTGTGTATCTTATATATATGTGTCATAAAAGTAAAAGACTATGTAATCTTCTTATACAAGGAGTCTATGTAAATTCGCTATGAATATATTATGTGTAAGTTAGAGTTCTAAGTAAACCTCATGAAGTAATTTTAGATGAAAAGTTTTAAATTTTCCACATTTTTAACCTATGAATGTAATGATGAATGCTAAGAGGCTAGTCTTAGTCCTCTTCGAGGAAGACGACGCTGGTTACGTATAGGTGGTGCTCCCCGGATGTGACAAAGTATCAGAGCATGAGGTTGGATATCCCTAGAATCGATGTCTCATTAAACCACATCTATGTAGATTCTTATTCATAATTGTGAAGCGCGCCTCACTTATGAATAAGAGACTTATGATGCTTAGAAAACTCTCATCTTCTTGCATTCCTATGTCATGCCTCTAGAGTCTTGTTATGTGCTTTCACCTAAATCTTGTATCGTGGTTATAGGTATGAATACTCGAAGGGCAGCGACAATAAGGGCCGAAGAAGGCATTGCTAATGTGGGAGATAATGGCAACCAAACTCCTCCACAAGTGAACTATGTGCCTCCACTTGAGGAAGTTTTTATGGGTGATCAAGTTCTGTTTGTTCCTCCACCTATGACAGATGGAGAGATAAGGGCGGATTTTCTCAATTTGTCCATACCCATGACCTCTCAAGCCAATGCTGTCACTTCTCAAGTCCAAGCCATGACGGCTCAAGTGAATAGAGAGGTTGGACCCCGAGTGGCTCATCATGCTAACAGCATGGCATCTCGTTTGAGAGACTTTACTAGAATAAACCCACCTATGTTCTTCGGTTTGAAATCGGATGATGACCCTCAATATTTCCTCGATGAGGTCTATTAGATTCTCTATGCTATGGGTGTGACCTCAATTGAGAAGGTCGAGTTGGCGGCCTATCAACTCAAAGATGTGTCCCAAACTTGGCACATGCAATAGAGGGATAATAGGGCACTAAGAGGTGGTCCGGTGACTTGGGAGATATTCAAGAAGGCCTTCCTTGATAGGTTCTTTCCTAGAGAGTTGAGGAAAACTAAGATGGAAGAATCCAGCAACCTTCGTCAAGGAGGTATGAGTGTACTTGACTATTCCTTGAAATTCACTAAATTGTCCAAGTATGCTCTATCCTTCGTGTCTAACCCAAGGGATGAGATGAGTCATTTTCTTACGGGGGTGTTCGAAGACTTGGTTGAAGAATGTCATTCGGCTATGCTTCATGATAACATGAATATTTCTTGTCTGATGGTTCATGCTCAACAAGTGGAAGAAAGTAGGCTAAGAAGAAAGAATAAGGAGGCCAAAAAGGTAAGGTCTTATGAAGGTGGTTCTTCAAAGGGTAGGCTTGACATTCAAGACGATCCTAGGTTCAAGAAGAGGTTTTGTAATCAAGTTCCCTCCAAATTTCCCAAGGCTCGTGATGATAGGGTGTATAACCCTATGTCTCAAAAGATCAGAGGTACTAGATCACCAAGCAAGAAGCCAACTTGTGGAAAGGTTGGCAAGAAGAATTATGGTGATTGCCTTGTTGGGACAGACAATTGCTTTGGGTGTGGCAAGAGTGGCCACAAGGTTAGGGATTGCCCTAATTTGGAGGGGCAAGACAAAGAAAGTGGGCAAGATCAAGCTAGTTGTTCTAATGTGGATGCTCCAAGAAAGAATCGCTTTTATGCTCTTCGCTCTAGGGGTTCTCCCGATGTGGTGACCGGTATGTTACAAGTCTTCCCTATTGATGTATATGCATTACTTGATCCGGGTGCTACATTATCTTTTGTTACTCCTTTGGTAGCTATAATGTTTGATATTTTGCCCGATGTCCTAAATGATCCTTTTATGGTAACTACTCCGGTAGGTGATACGGTTGTTGCAAAGAGAGTATATAGAAATTGTCCTATAAAATTGCCCAATAGAGTTACTCATGTTGAATTAGTAGAAATTAATATAGTTGATTTTGATGTCATTTTGGGGATGGACTGGTTGCATGATTGTTTTGCTTCCATTGATTGTAGAACAAGAATTGTCAAGTTCAATTTTCCAAATGAACCCGTCTTAGAATGGAAGGGGGGAAATTCTATTCTTAGAGGTCGTATCATCTCTTGTCTTAAGGCTTGTAAAATGATCTCAAAAGGGTGTTTATACCACATTGTAAGACTCAAAAATTTAGACTCCGAAAATCCTCTTATTGTGTCGATCCGGTAGTGAGGGAATTTTCGGAGGTCTTTCCGAAGGATGTTCCTGGAGTTCCTCCCAAACGGGAAATTGATTTTGGTTTTGACTTGCTACCGGATACCAACTCCATTTCAATTCCTCATTATCGAATGGATACGATCGAATTGAAAGAATTGAAGGCTTAACTCAAGGACTTACTAGATAAAGGCTTTATTAGACCTAGTATTTCTCCATGGGGTGCACTGATATTGTTTGTGAAGAAGAAGGATGGGTCCCTTATAATGTGCATTGATTATCGCCAACTCAATAAAGTCACTATTAAGAATAAGTATCCTCTCCCTTAGATTGACGACTTGTCTGATCAACTCCAAGGGGCAAGCTACTTTTCTAAGAATGACTTGATATCGGGGTATCACCAACTTAGGGTGAGGGGTGAGGATATACCAAAAATGGCATTTCGAACTAGATATGATCACTATGAGTTCTTAGTAATGTCCTTTGGTCTCACTAATAACTATACGGCGTTTATGGACCTAATGAATAGGGTGTTTCGAAGTTACCTAGATTCATTTGTCATTTTCTTCATTGACGACATCTTGGTATATTCGAAAAATGAGGGTGAACACATGGACCATTTGAGAGTGGTTTTGCTAGTGCTTAAGGAACACCAAATATTTGCCAAGTATAGCAAATGTGAGTTTTGGTTGAGGTCGGTGGCGTTTCTTGGTCATATCATCTCCAGTGAGGGAGTTGAGGTTGATCCAAGGAAAACCAAAGCGGTGAAGAATTTGCCTAGTCCATTGACTCCAACGGACAATAGGATTTTCTTGGGTCTAGCGGGCTATTATAGGAGGTTTGTGGATGGTTTTGCGCCCATTGCTTCTCCCTTGACTACCTTGACCCAAAAGAGTGTGAAATTGAGTGGTCGGAGGCATGTGAAATAAGCTTCAAAATTTTGAAAGATAGGCTTACTTTCGCTCCGGTATTGACTCTACCGTAGGGTACCAAAGGTTTCGTGCTAGATTGTGATGCATCCGGAGTGGGCTTGGGGGGGGGGGGTGCTTATGCAACATGGGAAAGTAGTAGCCTATGCCTCTGGACAACTTAAGGTGCATGTGAAAAATTATCCAACTCATGATCTTGAATTAGCGGTCGTGGTGTTTGCCTTAAAAATATTGAGGCATTACTTGTATGGTGTTTATGTGGATGTATATACCGACCATAAGAGTCTACAATATGTGTTTACTCAAAAGGAATTAAATCTCAGACAAAGAAGGTGGTTGGAATTGTTGAAAGATTACGACATGAGTGTTCTCTACCAACCTAGCAAGGCCAGTGTGGTTGCGGATGCTCTAAGTCGTATAACCATGGGTAGTGTGTCTCATGTAGAAGAAGCCAAGAAAGGCTTAGTGAACGATGTTCATAGGTTGGATCGTTTGGGTGTTAGGTTTGATGATTCCCCAAATGGTGGTGTAATGGTTCATCATAACTCCGAATCGTCTTTGGTGGTTGAGGTGAAGTCTAAAAAACATCTTGATAAATCATTAATGTAATAGAAGGAATCGGTTCTTGGTAATCTAAATGACTCATTCTCCTTAGAGGGGGATGGTGTTTTGAGGTATCAAGGAAGATTGTGTGTTCCCAATGTTGATGATTTGAGAAACCGGATTCTTGAGGAAGCTCATGGTTCCCGTTATTCCATTCATCTGGGTTCTAATAAGATGTATTGACCTTAGAGAAGTGTTTTGGTGGGATGGCCTAAAAAGGGACATAACGGAATTTGTTACCAAGTGTCCAAATTGCCAACAAGTGAAAGCCGAGCACCAAAAGCCGGGTGGCTTACTTCAAGAAATCCAGGTTCCCACTTGGAAGTGAGAAGACATTAATATGGACTTCGTGGTAGGTTTGCCTTGGACGCAAAGGCAAAATGACTCTATATGGGTTATTGTGTATAGGTTGACCAAATCCGCTCATTTTATTCCCATCAAGTCCACTTACTCGGCGGAGGATTATGCAAGGATCTTCATAGATGAGATTTTTTGTCGCCATGGTATTCCGTTATCCATCAAATCATATAAGGGTTCACAATTCACATCTAGGTTTTGGAGGTCATTCCAAAAAGGGTTGGGTACAAAGGTGAAGCTAAGCACCGTGTTTCATCCCCAAACGGATGGTCAAGCGGAGCATACAATTCAAGCCCTTGAGGATATGCTTAGAGCTTGTATAATTGATTTCAAGAGAAATTGGGATAAACACTTGACTTTGGTTGAGTTTTCGTATAACAATAGTTACCATTCAACTATATCTATAACTTCTTTTGAGGCCTTGTATGGTAAGAGATGTAAATCTTCAATTGGATGGTTTGAAGTGGGCGAGTCTTCACTCTTGGGTCCCAAATTGATTTATAATACTTTGGAGAAAGTTCATATGATAAGGAATCGATTCAAAACAACCAACAGTCGGCAAAAGTCTTGTGCCGACCATAGGGGGAGAGACTTAGAATTTAAAGAGGGTGATAAGGTGTATCTAAAAATTTCAGCCATGAAAGGATTGGTGAGATTTTTCAAGAAAGGGAAGTTAAGTCCTCGTTATGTGGGTCCTTATGAAATTTTGCAAAGGGTTGGCAAGGTTGCATATGAGTTGAGATTACCTAGTGAATTGGCTTCAGTTCATTCCATGTCTCCCTGCTTAAGAATTGTATCGGTGATCTCGAGTCCATCCTTCCTATTGAGGCTCTAGATATGGAAGAGAACCTCTCTTATGAAGAAGTTCTGGTTGAAATCCTTGATAGACAAGTAAAGAAGTTAAGGAACAAGGAGGTGGCTTCCATAAAGGTGTTATGGAAGAACTACCTAGTTGAGGGAGCAACATGGGAGGTCGAGGCCTACATGAAGTCCCGTTACACTCATCTCTTTGTTGAATAAGGTTATTTGTTCCTACTAATAATGAAAATAATGAATAAATTGAAATTGACTTGTTTTGCAAAGATGTGCATATTTATGATAAACGTTTTTGCTAAAAAGAAGTTTCATGTAAAAATGTTCTTTGCTAAATGTTGCACTTATTGTGTACTTGGTATGTTATTGCCTTTATGAAATGATATTGAGCGTGTTGATAGGTTGAATTTTGGCATAATTGACTCTTTAATGATATGTTGATCTCATGTTGTTGTACTCATGTTGTGATTTTGAGCCCTTATATGTGTAGTTATTGTTTTGAGTTACTTTGTGTAAATGCCATGTTGTTATGTTGATTTGAGTTGTAACTGATATTATCTTGTATGTTGTTGGTTGGGCTGCTAGTATTGAGTCTATCCTTTCCCTTCAAATGATTTTAGTGTCATTCGGGGATGAATGTTTCTAAGGGGGATAATGTAACACTCCGAAAGTCTAAAACCTAATCTAGAGCCTCTACTGAGTGTCTAAGGTTTGTAACACTGTTTTAATGTCAATAATAATGAATAAAAGTCATTTGGGAAGTTTTAGAGTCAAGACGTCAAGGAACGTCCATGACGTCCGGAGAATAGTGCAAAAGGTGCTAGCGTGCCTTAGCCTATTTGTCAAGGTTTTAGGAGTCGAAATTTGATGGAATTTGGTGGTAAGGTGTATAACACGTATTAGAGTAGGTTTAGGGTTGAAACGTCCGGGTATGACTACTTAAGGACCACCCAAATTGTCCTTGAGGAGGGCCCTTCCATTTTGGACAAGAAGCTGTCACAAGACAGTGTGCAACAACGGTTGCAGGCGATGAGACGTGGCCCAATTGATGGGGCGTCGATTGCCTGTGTCGATGGTAAATTTAGGGATTTTACAAAAAGGCCATTTTTGCAACTCTCTGATCAAAACGACGGACGTGCAGGACGATTGGTCCTAAGGCCCATCGACTAACCTACGAACCGTAGGTCGTGATCTCGTAGGTCAGGCCTGTAATTTCACTGGTGAGATTTAGTTGGTTCATTTAATTAAGTTAGTTAGTTAGGGGTTTAATTAATAATTAGGGGTTGGTTAATTTGGTTAGTTAATTAACTATATAACCTGCCCTAAGTCTAAAACCTCACTTAACACCTCTCAATTCCCAAACCCAAAGTGCTCTTCCTTCTCTCTCCCAAAAAGAAGAACTCCATTGAAGAGCGAGGTCAAGGTCATTAGGCCAGAAATAAGGGTGATTTTCTTCATCAATCTTCAACAATTAGCAAGGTATGGGATCCTTTCACCTTTGGGATTCCTTTCCCCAAAGGGTTCTTCCAAAATTGATTTCAAAAGATGAGTTTCATGTGGGTTTCTTTCTATTACGAATTTGATCTTCTAAATCGAATTGTCTATGGTTTATTTTGATTATTATGATTAGATTATGATGTATTATGATTCACTTATGCTAGTTCTTGATGAATTAACCTAGTATGTGAAGTAGATCATGAAATTGACCCAAGTCCCTAACCCTAGGTTATGAACTAGTGTTTGAATTGAGTTGTAATGATTCAATTGACTTCATTATTGTTTTAATTACTATTCTGTGATGATATTACATGATTGTTGGGTTGAATTGGATGGTTGATGGTAAAACCCTCTATGATGGCTTGTGAAGGAGATTGGGTAAGTCTTTGTGGTCTCAAACCTTTACTTCAATTATGGTGACTTGAACTTGGTGATGAAGTTTAATTGAAGTATACCTTATAATTGAATTAAGTAGGTGTTGGTGTGATTATTCAATTGAAATGTATTTATTATGTATATTGTGAGATTATGTTAAGATGTAATGATATAAGGTTGGTGATTAAATACCAATGTGCCTTACTATATTATGATGATGTTAAAGTGTTAATCTCACATGTGAGGGTTGCATTGAAATGATGTTCTCATGCGATTACTTAAGATAAAGACTATGACTATATAAAGAGTAGTCTCCTATGACCTAAACTAAGTTATGATTACTAATGAAAGACGTTTCAAAAGGGACTCTAGCTTAGCACCGAGTGAACTGGTAGTGAGGAGTGTCCCTTCCCACATAGGGGAGGTAGGTTCACTATTGTACTCATGAGATTGAAGACTATAATGAATGGAGCATAAAGAGGGTCCCAAATACATATCCTAGTTCTTGAACTATATTGCCCCCATAGAAATACTATCTAGTGGATCCACATAGATGCTATGTTCATGTTTTGGTACTACCTATGCAAGTAGTCCACCTTATTTCGGTGTGGGATTCCATGACAGCGATTCCACAGTAGCTCATGTGGTAATATTCCCGAAAGTAAAATGAAACAATAAAGTGAACTCAAACTAGGATGACCTAAGGGGTTTGACTTAGTCTAGGTAGGGGTATGGTACTCTACCTATACATTGCACTAGTTAGCCTTGAGAGAAGTCTTAGAAGGATGTTCTCATGTTCTATTGTGCTTATAAATGTAAATGATATGTATATGTTGATCTTACGTGTTAATGACACTGTGTGATGTGGTTTCACTTATGAACATGTTGTTTGTCTCTATTGCTAAATATGATGATGACTATTCTTGATGTTATGGTATGTAAATCTAGGCATTTCTTATGGTCCTTATTGGTTTACTTGGTTAAGTGAGGTTATGGGCCTTACTTAGTCATTGCACTAGTCAAATTAATGGGTGTTTATGAGTAATGGTCTTGTCATAAACTCTTATGCATGCTTGTTGATGTTATAATTTGATGTTAGAGTTATTTGATTATATGCTCAATCATGTTGATACGCTTGTTGACTTGACTAGACTTAATATTGATTGTCTTGTGTTGTACATGATCTTGACTTAAAGAATACTTGCTTGTTGACTTGTATTGGTTCTTAATGGTGCATAAGACTTTTCAAAGTAACTTTGCTTGGTTTTGAACAAATGTCCCTTGTTAACGTGATTTCTATGTTGTGTGTGCATATGATTCCATACTTAGTGCAAGTGATGTGATAACCTCATTTCTCCCCTTTTCCCTAACATTTTAGGTTTCGGCTGTTGTGGAGATTGTGGCCATTTGCAAGGAAGGTTTGGAATCATTCTCCAAGTGTGTGTATGTCCTTACATTCATGCATTTCGTAAGGGCTTATGCCCATATTGTTTGATTCCGTTTAGATGGTTTAATATAAGACATCCATTTTAAGACTATATTGTGTATCTTATATATATGTGTCATAAAAGTAGAAGACTACGTAATCTTCTTATACGAGGAGTCTATGTAAACTCATTGTGAATATATTATGTGTAAGCGAGAGATCTGAGTAAACCTCATGAAGTAATTGTAGATGAAAAAGTTTTAAATTTTCCGCATTTTTAATCTATGAATGTAATGATGAATGATAAGAGGCTAGTCTTAGTCCTCTCCGAGGACGACGACGCCGGTTACGTATAGGGTGCTCCCCGGATGTGACAAGGCATGTATATGACGTGGTAGTCAAAACTTGTATCATACTCCACTTATACTTTGCTAAGTGCATAATTGGGTTCCTTTTTTGAAAATGGCCCAAACTATCCTTTCTTTCTCTTCCCTTATAATTGTTTTTTTCTCTTTCTTACTTTTTACTTTTTTTTTCTTTGCTTTCTTTTCCAACAATTGTTCTAAATTTTGCACTTCTATTTTTTAATAGTTTTTCATTTTGCTTCTAACATTGTGATATTATTTTTGTGTTTTGATATTGGTTATTTAAATTGCTAAAAGTAGTTATATAAAATTATTTCTTAATTTATTAATTAAGATATAATTAATAAAAAATTTTAGTTTAATATAATAATCAATTCTTTTTGGAAGTCTAAATTTTAAATTTATAAAGTTAAAAAAAATAAAGGTGCAAATTAGTAAAATTAATATTTTATTTATCATTTCTTAAGTATTTTGTAAAAAGAAATATAGACTATTTATATGAAAAGAAAAAGGTATAAAATTTATTCGTTCTTTTATTCTTATCTCAACAATTTCATGTTTTCAAATGGACTTAAATTCATCAAATACTCTTTAGAAAATATAACGAAAAGAGCATCAACGATGTTCACAAATAATTACATAAGTTTTGATACTATTTTACTAAAATTCAAAAATAAAAAGCATCCATAAACACCTATATAGATACATATTTTTTCTGTCAATTTATATGATATTTTTATCCTTAAAATTCAAGGTAGGTGAAATTTAATAAATATTTTGTTTATCTACTTTTCTTACACGTTTTTTAAGAAATTATTTTTAAAAAAAACTATAATTTTGACTGTACAAATTTTCTGTATACTTTTTTTAAAAAAATAATTGTTTGGATTAAATAATTACCTATATCTTAATTTTATAAACTAAAAATTAAATAACAGCTATTGATGACGATATAAATAAATAAAATCGAATAGAAAAAAATATTAACAAAATAAACTAAAAATATATGTAATCATCACAAAAATTTATTCACTACGTAAAAAAGAAACAACATAAATTAATTATATTAGCTAAGAATGAAAAAAATATATTTTAAAAAGTAAAAACAAAAAATACATCACGCGTAAAAACCAAACCAAAGGTGGAGGGGACTTAAACATAATTTCAGTCATGTTCACTTGTCAATCAAATATATTTCATACAAGTATGAGTTGGCGTACCTCATGCATGATAAAAAATTTCACGCTAGCTCACATGAAATGGAACGGGGAGTAGTTGAACAAAAAGTAATCATAATGACATTGAACAAACTCCACATCAAGTAAGGTCGCTTTAAGCCTCAAGTTCTACTGCCTAGGAGTCAATTTAAACCCATACAAGGACAATGCGAGTAGTGAATGATAAGGACGATGCAAGTAGAGATTTTCGCATTGACAAGTCACGTAGGAGTACTAGAAGTATAATTCCACCTATAAAAGGTTGGACAATTACTTTTTGGGTAGGTAAAAAATCATGTGAGCAAGGATATAGATTGTTATGTAAGTTGTATAAAAGTGTGAGAACGTGGGTAGATAAACGAAAAAAAATTAATTATGATTCTGAATATTCTCACCCTCTTCTTCTGTCTTCTCAACCCAATTCTAGGCTTTTAATTTTCGATTTCAAGTGTATTTCTTTGTAATTGTGTTCCTTACGGTTGTGCTTTCACTTTTACTAGAATACAAAACAATTGTACCACATTAAAAGAGTGGAAACTTTAAAGAATTGCAAAATAAAAAATGGAAAACTCATTGTCCATTCAAGTATATGTATCTTAAAATTACTGCATATTACATTTTATCAAATTAATAAAAGTTGTATATCGAGAAAAAAATGATCCATTTGAACTCCTTTTAGTTAAAGTGTATTATCATTATGATTCTTAAATAAATATTATAATATCATATAACTCTAAGATAAACGATGTCAGACATATTTTGTATTACTTATTTAAAATAGAGCAAATATCAAATTTCCATTCAAATTATTTTTAGCAATTTAAATAATCAATATAAAAATAGAAAAATGATATCACAATGTTAGAAACAGAATCAGAAACCATTAAATAATAGAAGTGCAACTAGAAAAATTGTTGGAAAATAAACCAAAGAAAAAAACAAGTAAAATATAAGAAAGAGAGAAAAACTTTATAAGGGAAGAGAGAGAAAGGGTACTTTGGGCCATTTTCTTAAATGGAACCCAATTATTTACTTGACAAAATAGAGTCTCATACAAGTTTTGTCTGTCAAATGACATATATATATCTCATACATAATAAAAAAAATTCTCTAATTTTAGATCGTTATAACTTAACCTTGCACCGACACATGCATAATTGACATTGCCATTGTCATTACATTTCCATATATATATATATATATATATATATATATATATATATATATATATATATATATATATCATTGGTTTGTAATACACGACTTCAACACAAAATTATATTTTTAATGAAGACCATTGGATTTATGACATAAATTGAATAGAAATTATAGTACAAAAATGAAAAATGAAATGGGATGCGAATATTAGAGTTGACACCTTAATTTTGTAAGTTTTAAAAGGATAAATAGTTTTTCAATAGTTAATAGGTAATTTGGTAATTCAACTTTTCATGTTTGGGTTTCGCATTTTTAATATGATATGATATGATATAATGATGATCTACTGTAATTACACTGGCATATATATAAAAACATATCACTGTAAATATATTCTTCAAATTTATATGTAATGAAATACTCAACAGTTAAATAAAAGGTAGTAGTATCAATTTTCACAATGTTGGGCTTGTGCTGGTACATACCATATTCCCCAATATATATATATATATAGTACGTGAAATTGCACATATACATAGTAATCTATATATTAGTACGTACAATATTCATTTATTTTAAATACATTATGTTAGTATACATATAATGTATATCCCATATTTTGAACTGAAATTGGTATATATTATCATATTCAATTAAAAAAAAACATAAACAAATAAAAGAGAGATATTTTGATAGAATAAAAGATTAAATTTAAAGGATTAAAATAATGAAATAAGAGGGAGAAGAAAATAACAAGAGATTTAAGGAAGTGGAATGAACGGAGAAACAATAGAGTGGAGATATGCATATATTGAATCAACTCATTTAGACACGATGATCATTGAAATTAAAATTTTAATTAATTAGACAAAATTAATTTATGGTATAACTATTATAATGTTGGGGCTGATATTGAATTTACGCTAAACTGAGATTAATACTCGTTGGATTTGAATTGTAAATCTACAACTAATGATGATTATGAATTTTTTCATAATAGTTATATGAAAATCACAATCGCCAATAATTTTTTTTCATAATTGTAACTATGAAAGTTGTGATTTTGACTATGACTTTTCCCTAGTTATAACTTGTGACTGTGATAATCATAAATATGACTAATTCTTAAATATTTTTTGATTGTGAAAGTTTTAGTTACAACTATGTGTTTTTAACAATTTTAATTATAATTATGACTTTTTCTTTTTTCTTTTTCATATTTCGGATTATATCGTTCAAGTTGTAGTCGTGTTTATAGTTGTGTCAGTAGATGAGGCCTATCTTCTTTTTTTAATGAATTCCAAGTTTTATATTTATTGGTTTCTAAAGTAATTCACTTTCAATAGGAAATAAAGAGCAAGATTTTTATTGGAAAGGGAACTACTATTAACCATGTGATTAATGGTTGGGAATTCTTAAATTTAAATCTATTTTAATATTTTTTTTCTTGTAGTATAGTTTGTACTCGATTTTTTTACAAAAGTGATCTAGTCTAAAAACAAATAGTGAGGACATTAAAAAATTAAATTAATCATTTCTTTCTTTCATACATTGCAGTAAGCAAATTCAAACAGTAAGATTTTATTTCAAAATAAAATTATCAACTTCTAGCAATACGTTTATGGTTTTAACTTATTATTATATATTTAAACTTGGGCGTTGGTAACTTTATTATATCTATACACATACACACACTAAAAAAACATGAACTCCTAACTTGAATGTTAAATTACTATACTATTCCTAACTTAGGTTTTGCCTTTTTCGATAAGTTGTAACTTTTCCAATAAGTTGGGACTTTTTTTTAAGGGGTTATTATTTTTCAATTAGTTGTGACTTTTTCAAAGAGTTGTGTCTTTTTTTCAATAACTTGTGACTTTTCCGAAAGGTTGTGACTTCTCTGTAAGGTCATGACTTTTGAGATAATATACTAAAAAACATGTTCAAACTAGCCTTAGTAACTATAAATAGAGGGGCTTCCTCTCATTTTTCTTTCATCCTCTCCTCTCACTTGGTTATCTTCCTTTTCAATCATCATTATTTACATATTTTCTATATTTGAATTGTCACATTAAGTTTCTTCATGTGTTTCTATACATATTTTTTTTCTTTTCCATTTTGCATGACTTCGAATTTACAGTTTCACGATTTGATAAAAATTTCCAGCTAATTAGCATATCATTTCTCAAGAACATGTCTTTAAATTTATGTTTTTAATTTGCATGTGTCTTCCAAAAGAATTGGAAGCATTGTATTACTCTCTTCAACATGTGTCTTCAAAAAGAATGGGGAAGCAATGTATTTCTCTCTTCAATTTCTCTTCTTTTTTTTTAATTTAAAAGGATGTGCAAAAATTATAATTTGAGCATGACATCCCAAATACTGTACAGATCATAGACATGAAACTAATATTGTTCCTACGCAAAAAGTGATAATTGGTATTTCTCCATATGTATTTGCATTTTCAGAAACTTTTGTTGCGTGGTTATTTTGCATGTAATGAAGATTTTAGATGAACGACAAGTGAATATAATTTTCAGGTTGATATAAGAGAAGATTATGATACTTCTTACTTTAGTCCAATTTTATTTAATTTAATTTTTCATTCTTAGTCCATATTTGTTCTATAAACTACATTGACCCTTTCTTCTCCTTCAATTTTTTAGGTTTGCTCCTTAATTCGATTAAAATTTATACTTTTGAATACTTACATGTAAGCATTTTTTATTTTGTAAAAACATTTCTTGTCGAATTTCTTATATGTGCAGATTCATGTTAGGTTGAATGACGTGTATGAAATTTAGGATATTTGATGAACAAAATTATTATTTTTAGTAATAAAACATGAAAAAAAAAATCTCTTTAATTATGAAATTGCATCAAAATATCTGATTTTTCGTGATGTTCTAGCCAACTAAATTTTTGCATGTTCCTGATATTGGTTGAGTCTAAACAATAACTTATTTTTTTTATTAATAAAGAAATGAACATTTTCTAATGATACTTTATGTTATGATTTTGAATGGGTTGTGATTAAAATATATAAACATTACCAAAATGTAACATAATTGTTGAAATTCACCCCTTTCTTAATTTACGAAATGTATCTTAATTTCAATTTTTCTGTAGCCCTCTATTTTAATGAGTAGGGAGTTACAAGGTAATTACTAGAAAAATCATCTTTGATTATAGCGAAGATGAACAGAGGAGGTCTCAAGGACTAATCTCTTTTTACCAAGAGGTTGGTTAGCCAAATCCCAAACTTCAATTAATTAAATTTTATAACAATGAGTGGTTATTAGGATGACATTAGATATATGATAGGATTTGATTTATTATTTTGGAAATACTATTTACTTGATTGTTCATATCGTTATCGTATTGAATCACACAATAAGAATTTGTGATCCTTTCCTGAGAGTTTTTTATAGAGAATATGATGATTACTCAAAAGATGTTGATTTGAAAGAGATATGTCAATAGAGTATGTTGCACCTGAGGAAAGTGAAGTAACAGGACCGTAAATATATTTGAATTTACCAAATTCCTTTCAGTGAAAATTTAGCTTACAAATCAGAAAAAGAGAAGTGGTTTAAAGGAAGAAGATAAATAAACTGAATACCAAAATCTGAACTTCAAAATTTACCTAACTTTCTTAATTAACTTAATTTTTATATTATATTATTCAACTTTATAAGAACCATACTTCACTTGAGAATTACACTGAGTATAATATTATTATTGTTGTTTTGCTTTGATAAGAATCTTTGCTAAAATAAAAATATTTTATTGCATTCATATTTGTCGTTTAAAGTGAGGTTTTTCTCTTTATAATATTGTTTAGTGTTTCGGATGAGAATAAAAAAAGTAACCACTATTATAAGTCTTTCATGCATAGTCGTTATATTTGAATCATTAAAAGTTGTTAGTCATCACACTTCAGTTTGAATGTAGGTTGAATTCCACTAATGTGTTGAGGTCTTGATTTTTCTTTATTGTTTTTGTTTATTTTCATTTACTTTTCATCTTTATGTTATGATTTTGAAATGGTTTGATAAAAATACTTAAACTTTTCAGTATATGGAATATAAACACTTTGGTGTTGTCCCTACACTAAATTAAAATCTAACTATTCAAATGGGAACATTAATTAAAAGTCCTATTTATATCTATAGGTATAAAATTTATTATAAATTCCAGCTATTGCACATTAATTCTTTAGTTATAACATTATAAATTCTTTTAGTTGTTACTAAGTATTGCAAACATTATTCACACTCTTTTACGCTCTTTAGTTATAATATTATGATGATCATAGTTATTACATTAATTATTTTTAACTTTCATCTTTCCTAATATTAACCTTTGACCAATAGTATTTCATCTTATTATACCATCCCTATATATGTTATAACACAGTGTTGAAGTATATGAACTATATCTTTTTGGGTGTAAGATAAACATGTGATTATGTATATGATTTTCGATATTAGCTATGAACAATCAGATAAGTATGTTTGATTTATGTACACAATCGATCGAGAAGTCAAATATGAGAGTCAGCAACACAAACGACATCTATTATGTTATGACTTATAAAATAAAAATTATCAAACAAAAGTAGTTCTAAAAAATATATCTAAATAGTTTAATGTGGAATACTGCAAAGCACATCTGGTTAGATGACAAGAAAAATGCACAACAAATATTTTCTATTAGGTAATATAATAAGATACAACTAATTATATGATTGAACCTCATCAAATTGAAATAAATATATACATCATTATATTTAACTAATAAAATACTTCATTGATCATGTTCATAGGTTCTCGTGAATAATTAGAGATATATATGGTCATCCGCATTGAACATTCACAAAAAAATCTGCAATCTTATTTTGTACAAAACTTATTATTCAAATCTTCGCCAAACAATGCTATTCACTATAACATATATTTTATGAATTTTCAATAACGTGCAACGCACGTTTCGCTGAACTAGTGTATATTTATATATATATATATATATATATATATATATATATATATATATATATTCACATATATGTATATACTATCTTGCAATTATATTTTAGAATTCAAATTCATTAACTAGAAAATATGAATAACATTACACAAAACTAAAATGAAAAAGAGAAAGGAATTTGAATACAATATAAGAAGAGGATCCTAGATAATGTCTTAAGAAAGATTTAATAGCTATACTGTGAATAGTAAAAGAATTATAGAGAAATAACTATATCAAGAAAAAGGACGGCTACTAACTTTTAAGTCAAAAAGAAAAAAAAAACTTAAAAATATATGAAAAATTTCTTTTTTTTTTCAAAAAAGAAGAAAGAAGTAACTCCTCTTATAAGTTTAGGTATAGGCCACAAGCGTCATTTCATATGATCACCAAACAATTATTATGTGTCAATTATAATTATAATATATTTATTGTATTTTGCTACACGAATCATGAAAGGGAGGATTTTTAACTTGATTTTGCATGCACATAGGCAGAGGGAGGAAGGTATACAAAGGATAGTAGGGGAGACTTAATAGAAAACTCAGGGAGGGGTGGGGGAAGGGATGTCGACAAATTTCACTAGTTTTACAAAATAAATTTGTTGGCTCCTAATTGAAGACTCAACAACAGAGGCGAACCCAGGATTTGAAGATAGGGGGGCACAAGGGTAAGTTAACATTTTTTGTAGAAGTCATTATCATAGTATTTTTTTGGAGCATGTTTTAATATAACATTATTCATATCCGGAAATATTTTTTCAAGCCAATTCACAAAACCTAAAAAAAAGACCTTTGATCATTGAAGACTCACTTTTATCATGACCTCAAAAAAATAATCCAAATTTCAATAGGAACGTTGCCACATTAGTAGAAGCCTCTCAACGAATTCGTTACTCGATTCTTGTTTTCTTTGATTACTTATTGAGATTGATTCTCAAAATTTAGCAACTTGTTGAAACACCTCTTGTGGACGCTATTTGCTTCACCAACATGTAAATTGAATCATTCCAAAATATAATTCCAACCAGTTTTCATGAAAAAAATCACTGCATTTCTTTTTACATAATCTATCAATCTCAAATCACAAGAATCGACAATAAATTCTTTTAAAAAAATACTTAAAAAGAAGAACTTATATAGTAAAAATACTTGTAAGTTGTACATTTTCTAGCAATATATTTTGTTTAGAATTGTGCACATTGTAGATTTTCTATGAGTTTTATAAAGGTTTAAGCTTAGCTTAGAGAAAAAAAGTTTAAAGTTCAGAAAATGTTGCCTCCCGGGGGAATCGAACTCAAGCAGTCATTTTCTGGCTGAGCGACTTCAGCCAACTTCCCCAAACATCTTTTATCCATATGGGTGCACAATTAAATATGTAATTTTATCCACTATCTATACATATATATCCGATTATTTTTAGAAGTTACCGGGTGCACGTGCACCCTCACAAATGCACGTGGGTCCGCCCCTGCTCAACAACATATATATCATTGCCTTAAACATATCAGATCTCACACTCAAAACAATTCATTATGCTCCCAACTTCAAATGGAGTATCGGTTACACCATAAAACAATATTAAACACAAGTTTGATGATTATGCCGTTGATGTGAGGGTGCAAAAATTTGAAATCATCTTTCTTTCTTTATCAACTTTATTCAATTCTTCGTGTGTATGTTTTAGGGCGGAGAAACCCTAGTCCTTAAAGGTAATTCCATCAATAGTTGCATCAAGTCATCAGAGAATCGAATAAATCACCGAAATCCGATCAATCCAATTGACCTTTAGAGTATCATATGGAGCATCGATTACTCTATGGTCGGGAAAAACATCAATTTCCCAAAATGATAGCAGAGCATTATATCCAAATTGGTGAGAGTGTTATATCCAAATCAGTGACACCCAACAACTTTTTGGGAAAACGTGAAGCACACACCATCCTCACATGTGGACGCTAGTAAATAAATTAAACTCACTTATTCATTATCTATCAAACTGCATCTCCTAGTATTTATTTATACTTCTATTTCCATGCCTATGACAAAGATTTATATATTTCCTTTTATATTAGAAAACAAGTTGATCATGGATGCATTTGCCAGTTTGTAGATTTATGTAAGAAACTTATCCCCAACCCCATAATAAAATATTGGGAGTGTGCTTGTAAAAACTTGATCCATTGTTATTCAAAGGACATCTCGTGCGGAGTCCCAATATTTTTTTAAAACGATGTGCTAATTTAAAATTGGGATGACATGAAAAAAAAAACCTAAGAATTAGAAAATTAGACTCCGTCTGATGTTATCCCTCCATAGTAAGAACATTTTCATTATGGCATCTTGATATACTCTGTGGAGAGGTCAGAAAGGAAAAAACTCAGAAATGTATTTTCTTAATTGTTCTCTGTCTCTCTAGTGGTAAAATAGCCGACGGTTACTCCAAAGATCCTCCCAAAAACTGTCTAAAGCTTGAGGATAGGGGAGAGAGAGGATGCTAGCGTAAGGTGGGTCATACCCAAAAAAGTTTTATCTACGACCTTGAGGATTATCCCCCACGAAGCTAGAAACTCGTGTTCAGATTTCTTCTACGGTTTCTTGGTGTCCATATAGGCTAGGTTTTGACTGAGTAGTTAGATATATCTTCACTTACTTTGTACCTTTTAAATTGTTGGAGATTACATATATAGGAATTCGATCATGGAGTTTGAATGACTTAATATAGAGTTAGTTATCGTTTAAGATGATAACGAGTTTGATTAACTAATATTAACCTTCTGATGATTTTGGACGAGATGTTGAGGGAAAATGAGTTGTGTGTAATCGGGTTCCAAGTGGAAAATTGTCTCGAAAGAGTGTCTGAGTGTAAATGATGGTTATTGTTTTCCATGTTTATATATGTATGTATTCTAACCATCTCTATAATGAAACTTGTATAATTTCATGTTAGGGGAATTGTAGGGGCTTAATGTGAAGTCATGAATTATTGACTATGTCATGCAATGAGGGTACTTTGTTTACTCAAGTTTGACAATTGTCTTTGTCTTTCATTGTGATTGTGGTTTTGTTTGTGAGATTAATGGTTTTCTCAAATACCACTCTTAATACAAAATATTCATATGGAAGGCTCGGGTACCTTGTGTGGTATGTAGTAACAGTTGGCTGGGGTACCGTGCATGGTATGTAGTAACAGTTGGCTCGGGTACCATGCGGGTCAAAATAACTAATGGTTGTCTTGGGTTGCACACCTTGTACATTTTTATCAACCTTTTGTATGTGTGGTTTCATGAGAGAACTAGGTTTACTACTTCGTAATGAGATTGTTAAATGTTTGTCCATGAGTGACCGTGATTTGTGTTTGAATACTGGTATGGTTCCTGTTTAGGCCGGAATTACATGTTAAACACTATAGATGATGTCTTATAGATTCTTGATGGTATGGGTTACTTGAAAGACGTGATGAATCAACTATTTCTTGTTGTAGCATCGTTGATAATGTTATTTGTGAATGTTAAGTCTATGTGGTGACTATGACTTCAGCTTATTAACAAAGACTGTACTGTATTGTCAGCCTTTGTGGATTGGGACATAACTGATAACAAGTATTGAATTAATGTGGTCTAGGAAAAGTCTTGTAGGAGGTTTACTAAATTGATCAAGGGCCAGGTTGTTTTCATGTTATTTGTGCTTAAATGTTGGGACAACTCTTGTTTAGATCAAAATTAAATGTTAAACATTGTAGAGTATGTATTAGAGATCCTTGGTGGTATGAGTTACTTGAAAGATGTGATGATCATATGGTTGGGAGCTGTGTTGTATCTCTTTCATAGTATTTTTCTCTCTTAGAAGCTCATGTACTTGATTAGATCAGTTTCTTGAGAGGGTTTAGTGTATTCTATACAAAAATTACTTGATTTAATCAAGTTTGGGAGTCATTTTTGATTTACAATAAGGTGATTAGTTTATATTTTTTTACTTCTACATTGCATACTTTAAATTCCACGTAAGATTTCTTCTATGTAGGTATTAGAATAGGTGCCGCACAGCCTGGTCGGTTAGGTCTTCACAGTGTTTTTCTTTTTTTAAAGTTCTGCAAACTTGTTAGAGGGGTTGCTGGTGTTCATAATTCTTTGTATACTTTTTTTTGTAGTAGTTTAGAAGCTACGATGTGGTGGTACAATGTTAGGAATGTGTTAATATTACATGATATTTCCATTTGTTTGCGAGTTGGAAACAAGTTTAATTGAGTGTGAGATCAGTTCAGTTCATAGGGTTATGAGGTTGTGATGTGCATGATTTTATTGAGTTTATACTTCCTGTGAAGTGTGCAATATGCCCTCAAGAAAAATTAGGTTGTATGATTAGTTTCCCTTCATTGAAGCAAGGTAAGAGTAAAGCAGGAAGGAAGCACAATTACAAAAATAGATTGAAGGTATGCATCATGATAACTTGGACAAATTTGAGTTGTGTCTAGTGAAACAGGAAAGAGAGGTGGATTTGATGAAAAATGAAGGGGTGAACCCAATGTACTTTTTTGGTTATTATTTTCTTTGTAGGACACTTTTCACTAACCGTATAGCCGTATATAGGAAGTTTACTCCTCTATTGTTTGAGTTTTCTAAGACTCTAAGAGGGGTTGTGGATGTTGATGATACGTTGTATATATTTTGCCGGAGTAGTTTAGTGGAAATGATTAAGTGGTAGGTCCATGATGTTAAATGTGTGTTACAATTGCAGGATGTTTTCCCTTTTAGTCGTGAGTTAGTAACAAGGTTATCCCATGCTTTAGTATTGAGTGAGCAATCAGTTGAGTTTATACAATTATCAGATAGTGAAGTGCGTGGGTTTATTAAGTTTATGCATTCGGTAATGTGTGCAATACAGAATCAAGAAACATTTGTCAGACCGATCAATTTTTCTTCCTTAATGCGAGGTGGAGAAGGAGAATGAAAGATTTGAGATTGAGGGCGTGCATCATGTTTTTTTTACTTGCTGGAAAAATTGGAGTTGTGTCAAAGAAACTGAAAAGTCAGTCGGGTTCGATGAACAAAGAAAGAGGTAAGTCGATTTTACACTGTTGGTCCTGGTATCTTTTAATTATAAAAGAGTTATAAAGCATTCAAAGTTGTATAGATAATAGATTGAAATGCTTTGACCCTAATAATTAATGATAGTAGGTAAAAATAGTGACTATTTTTGAAATTGTAACAACATCCTGTTACTTAATATCTAAATGTCTATCCTTTTAAACTATAATCAAAGTCTCCAGAACATTGCCCGCACGGAAAAAAAATCACCAATTTCTGTTCAAGCTCAAGTTTCTTGTATCCTTTAACCTTTAAGAGCTTTAGCTTTGAAAATTCTATTTGGCAATTCTAAAACTTTTCTTTGCTACAATTTTATAATACCTTTCTGCTTCCATTTCAAAATCACTAAACTGCATAATTTTAATTATTATTAATTACTTTACAAATAATTAAGAATATCTATTTTTGAAAAAAATATTTAAAAGGTTCAAATTAATATACTTACATCGATAAAGGATCCTTCAATATTGTGTAGAACTGTCCCAAAATTGAAAGACTCTTTATCGATGTAAGTATCTTAATTTAAAACTTTTAAATGTCTTAATTTTTTTTAGCTATTGTTAATTATTTGTGAAGTAATTAATAATTAATTAAAATTATGCAGTTTCGTGATTATGTAATGGAAGTAGGAAGCTATTAGAAGTTTTGGGCGCAGGAAAAATTTGAGAATTGCCAAATGGAATTTTAAAAGCTAAAGCCCTTAAAGGTGAAAGGATACAATAAACTTGAGCTTGAAGAAAAATTGGTGAATTTTATTTTGCTGCGGGCAAATCTTCTAGAGTCTTTGAGTATAGTTTCAAATAATAGACATTAAATATTAAATCGAAGGATGTTTTTACGGTTTCATAGATAGTTTACCTACTATCATTATAAGTACAAAAAATCTGTATTTCAAAGATAGTACACTGAAATGCTTTCTAACTCCTTTAGATTATAATACTGGAACCAACAACGTAGAATAAACTCACCTCTTTCTTTGTTTACCAAACCCAATTGTCTTTCCAGTTTCTTAGACATAACTACAAATTTCCAGAAAATTGGAAAAAACATGATGCATTCCTTCAATCTCAAATGTTTCATTTCCTTCTTCACCTTGCATCAAGGAAGAGAAACGACCGAACTGCAAAATGTTTCTTGAAGTTGTATTGCACACTTCATCGGATGCATAAACATGATAAAGTCACGCACATCACTATCTGATAACTTGATAAACTCAACTAATTGCACACTCAATTCTAAAGCATGTGATAACCTTGCCTCTAACTCATGTACAAAAGGGAAAACATCTTTCAATTTTAACACACACTTAACATCATGGACATACTACTCCATCATTACAGCTAAACTACTCTGGAAAAAATATATACAAAGTATCATCACCACCTGCAAACCCTTTTAGAAACCTACAAAACTCAATTTATGTGGAGATATTCCTCCGATTTGTCTGTGTCATCCATTGGGATCATTTTGAGAAAAATGTTAAGCATCTTCCTCAGAAGACTAACATTATCATTAATATATGTGTTGTCGTTGCAGTTGCAAAGGTCCTGAATAAGAAAATTGAAGTCATTTATCAGCTTTCATGTGTAATATTTGTGTTGTCATTGTAGTTGCAGAAGGATTTCTCTGTAACCTCTCTTTGCTTTGTCAAGCACATATTTTATCGTAAAAACTATCTACAGTCAATATTCATATAGAACAATATAAGCAAATCCATATCTTGGTAGAATGCTTAGCGCTGTTCATACAATTAAGATATAGTTCTGCAAGGGAGAGTTTCTCACACAAATTACACCACTACATATTACAAAAACCACAATTCATCTTCCATGGAATGTTGTGCTTTGTATCATCTGTAGTTTTAACTAAAAATTTCAAAGCTTGCGAATTACCACAAATCTATGATTTAGACACACGGTGGACATTGAAGTAGTACTTTGCCTTCACAAACTCAGCCTAGAGAGATGGTTGAGTTCTAAACCACGGTTAGAAAATGAGATATTTCTAGATAGTCCTTTGTTTAATGGTTCCTTTTTTTTTTAATATTATGTCGAGTTTGTAAAGAAAATATAGTCCTAAACATATACCTACAACTCAAAATTTAGTTCCGTGCAGAAGTCATATGAACATATAAAGTCGGTTACCGCATTAAAGCTCCTCCGTGCAGAGGTCATATGAAAATATAATACCTACAACTCAAAATTTAGTCCCTTAAAAAATAAACAGATCCTCTCTTCCCTAGTAGTCACCAACTGCGTAGCATATCTACACAAGACATGAGACTTTGCCTCATAAGCAGCCACAAACATACCACCTTGCTCCAAAGACATGTACTCATCCTTCTTGCGATCCTTCAAAGTCCTAGGCACATATTTATCTAAGAACATGGCATGAAACTGGGTCCAAGTAAGTGGAGGTAAAGTTGAATATTTACATTCCATATAAGCTCTCCACCATTGCTTAGCATCACGTTGAAGCTGATGTTGACACCCAATTTTGGCCTTCTACATTATATATTAATCATTGAGATTCTTCAATTCCAAACGATTTAAAATAGTTAATTTTTATTAAAAAAATAAAAATAAAAAAATATATATAATATAATTTTTCATGTTTTTACAATATTTTTATAATTTTCATACAATATATGTGTTTTACATAATCATGTATGCGATTAGTATATTTTATAACTATTTGAAATTCATCACAAAAGATTCTACATTTTTAGTTAAATACTTTAACAATTTACCTTAAATTATAGTTATAATTTTGAGTTAATTAGTTTTTAATTAAACTGATTATTATATTTCGTTTAGATTGAGAAAGCTCACTAATTAATTAATATGAATTCATTTTATTTAATGGCCAGTCGAATTGCCCAGAATTAATCGGCTAAATCTTTAAGCCAATATGCTAAATTTTAAAGCTCAAAATTAACTACACTTTCACTCCATTTTGAGTCCATTATTTTCAGCAAACTTTGGCCCATTATTCTTGGCCTAAATAAAATCCAATCATCAGCCCACTATATTAATTTTCCCAGCCCATTCCCAATCTCAACAAAAGAACCCATCAGCCCCATAATTTCTAACTAAGCAATGCTTACAGCATACATACACAACAGTACAAAACCGACCCCACCCCCAAATTTTCTTCTTCTTCCTTGTGTGTGAAACCCAGAAATCTACGCCACAAAAAACCAGCGAAAATCCCTGTAAATCGCGAGAATCCCGCAGTAAATCACGTCCTCTTCCCCTCTCTCTTTCTTTTCCGTTGAAAATTTGGTACCATGGATAGCTTTATTTCTTATCTCTTCAAGATTTGAATTTGAAAATCGATCCCCGAATCCCTCTATATAAACCTCCATCTTCTTTAGTGTTGGGGGCGGAGAAAAATTGTGGTGAAAAAAAAAGAGTTAGAGGAGATCGGATCTTTTTTGAAAAAAAAATAAAAAAAATTGATAGGGAAATTTTTTTAGAGAAGAGAAAAGAAGAAATTGATAGGGAGATTTTTCCATCTAATAATACATGCCTCAAATGTCTTCAAAAGTTTAAGGTCAAAAGTTCAAAAAAAAAATTAATAATATAATTTTCAATTTTTTCGAGTTCATCGGAATCTTGTGTGGTGGTGGGTGCTCCTCCAAGCTCGTTTGTCAACACTGCCCCGATAAAGGTAATATCCATTCCATTTTGTATTCTGTATGTTTCAATCTCTAGCATGAATTAAAAAAAAAATCCAATTGTTTGATGTTTCCTTACTTTTTACTTTTCTTGTTTTTTCATAAATGGTTAAGATATTATGATAGTGTTATTGTGATAATCAAGTTCCTTGGTTTGATGGTGTTATATATATATTTTTTTTACCTAAACTTTTGAGTTTTACAAGTGTTTTGTTTACCATGATAATTTGGGTGCCTAGTTTGTTTTGATTTGTTATAAACTAGCGTTGCCATCCTAAGAGATTGGTCTCCTACCATTGACCTAAATGTAGCTCTTTGTTATGTAATCTATCAATTTGTTAGTCATCCTTAATTTGTTAAGTGCCAGTTGCTTTATAATTCATTAGTTATAATAAGTTTGGTCGGCCATGATTCGTATTCCCCTTAACTATCTTATGTGTTTCTTTAGTCAAACTGATTGTGTAGTTAGTCATGCCTATTGTTTAATTGTTTATTTAATGAATAAGCTCTTTTCCTAATCCTTGTTGTCCTTTCCCTTTGCATGAACTCTATTTCGAGATGAGTCTAATAAGGCTCTGTTTTCCTTGCATTATTTCGTTGAATCAAATTCAACAACACCTATATTTGAGTTATCCCCGTCAATGTCCGACTATGTCGGAAGCTGAAACAGGCCTCGGAAAGTTCGAAAACGTATATGTTGTATACAACAGTATACACTCGTATACATGGTGAATATTGATGTACATGTCCAAAAAATCAAAATACAGGTGCTAGAGGTTGACGTGACCTGCATACATTCGGTATACAGACCAAGATACAGGAACGAGGCAGATATACGCATTGTATACATAGATATACAACTTGTGTATACAAAAACGGGAATTGATTTAAAAATCCAAAAATCAGCAGCTTTGGCCCAATGTTTCTGGGCAGTAATAGGCCCAAAAGGCCCACACTCTTCTCTTCCTCTCTTTATTATTTAATTGTCTTTAGTTATTGCTTGTTATTTTTATAATTTAACTCTAACTTTAGAATTGGTAATTAACTTACTTAAATCCCCAAACTATGAGTTAATTTCTTTATGTTGGTTTACTATTTAAACACCTTTTGCAATCATCTATTTTTATGTCAAGTGTATGAGTAAAATTAATATCATTAGTGAAGTCGAATATATTTAAAAGATATATTCTTTAATGTTTTTCACTTAACCATTTTACCATTTTTTTTTAAAAAAAAAATTATTTGAAGTTAGACGAAGCTTTTATTGTTCTACTAATTTGAAATGGGTTTTCATGCTCAAGTTGATCAATTTGGTTGATGTTATTATCTTTTAAAATGATTAAAAACAATAATAATCTAATTCAGTTCTATTCACTTATAATCAATTTCAAAAATTCTAATTAAGTTTCCATTTTCTTAAATTAAAAAAAAATAAAAATAAAAATTAATCTTTGTTTAAATATTTTCTTAAAGTTAAACGAATGTTGTTAATCATTATTCGTATATTATATCATGTTCCTAAGAATAATAAGAACAACAATTAACCTAAGTCATTGGATAACCGCATGTTAGTGGGCGCTTCAAATGCCTTAAAAACCTTCTTGAAGCGTAAATAAGAACCTCTTACCCATTTTCTCTAAATTTATTAAGATTTAATATGTTAAAATCTTTTTTAAATTAAGTTTTCTTAATTTCTTTAAAAAATTAAGTGGCGACTCTTTTCTAAGTATTTTTCTCAAATTGTTTTATACTTAGAAACATTTCAAAAAGTGATTTTTCTAAAGATAGCAAAATTACGGCATAACAGAAATGACGACTCTGTTGGGGATTTAATAGGTTCTAACTATAATAGACTTAGGTTAATTATTAATGTTTTTAGCATATGGTTACTTGTTTGCTTATATTGCATGCCTAATGTCTTGTTTTTATACTTATGTGATATAAATTGTTTATTTGTTATTGTTTTCATAAATTGTATATTTGTTATTGCTTTATAAACTGTCATTCCATTCATATTTCTCCACTTATTGGAAATTCACACTATCACACGTACACGCGAGGTGTGCTTTGTGCACCCGCAAACTTCTTTCAAAGTTCCTAAAGTTAGGAGAGTTGGCATATGCGCGGGGTGTCCGGATCTTTTTCCGCGTAACCGCGTAGCCTTCTCACTCGAGTCGTCCACTCGGGAACCTTGTGTCTAGAAAGCCAAATCTTAGAAAACATAAGATAGAGCTAAAACACCCCTCAATTTAAGTCATGCATGCATATGCCTTAGATGGATTGATCAAGGGTATCGATTCAACATTTAAGAAGTCCACCCTTACGTCGATGGGTTTCACGACCCAACGACCAACAAGCATGTTTTGTGCAACGTGATAATGATAGACGGATCCAAGCCTAAATTTGATATAATGAGTTTGGATGTTATATGTTTATTTTATTTTATTTTATTTTTTAAAATTTGTAGATGAATTCAGTCCCTCAAGTGCCCAAAATTAGGATGGTCGAGGGCTTTTCGTACAAATTGAAGACCTGGTGGGAAAATTTTACTCCAAGTGAAAAGCTAGCAATTGTAAAAAGGTTGGGGTGCCTCCCTATGCTCTTCAAGGTTAACCCAGACAAACATGTGATTAGAGCGCTGATTCAATTTTGGGATCCAGACCGTGTTGTGTTCATGTTCAAAGATTTTGAACTAACACCTACATTGGAGGAAATCTATTATTTTACCAGTTTGAAGTATCGAGGAAAAGGTCAAATTATTCCTCACAGTCAGATAGGGAAGAAATTTCTTCACTACATAGGACTGAAAAATGAAAAGAAACTTCGATGTTTCGAATATAATTGGGTTTCTCTGGATTACTTATATGAAAGGTATGGACGCTCAAATAGTTACAAAGTATTTATGAAGGAATTCTCTTGCACTCTTGTTCATTGGCAAACTAGACGCCCTATCGCATTTACTGTGGCTTTACTAGGAACTTTAGTGTTTCCACGAGAACATGGTCATATCAGCACATCCATATGTTCAGTGGCTCGTGTACTTTTTGAAGGTGTTAATGGCGAAGAGCTCACTCTAGTTTCGATGATTTTAGGAGAAATATTTCGAGCCCTTGGGAAATGTAAGAGAGGGGAAACAAACTTCTTTGAAGGTTGCAACCTTCTTTTACAAGTATGGGCAATGGAACATTTTCACAAGCGTAAAAATATGGATGACATATGCTTTAGTAACGTAAATCATATTGACAGTTTCTTCGACAGGACAAAAATGTTTGTCTCTACGGTTGGTACTGATGATTAGTATGAATATCTTGCCTCCCGCACCAGTGACCAAATTCAGTGGAAATATCCAGTACTCTCGCATTCCCCGGCGTATATCAGATGCAAGAGGTCCTACTATATCGAGCTTATTGGGTTGAAAGGTCTCCAACCATATGCTCCGGTGCGCATACTTCAGCAATTTGGTCGGGTACAAGTAATCCCTCTTCGAGCCAACATGAGGGTTTCTGAAGTTTCCTTCGGACCAAACTTCGAAGTTCCTAGAGCCAGAGAGATACTTCATGAATGGAACAATATTCTCACGATGGATATAGGAAAGGGTCCCGAAAGAGAAATTCCAGAATATCAGGTGTGGCTTCGAGAAGATCGCAACAGCATGAGTCCATAAGGCGAACAAGGTTTTGAGGATATTGGGACGACGATCTGGATAAGGCATTCTCATCTCGAAACCAAAGCAGTCACCCCTGAAATGTGGGCTCAAATGGAAAGTACAATGCAATATTTGGATAATGCCGGAGCAGGGCCTAACAACGTGGAAGCGTCATCATCACTTCCTCCGCCGGCATGATTGATAACAACATTCAGTCTGAATTTTAGAATTGTCCTTATTTTGTGTCATTTTTATGTATTCTCTCCTTGTGGTTGGTATTTAATGGATATTTTGTCTTTGTGTCCCAAACTCGAGTTGTCAAAATTAATGGCTTGGATCAATCTATCATAATCACATTATGTTTGACGTTTAGGCCTACCTTTGGCATAAAAAGGTCGCATGTCTAGGACGCGATATAAATTATTTGTGTGCTGCTTGATATAATTGTTGTGTGTTGTGATGTGTTATTTTGTCTAAAGCAGAATTAATCCACTATTGTTTTTAAAGCACTCTAAGCATATATTAACTTTCACAACAACAAAGTCCGTCCAAATTATTCTTGAAGTGTCGTTCAAGTTTCTCAAAATTATATTAATCATTTACTCCAAATCTCTCTCTCTAAAAAAAAAAAAAAAGAATTCATCCGTCACAGAAAGGTTGATTTGCTAGAATGTCTGGAAAAGACGTCAACACACCAATCTCATCTAGTGCATCGGTTAATGACAGAGAAACTAAAGAGTGGAACAATTTAACAGCGTTCTATGCAAGTCGACCTTCTTAA
This sequence comes from Solanum sitiens, assembly GCA_016801875.1. Lineage (NCBI taxonomy): Eukaryota > Viridiplantae > Streptophyta > Magnoliopsida > Solanales > Solanaceae > Solanum > Solanum sitiens. The sequence continues at coordinate 808,063 of JABWTJ010000329.1, forward strand.
TTCTATCACAGAAAGATTTATTTCCATTCGAGTCCTCCCGTTCACCCAAAATATTTCCGTGGATTAATCTGCTTAAAGCAAAATGACACTTATGTGTTTATTTTTATGTCATTTTATTTGCATATCTCGTTAAAAACAAAGACTAACATATGTGTCTTTTGAGTGATTTTTCTCTACAGGTAAAAACTGATCTGTGTTGAAATCAAACTGGCAGACCATCCCTACTTTACAAGATCTAAAACAATCATACCATCCTTCCCTGATCACTCTTTGGATAAAGGCAAAAGCAAAATGACTGGTACTTGTGAAGAAACGAGAATAGTCGATGTGACCATCAGAAATGCTGAACTCACTGATCAGAGTGAGTCGATCTCTCAGTTAATGCAACGGATTGCAGATATGCAGGAAGAGCTTCAACAAACCAAAGATTTGGCCAAACTGGCCATTGCATCGAATGAACCACCCCTTGAAACTAGAAGAGCTCCTCCTTATTTTCCATCATTAAGTTCTCCGTTACCCAACTATTTCCCAACCCATACCACAGGACCCATCACTTCCACTCCTAATCCTCATAACATTGACTTAACTGTATCCAACGCTCCTTATGCCAGCACTTCCTACCAAACACCACCACCGATACCAAATCAGAATCAAGCACCTAACACTAATCACTCCCAAAACTTCACGCCAACATATCAAATCCCACCCCCAATCTCCAATAATCCATGTGTAACATTCCAAACTCCACCAGCCAACGCAATCCCTGAACCATGTTCTAGCTTTCCCGTTCAACCAGAATTGGATCACTATGAAGAGATGGAGAAGGAGTGGAGGCTGAAAGAAGAAAAATGTGAGCAAGAAATGAATGTCATGAAGGAGGCCATCTCTGAAGCAGTTAAAAGTGTTCAAACTTCAAGGAAAATCACAGGACTTGAGTATGAAGACCTATGCATGCACCCTAACTTGGAAATACCCGAAGGTTACAAAATTTCTAAATTTGAAACCTTCAATGGTATTGGCAATCCCATGGCTCACCTGCGAGCTTATTGCGACAAACTCGTGGGTATTGGGAAAATGATGCATTAATTATGAGGTTGTTTAGTCGAAGTCTGAGTGGGGAGGCGTTAGAATGGTTCACATCTCAAGAGCTCCGTTAGTGGTCTACATGGGGGGATTTGGCAAAAGATTTTTTGGAAAGATTCCAGTTTAATGTTGAAGTTGTCCCCGATAGATACTATTTGGAAAAAATCAAGCAAAAGACCACGGAGGACTATCGTGAATATGCATGTCGCTGGAGGAAAGAAGCTGCAAAGGTACAACCTGTGATGACTGAAAGCGAAATAACCTCTGCTTTTATTCGAGCTCAAGAGCCCGAGTATTATGAAAGGATGTTGCCCATGATGGGACAGAAGTTTTCGGAGCTGATCAGAAAGGGAGAAGCCATAGAGGATGGTCTCAAATCTGGAATGGTTACAAGTCTCACTGCTTTGCAGGCCGCCAACAAATCCTCGGCATCCATGGCCACAGGATTTTCTAGGAAAAAGAAAGAGGATGTCTCTGTTGTATCTTTTAGCCCAAGGCCAAGGCCACAAAGGTATTTTGGGTATGGTTCTGCCATTGGAAACTCCAACCGATTCTCCACCGCAAATAATTACCAACCACCTCCACAAGATCCACTTCCAATCTACTATGCACAACAGAACTACCAACCATCACCACCTATCTATCAAAATCAACCACCAACCTACCAAAATACACCACCAAATCACCAAACCAATGTACCAGCCTACCAAAGTCCTGGACAAAACAACCCAAATACCAATAATTTACTCCGCCCTAACCTCGAAAGAAAGCCTCCAAGAATTTTCACTCCTTTGGCAGAAACACGTACCCAACTCTTTGAGAGTTTGAGAGCAGCAGGATTGATCCAACCAGTAGACGCAAAGACAATTAATCCCACAACAAAGTTCTTCCGAGCGGATCAACGATGTGCCTACCATTCTGGAGGAGCAGGACATGATACAGAAGGGTGTATCAATTTAAAACATAAGATTCAAGATTTGATCGATAATAGAGTCATCACTCTTCAGGCCCCTGCCCCCAATGTAAATCTTAACCCATTACCGAATCATGGGGGAGCGACCATCAATATGATTGAAAGTGACAAAGATTGGCTCGCTAACGGGACTGTCGGTGAAGCAAATGTCAACTCACTCATACCAACAGTGGCCTTTTTAATCATAAAGGCCCGTCCAGAGTTTGATGTAATAACTGCGCCTCATCAGGCATTCGCTTTGGCAAAGGAAAGAAACAACGAGCAGCCCAAAGAAAAGTTTGTTGTCCAGGCGGCTACGGCTCAAGGGATGACACGTTTTGGAAGATGTTATGTTCCAGAAGAGTTAGCTCAAGAAACACGAAGGAAGGAGAACCAAAAAAGTCCGATCACAGAGGGTGAGGCTGAAGAGTTTTGGCGAAGAATGCAGCCTAAGGAGTATTCCATTGTCAAGCATTTGGAGAAAACTCCCGCTCAAATTTCTGTTTGGGCTCTATTGATGAGTTCTGAGTACCATCGGAAAGCATTGTTAAAGGTACTCGATGAAGCATATGTACCGACGGGAACAAGTGGTGAGAATCTGGCAACTATGGTTAGTCATGTCATTGGGAGTCACCAAATCTCTTTTCGAGAAGAGGAGTTACCAATCAAGGGAGTGATGCACAACCGTGCCTTGTATATCACTGTCAAATGCAGGGACAAATTTGTAGCTCGAGTATTGATTGACAATGGTTCAAGACTTAATATTTGCCCGTTATCAACCCTTACTCAACTAAATTATGATGTTGGGAAAATCAGTCAAAGTCGCATGAATGTAAGGGCGTTTGATGGCTCGCAAAGAGAGACCATGGGGGAGGTAGACTTGTGTATCCAAATGGGGCCTGCAGAATTTGTCACTGAATTCCAAGTGATGGGTATATCCACAAGCTACAATATATTGCTTGGAAGACCATGGATCCATGCGGTCGGGGCAATTCCATCCACATTGCATCAAATCTGGAAGTTCACCTGGGAGGACCATGAAATTGTCATTCATGGTGAAGGGAGTAATCGTAGTTACCCTGGCTTCTCTGTTCCAGTTATTGATGATTCATCTCAAGGTACTGACTTTCACATGGTGGAGATAATGAATGCTGCTTTTGAAGATATAACACCGCAAATACCAATGCCGCCGGTGTATAAAATGCTTGCCACAACCATGCTAAGAAGCGGTTTTGAGCCTGGACGTGGGTTGGGCAAGAATTTGGATGGCATATCTAAACCTCTCCCTATCCCACTTCAAAATTTCCGCTTTGGCGTTGGTTATACCCCAACAAAGGAGGAATTATTCGAAGCAGAAGCAAGGAAGAAGCATGGCCCTGATCTATCAAAGCCTATTCCAGAATTGTACCAGTCATTTACTGCTAAAGCTTTAGAGCCTGAGATTGATGGTCTGGTGGAAGGAATGGGAAGATTGTTTGATGAAAAAGATTGTGCTGTGATCTTGGAAGAATGCACCGCGACACCCACCATTCGAGATGCCAAACCTGAAGAGACGCTACAGAATTGGGTGGCCACTCCACTTATGATTCATCGAATTGCTTGGTAGACAAAGACAAGATTTGAAGTTTTACTTTTGAAAATCGGTGTAGTTCGGACGAGGCCCGAAACAACCCTTTATGTCACTTTATTTTCATCGTAATGTTTAAAAAGGAAATGGCTCACGTTGACATGAGTCATGACCAAAGTTTGTACGCCTTTTTTCCAATGAAAGCCTCGTTTATTTTAAATTGATTATCTTGCCTTTGCAAATTACTCTCTAATATATACATTTAAACTCTTTCTATCTAACATGGTTGATTTATTTTTCTTTTCAGTAAAAATGAATCTAAACTTGCCAATGTCATGACATGTCACGAACACGGTGAACCAAGTAAGGTCAATGAAGATGAATGTGAAGAATATGATGAGGAAACTATGATGCCTGAACACCTTACCAAGGACTTGAGAAACCTTGAAGATGATAAAAAGCCCAACCTGGATGAGACGGAGATAGTCAACTTAGGAGATGACGAGTCGGTTAGAGAAACCCGAGTCAGTATCCATTTGACAGCAATAGAAAAGGAAAAATTGGTCGAGCTGCTCAAACAATACATCGATGTGTTTGCGTGGTCTTATGATGATATGCCAGGATTAAGCACTGATATTGTTTCCCATAAGCTGCCTATCAATTCAGAGTATTGTCCGGTAAAGCAGAAAACCAGAAAGTTCAAGCCCGATCTAAGTTTAAGAATAAAAGAAGAGGTCATGAAGCAGATCGAATCAAAGGTCGTCGAAGTAACCAAGTATCCCACTTGGTTGGCTAACATTGTTCCTGTGGCGAAGAAAGATGGAAAAATCAGGATATGCGTGGATTATCGGGATCTCAATAAAGCAAGTCCAAAAGACAATTTCTCATTGCCAAACATCCATATACTCATTGATAATTGTGCCAAGCACGAGTTGCAATCTTTCGTGGATTGTTTTGCAGGATACCACCAGATATTAATGGACGAAGAAGATGCAGCGAAAACAACATTCATCACACCTTGGGGAGTCTACCATTATCGAGTGATGCCGTTCGGCCTCAAGAATGCTCGAGCCACTTACATGAGAGCTATGACCACCATATTCCATGATATGATCCACAAAAAAATCGAGGTGTATGTGGACGATGTTATCATAAAATCCCGCGAGAGTTTGGATCATCTGACGCACTTGGAAAAGTTCTTTGATAGGTTACGTAACTATAATTTGAAGTTAAACCCAACCAAATGTGCATTTGGAGTACCTGCAGGGAAGTTACTCGGTTTCATAGTTAGTAGAAGAGGTATCGAGCTTGATCCTTCCAAAATCAAGGCAATTCAAGACTTACCTCCTCCAAAGACTAAGAAGGAAGTAATGAGTTTTCTGGGGAGACTAAATTACATCAGTCGATTCATAGCCCAATCAACGGTGATCTGTGAACCCATATTCAAGTTGCTACGAAAGGATGCGCCAACCAAGTGGACCGAAGAATGTCAGAAGGCTTTTGACACCATCAAGAGTTACCTTTCAAATCCACCAGTATTGGTGCCACCACGCGCGGGCAGTCCTTTGCTATTGTATTTATCCGTCTCTGACAATGCATTTGGGTGTGTGTTGGGACAACATGATGAGACCGGAAGAAAGGAGAGAGCCATATACTATTTGAGCAAGAAGTTCACATCCTACGAGGCTCGTTACACCCTCTTAGAGAGAACTTGTTGTGCTTTGACTTGGGTGGCTCAGAAATTACGACATTATCTGTCGGCTTATACAACACATCTCATTTCAAGAATGGACCCACTCAAGTACATATTTCAGAAAGCAATGCCCACAGGAAAGCTAGCAAAGTGGCAAATGTTGTTGAGTGAGTTTGACATTGTGTACATGACCTAGAAAGCAATCAAGGGGCAAGCTTTGGCCGATCACCTTGCTGAAAACCCAGTAGATGAAGGATATGAACCGCTCAGAACATACTTCCCTGATGAAGAGGTATTGTTTGTAGGGGAAGATATATCAGAATCATATCCTTGGTGGAGAATGTTTTTTGATGGAGCAGTTAACTCTAGAGGATCAGGAATTAGAGCAGTATTGATATCTGAATCAGGACAACATTTTCCAGCAATAGCGAAGCTTAGATTTCGATGCACAAATAACATGGCTGAGTACAAAGCTTGTATTCTCTGCATCAAGATGGCTCTTGACATGAATGTTCAAGAATTACTGATAATTGGTGATTCAGACTTGTTAATTCATCAAGTCTAAGGAGAATGGGCCGTGAAGAATCCTAAAATCTTACCTTACGTACAATTGGTACGGAGGTTATGCAAAAGATTTAGGAAGACCAAGTTTAGACATACCCCGAGAATACAGAACGAGTTTGCTGATGCACTGGCAACCATATCATCTATGATACAACACCCAGAAAAGAGTTACATTGACCCACTTGAGATAGGTTTAAAAGAACAACCAGCGCATTGTTTACATGTGGAAGCGGAATCGGATGGAAATCCGTGGTATATCGATGTAAAAAGGTACTTAAAAACTAGTGAATACCCCGAAAAAGCCACAAGTATCCAAAAGAAAACAATCCGAAGAATGGCAAACAATTTCTTTTTGAATGGGGAGGTTCTTTATAGAAGGACTCCCGATCTGGAATTACTGCGATGTGTGGATGCTGCAGAGGCCACAAGATTGCTCGAAGAAGTGCATGCTGGAGTGTGTGGGACGCACATGAATGAGTTTACATTAGCAAAGAAAATCTTAAGGGTAGGATATTTCTGGATGACTATGGAAAATGATTGTGTCCGATTTGTCCAAAGATGTCATAAATGTCAAGTACATGGAGATTTGATCAAAGTACCTCCTCACGAGCTCAATGTAATGAGTTCCCCTTGGCCATTTGCAGCATGGGGCGTAGATGTTATTGGACCAATTGAGCCTGCTGCCTCCAATGGTCATAGGTTTATTTTGGTCGCCATTGATTATTTCACGAAATGGGTCGAAGTTGCTTTCTATAAATCTGTGATGAAGAAAGTTGTAGCTGATTTTGTTCGTAATAATTTGATGTGTCATTCTGGAGTTCCTGAGTCTCTCATCACAGACAATGGGGCAAACCTTAACAGTCACTTGATGAAAGAGATATGTGAATAATTCAAAATTACCCACCGTAATTCAACTGCATATCGCCCTCAAATGAATGGAGCTGTGGAAGCTGCCAATAAGAACATCAAGAGGCTATTGAGAAAGATGATTGACAACTACAAATGTTGGCATGAAAATTTGCCTTGTGCCTTGCTAGGTTATCGTACCACAATTCGAACCTCAACTGGAGCAACTCCGTATTTGTTAGTATACGGAACAGAGGCAGTGATACCAGCTGAAGTTAAGATACCATCTTTGAGGATTATTCAGGAATCTGGATTGAGCGATGCCGAATGGGTTCGTGATAGATATGAGCAGTTAACGTTGATTGATGAAAAAAGAATGAGTGCCGTTTGTCATGGCCAGTTGTATCAACAGAGAATGATTCGTGCTTTCAACAAGAAAGTAAGAGTTCGAACATTTGAGGTAGGTCAATTGGTGTTGAAGCGCATTTTACCTCATCAAAAGGAATATAAAGGGAAATTTGCACCTAAATGGCAAGGACCGTATGTTGTCCACAAAGTACTGTCAAGAGGAGCTTTGGTCCTAGCAGAGATGGACGGTAGAGTATGGCGAAAAGCTATCAATTCAGATGCCGTCAAGAGATATTACATTTAAAGAATATTATTTATTTCCTTTATTTCCTTGTAATCGCAAATTGTTTGTAATCATTGTCACATTAATCTTTGGAACATTCCTTTGTACTTGAACTACGCTCGACCTGAGTTCTCAAGAATGAGATAGGTAGGCGGCCTATATGGGCCTTGGTCGTTTCCTTATCAAAATTTCTTATTTCTGACAATTCTCAAGAGGAGAACTATGTATGACCTGATTCCTGCCTCAACGGGATACGTAGGCGCCACAAGGGTTCGGTCATATCTCCCGTAAGATTTTCTATTTTTCTTTATAATAGAAACTGGGACAGAATTTTTGAGAGGGACTCAAAAATTCTCAAGAAGAGACTTACAAATTCTCAAGACATAAGATATATTGTGAGTTGCAACTAGGACAGAACTTTTGAGGAAGGCCTCAAAAATTCCATTAGGGGTACTCGAAACGTCAGAGTCAACTTCAAGTACTGCAACGTGACATATTGCTAAGGATATCTAAAAATTCCAACAAGCTACCTATTATGACAGAATAGAATCTGAGACAAAGGGTTTTGTTTGTGTCGTGCATGTCGTGGCAATTAATTGGCTGAGATTTTCTTTAAAACTATCTTTCTAAAAAATTTCATACATAACATGTGTTTTAATTTAAATATGATCTTGTCTTTTGTCTATTGCGATTCGTAGGGTCAACCAAACTTCCAAAGATAGCAATATAAGAAGCAAGGCGACTGGAAGAAATCAACACAGATCAGTTTGTTTTAAAAACTAACAATTTTTCTGTGAATGCAGGTATATAAGATTGCCTCAAGATCATCATATTCCTCCATTAAATGAATATGGAGAATTCAAAAGGACGAGTATCTCCCCGAAATTGACGACTCTTCTGTAAAGAAAGAAAAGTCATTTAAGTTCTTTAAAAGAAAAGCAGCAGTTCAGAATACGAGCAGCACCACCTTGTTCAAATCTCCAACAATGAAAGAGTCGAATTAAACAGAAGATGTTCAAAATAGGAACGAGTGAAGAAATAACTCTCAACATGTACAAGCATCTACAAAAATATCAAATTACTTTTTTTCAGCATCAACAACTATTGGAAAATATTCACAAATCCCGTTGATATCAGACACGGTAATGTGAACCGCCAAGAGGGCCATCATATTCAAATTGCCAAAAGGGCCATTGCATATTTATATTGCCGAGAGGGCCATTGTATAATCAAATTGCCAAGAAGTCCATTCATATCAAACACCGAGAGGGACATTGCATATTTATATTGCCAAGAGGGCCATTACATATTCAAACTGCCGAGAGGGCTATTGCATAATCAAACTGCCAAGAGGGCCATCATATTCAAATTGCCAAGAGGGCCATCATATTTCTTTTGCCAGGAAGGCTATTGCATATTCAAACCGCCGAGAGGGCCATTGCATCTTCAACCGCCAAAAGGGCCATTGCATAATCAAACTGCCAAGAGGGCCATCATATTCAAATTTGCCAAGAGGGCCATCATATTTATATTGCCAAGAGGGACATTACATATTCAAACTGCCGAGAGGTCCATTGCATAATCAAACTGCCAAGAGGGCCATCATATTCAAATTTGCCAAGAGGGCCATCATATTTATATTGCCAAGAGGGCCATTACATATTCAAGCTTCCAAGAGGGCCATTGCATCTTCAAATGCCGAGAGGGCCATTATCTTCAAATACCGAGAGGTCCATTGCATATTCAAATGCCGAGAGGGCCATCATCTTTAAAATGCCGAGAGAGTCATTGCTTCTTCCAACGCCAAAAGATAAACATAATCTTACCAATCAAGCTTCGACAACATCATCCCACCATGGATCAACATTCATCCTTCTAATGGATCATCAATGTAGCAACATCATCTTATCGATCAAGCATCAATATATTCATTATTAAAGTAGCAGCAACATCCTATCAATGAAGTTCGTCATCAACAATATTACATTATCGATAAAGTCATCATCATGTCGCATCATATCAATTCATCATCTATTGTGTCAAAACTGATGGAAATGTGTGCCAAAGAGGGTAAAACATAACACCTCTCTATGTAAATTACAGTTTCTACTAACAAGTTTGTTTCAATATCTGACGAGAGCATCCAAGAGGATGAATTCTCAAATCAAACCACAGGTGCGGATGACATCAAAAGGATGCAGCACAACGTGGAACTTTTTCTTAGCAGCGAACTGGGACATAGTCCAAAGAGGGGTATCAAACTCTTAGGACGCGAGATGACGAGCAACTTCCACTACAATAAAACCACACCCCTATCAAAGACGTGTGGGTTTTTCTTTTAGTTCATCGGTTTCAATTTTGCATCCGTGAAACATTTCACTCTCACCGGAGCCAACTTTCTAATCTGAGTGACAGTGCGCCACGATCTTTGGAAATTATGTCCATGTAAGTTCTTACTTATGGATGTGAAGAGCTCCACATTCATGGCTAAGAGGTTGCAAGCCTCTTTTCCACACTCGTTTTATTTGTCACTCCTCCAAAACCAAAGGTTATCTTGCATAATAGATTTCCTTTTCAACCAATCGAGTCGAACTACAAACAGCCTGATTCCCAAGGTTTGAGGATATGTAGGCGGGTTCAATGTTGAAAACTCGGCTGTATTCCAATATTTGTTTTCAAATCTTATTCTCGAGCATTCCGGTCCCTTCATAATTTGGTATCGAGATGACTTTTGAATTCTTTAATAATCGTGCGTTAAATCAAGCGTATCGAACTACAAGTGGCCTGAATTCTCATATAACCTGAGATATGTAGGACACCTAATACCAGGGTTCGGCCATAATTCCTAAAGCCCATACCAAAATTCCTTTTCCCAAAGATGGAGATGTGGTCGGTCAAAATTGAATTCGTCAATTTCATTTGCCTTGAATTTCTTTCATCAATCCAAGTCAAACGAGGGACAGCTGTTGACACCCAATTTTGGCCTTCTACATTGTATATTAATCATTGAGATTCTTCAATTCCAAAGATTTAAAATAGTTAATTTTTATTAAAATATATATATATATATATATATATATATATATATATATATATATATATAATATAATTTTTCATGTTTTTACAATATTTTTATAATTTTTATACAATATATGTGTTTTACATAATCATGTATGCGATTAGTATATTTTATAACTATTTGAAATTCATCACAAAAGATTCTACATGTTTAGTTAAATACTTTAACAATTTACCTTAAATTATAGTTATAATTTCGAGTTAATTAGTTTTTAATTAAACAGATTATTATATTTCGTTTAGATTGAGAAAGCTCACTAATTAATTAATATGAATTCATTTTATTTAATGGCCAGTCGAATTGCCCAGAATTAATCGGCTACATCTTTAAGCCAATATGCTAAATTTTAAAGATCAAAATTAACTACACTTTCACTCCATTTTGAGTCCATTATTTTCAGCAAACTTTGGCCCATTATTCGTGGCCTAAATAAAATCCAATCATCAGCCCACTATATTAATTTTCCCAACCCATTCCCAATCTCAACAAAAGAACCCATCAGCCCCATAATTTCTAACTAAGCAATGCTTACAGCATACATACACAACAGTACAAAACCGACCCCACCCCCAAATTTTCTTCTTCTTCCTTGTGTGTGAAACCCAGAAATCTATGCCACAAAAAACCAGTGAAAATCCCTGTAAATCGAGAGAATCTCGCAGTAAATCACGTCCTCTTCCCCTCTCTCTTTCTTTTCCGTTGAAAATTTGGTACCATGGATAGCTTTATTTCTTATCTCTTCAAGATTTGAATTTTGAAAATCGATCCCCGAATCCCTCTATATAAACCTCCATCTTCTTTAGTGTTGGGGGCGGAGAAAAATTGTGGTGAAACAAAAAGAGTTAGAGGAGATCGGATCTTTTTTAAAAAAAAAAAAAATTGATAGGGAAATTTTTTTAGAGAAGAGAAAAGAAGAAATTGATAGGGAGATTTTTCCATCTAATAATACATGCCTCAAATGTCTTCAAAAGTTTAAGGTCAAGAGTTCAAAAAAATAAATATACTTTTTAATTTTTTTGAGTTCATCAGAATCTTGTGTGGTGGTGGGTGCTCCTCCAAGCTCGTTTGTCCCGGAACGCTGCCCCGATAAAGGTAATATCCATTCCGTTTTGTATTCTGTATGTTTCAATCTCTAGCATGAATTAAAAAAAAAATCCAATTGTTTGATGTTTCCTTACTTTTTACTTTTCTTGTTTTTTCATAAATGGTTAAGATATTATGATAGTGTTATTGTGATAATCAAGTTCCTTGGTTTGATGGTGTTATATATTTTTTTTCTTTTACCTAAATTTTTGAGTTTTACAAGTGTTTTGTTTACCATGATAATTTGGGTGCCTAGTTTGTTTTGATTTGTTGTAAACTAGCGTTGCCATCCTAAGAGATTGGTCTCCTACCATTGACCTAAATGTAGCTCTTTGTCATGTAATCTATCAATTTGTTAGTCATCCTTAATTTGTTAAGTGCCAATTGCTTTATAATTCATTAGTTATGATAAGTTTGGTCGGCCATGATTCGTATTTCCCTTAACTATCTTATGTGTTTCTTTAGTCAAACTGATTGTGTAGTTAGTCATGGCTATTCTTTAATTGTTTATTTAATGAATAAGCTCTTTTCCTAATCCTTGTTGTCCTTTCCCTTTGCATGAACTCTATTTCGAGATGAGTCTAATAAGGCTCTGTTTTTCTTGCATTATTTCATTGAATCAAATTCAACAACACCTATATTTGAGTTATCCCCTTCAATGTCCAATGATGTCGGAAGCTGAAACAGGCCTCGGAAAGTTCAAAAATGTACATGTTGTATACAGCACTATATACTGTTATACATGGTGAATATTGATGTACATGTCCAAAAAATCAAAATACAGATGCTAGAGGTTGAAGTGAGCTGCATACATTCGGTATACAGACCAAGATATAGGAAACAAGGCAGATATATGCGTTGTATACATAGATATACAACTTGTGTATACAAAAACGGGAATTGATTTAAAAATCCAAAAATCAGCAGCTTTGGCCCAGTGTTTCTGGGCAGTAATAGGCCCAAAAGGCCCACACTTTTCTCTTCCTCTCTTTATTTTTTAATTATCTTTAGTTATTGCTTATTATTTTTATCATTTAACTCTAACTTTAGAATTGGTAATTAACTTACTTAAATCCCCAAAATATGAGTTAATTTCTTTATGTTGGTTTACTATTTAAACACCTTTTGCAATCATCTATTTTTATGTCAAGTGTATGAGTAAAATTACTATCATTAGTTAAGTCGAATATATTTAAAAGATATATTCTTTAATGTTTTTCACTTAACCATTTTACCATTTTTTTTAAAAAAAAAATTATTTGAAGTTAGACGAAGCTTTTATTGTTCTACTAATTTGAAATGGGTTTTCATGCTCAAGTTGATCAATTTGGTTTGATGTTATTATCTTTTAAAATGATTAAAAACAATAATAATCTACTTCAGTTCTATTCACTTATAATCAATTTCAAAAATTCTAATTAAGTTTCCATTTTCTTAAATTAAAAATAAAAATAAAAATAAAAATTAATCTTTGTTTAAATAATTTCTTAACGTTGAACGAATGTTGTTAATCATTATTCGTATATTATATCATGTTTCTAAGAATAGTAAAAAAAATAATTAACCTAAGTCATAGGATAACCGCATGTTAGCGGGCGCTTCAAATGCCTTAAAAATCTTCTTGAAGCGTAATTAAGAACCTCTTACCCATTTTCTCTAAATTTATTCAGATTTAATCTGTTAAAATCTTTTTTAAATTAAGTTTTCTTAATTTCTTTAAAAATTTAAGTGGCGACTCTTTTCTAAGTATTTTTCTCAAATTGTTTTATACTTAGAAACATTTCAAAAAGTGATTTTTCTAAAGATAGCAAAATTATGGCATAACAGCTGAAAAGTTACGAACTCAATCCCATGCTGATGAAAAATTCCCAACTTATGAAGCCTCTCATGGAAATCTAAAATAAACTGATAAGCATCCAAACTCTCAGAACAAAAAAAATATAGGAGGATTCAGCTTCAGAAATATAGTCAACATTTCATGCTCATTACCTGTCATAACAGGACCCTACAAAGGATGGAAGAAAACATCATGGCCTACATTCCCTCCCATCTTGGGGATAATGATAGAAATAAGAGGATTGTTTGGAGCTTGAGTGGCTTGAGCAGAAGGAAGCACTCACGGACCAACCAACCATTTCAAGAATGACATAATTTGTTGACCTAACATTGGGTCTATGGGAGGAATACATGTATTCTCAGCCTGTACCTCTTCCTCTTGTCCAACTTCGTCAACATTTTCAACCTCACCATTCTCCTTCATATTTTTTTGATCTGTGCGAGAGGCATCATTTTGGGGAGCATTTTCGACCGATACCCCATCTCTAGTAGGTGTCACTCTTCATCAGCCTCCACCCCTAGCTCTTGCTTTACCACTTCCTCTAATGCGACCTCTCGTTGTTGATTTCTCAGCTAGAGCATTGACCGGAGCTATGGGCCTGACATCGTAAAATCTAGTGTTAACCATCTAGGGACAGATGAGTGAAGGAGGTTAGATACCAATTCGAATCGACAGATACCAATTGGAATCAAGTTATAGCACGAAGAAGACAAGAGAAAACAAAGTGATTTCCTAAAATTCTATAGCCTTTCGAAGAAAAGTACAGACGTCTCGGTACTATTCCTCAAGACTCTACTAGACTCATTTTGGTACATCGATATCAACAAACGTAGGCTATCATACAACATTTTTCATGACCCACACCATCATGATTGACACAACCACTAACCCTCTAGTGGGAGAACTATTAATACCAATTAGTTAACCAACTCTAATCAAATACTTAACCATTTAAGTTACGGAAGCAAGTTAAATAGCAAAAAATTAAAGGTCAATAAACATCCTAAAGATGTAAAAACTACACAAATGGGAAATATGCCTAGAACCTAAAAGTCCATGTACCAAAACTCTAACAAGGCCCATAAGTCTAAACAAGAAGGGTCACAACCCCAAACTAATGCACAAATAACTAACTAGAAAGTCCAAGTCTGCAATAATGGATATAGACGAAAGAGAACTCATGGAAACTCGTAAGAACTGGCACACCCTTGAATTGGATCGATGCTCACTGATCTTTTAAGTGATGCCTATCAATAATCGCCTAAATATTCCCTATACTCAACAAAGAAAGAGAGAGTGCAGTATGAGTACACAACCATAGTGTACTGGTAGGATCACACGATTATCCCACTGAATGCAACATATAAGTCAATACAACAAAATAATAACATGCATACACCAAAAATATACAATATCCTCATCATTTACGAACAACGAAGCATTTCACATTTCTCAAATACCAAAATTATATTAAGTCATTGGTCCTCTCATGGAACCTAAACCCAAACTGTTAGCATACCGGAACGTGATACCTAATCAAATGTTTATGCTAGGACGTGACAACTGATCCCATAATTATGGTGCAACGTGGCAACAAATCTAAGTGAATGTGTTACGATGCAACACCCGATCCATTCAACAAGAGATAATCACAATAACAAGTATATTGTCAAGATCATACAATCAAGTCACGATTCATGGCTTTAATCATTCATCTATCTCATCTCCAACAAGTATGATAAATAATGCAACATTCACTTACATATGATGTATGATAATGAAGCAAGAACAAACATGCATCACAGAATCATAGAATCACAACCATTACCTACCTCGAACAAAGCTTGAATCCCCTAAGAAACTTGATTTTTTCCTTTTTGGATTCGTTCCGCTTGTTCTTGGTTTAGAAACGATCAATATAGTATGGAAATCAATAAACAATAATTAATAATACAAATTATCAAAAATACTATCAACCCTAAATCATACCCATGATCCCCATGCCCAGATTAGAACTTTCTTCACCATAATTAATTCCATATCAAAACACCCCCTTACGATAATTACCCATTAGATTACGTTCTACGGATCAAAAAATGGATACGGGGGAGTTAAAATCTTACATTTAGCCTCAAGATGGTGATAATCTATCAAGAAAACCGTTGGGTTCATTCCTTATCTCTCAAGTTTGAAAATTGCAAAATAAAACATTTTTTGGGGTTTATTTCCGACTTTAAGTCACGTTTGCCTCGCTATGCCTTAGGGCCTTGCACGGAAATAATGAGCTATTTTAACAAGGCGAAATGGTGTGGTGGACCCTTGTACTTGTATCAGTTTGTATTCTGAACGCTTCTACTTATCTATTTGTCATCTGGACCCTTAGACTCAATAAAACACACTTTATTGGACCCTTCTGACCATTGACCACTCTTATGTGGCTTTAAGATGACTGCGTTGGCGAAAGTGTGTGATTTCACACTCCTTAAGGCGAGTGAGTACTATATTTCAATTTTAAACATATAAATAAAAAATAAAATAATATAAAAATTAAAAAAATAATTAAGAAGACCACAACTTCTTCACCATATTCCACCTTCAACAACAACCATCTCCATGCCCAATTCTTTTTTTTTCTATACTCTTGTCATCAGATCTTGGCATTGAAACCTTCTTGACTCCATTGATTCGCCTCTAAAGGGAGAGGTCGATAGTAGTGGTGCTCGTCGGAGAAAGTGCGGCGGCGATGGCTAGGTTGGAGGATCTAGTTACAACATTGAAGAGATTTCGACCAGATCTGATGGTATGGCGTCGACGGAGGTAGTTTTGTGATGGTGTGGCAGCGATGGTCAGATCTGGCAGCGACGACCAGATCTGGTGGTGTGGCAGCGACACCTTCAAAATAATTTTTTTTCTTTAGTTTCTAATATGGTGTCCTTCGTTTAATTTTTTCTTCTCATTTCTACAAATTTGTGAGGTAATAAATTTAATAATTTGGATGGGTAAAAATAATTGTTAAATCAATATTTGGATATATTGAGATATTTTAATGGTGATAAAGTTTGCATTAATGGATAAAGAGGTTTATGAAGTTTCAAGTGATGAACAAAGTTTTAAAAAAAATTATAACTAAAATTTATGAATGATGAAAACATAAAAAATAATGGTGATTTTTGTGATATAAGAAAGTGGTGATAATGGTGAAGATGATGATTGTGGTGGTGAGATCTAATGTAAAAAATGGAGACATGGTTAAAGAAGGATGAAAGAGGAAAGAAGTGAAAACAATTTTTTTTTCTTAAAAATAAATAATTAATGATGTGTCATTTAAAATCTGACGTGGATGACGACATGTCACTTTTGTTGAGCGTTTGAAGTTCACACAACGCCAAGGGGGTTATAATGTTGAGTTTCGTTGAGTTTAAGGGATCAGTTGAGAAAATGTAAAGTAAATGGTTTCAGAATACAAACTGATACAAGTACAAAGGTCCACCAGACCATTCCGCCTTTTAATAATTCAAAGAATCCCAATTCATAACACACGTTCAATCAACAACACGCACAAACTATCTGTTCACGCCAAGATCAATTCCGGGTATTCTAAATGCCCGAATTAGATTATGTAAAGTCATACGGGTTTCTTAACAAATTATCTATCTAATCATGTGGTCAAATTCATAATTAGATTACCCAATTATTACAAGATTTCCCTAGACTTCAATGACTCAGATTTCGTCCAAATCTAGTCTAGGTTGCAAAATTCCAAGTCACTACGAAAAAGTTTTCGACCCAAAAAATTTCCCCGTCGACTTTTCTATTACGGCAAAATCCAGTCATTACAATAGATACCAATTTATCCATCACTTGTCCCTAGGTGACAAACATAGGTAAAATTGTAAGACCCCAAAAATGAGTTAAGGTCTCTAGAGCCTAAATTTTATGTCTTGATGATTTTAAGTCCTAAAATGGTTCTAAGGTTGTAATGAGGCAGTTTCTAAAGATTTCGGTGATTTGGAAGTCAAACGTCAAGGGACGACCAAGACGTTTGACGACTAGTCACCAAAGGGACCTTATGTATTTTTATGTGCTTATGTGTGTGTCATGGGCTTATGAAGTCCTTATATGAGTAATAATTATTTTTATAGGATGTATGTTAAATTTCATGATGTTTGGAGGTCAAATGTCCAAGACGTTCGAAAGTTAGCCCTTGAGACGTTCATGTGTGACTTGAGTGTGCCTAGCAAGTATGAAGATGTTGCGAGTGTTTGTTTTGGGTGAAACTAATGTGGAATATCCTTGACATGTTAAGGTATATATATTTACATTGTAAACATCCGGGTACGACTCCCCAAGGTCCCCGCAAGAGGCCCTCAAGGAGGACCCAAAGGCTGTCGAGACACTGCCTTAGCAGTGTCAATCGACGGAACCAAAGGACGGTTGGTAGTCTCACCTACGCCCCTTCGATGATGAGGCATCGTCCAAGACTTATCCTGGTGAAGGCTCAAGTCAATGGACAAGCCTCAGTCCCAAAAGACGTCCTGCAGTACGGTCCGTCGATGAACCTACTGGGCGTCGTTTGAGACCGTCGATGCAGGCTGTGTAAAACTGCCATGCACGCTCTCTCATTATAGGGTGAATGGGAAATTCACCCCACGTGCTGACCTGACCCTAGTTGGTTTATTTGGTTATTTTTGGGTGTATTTAAGTGAATAAAAACGTGAATACCCCATACCCAATCCTCAATTCAAAATTAGACTTTCCTCTCCGAAAGTATTCTCTCTAGAAACCTCCATTGGAGGTGAAGCTCAATAACAGCTTGGAGCTTGGATTCCCATGGATTATTCATGAAGACTTCGTGGTTACTTTATCTAGAAAAGCTATGGTGATCCTTCATAGCTAGTTAATCTCCCATCTAGAGAGTTCCTTCCAATGTTTTCAATGCAAGTTCATGATCAAACTTCTTCTTCTTCAATCTAGCCATGGGTTCTTTCTCAAATTGATTTCAAAAGCATAATGTTAAAGAATTAATTATTAGATACTAATTTGAATGTGATTTTCAACCCAATTCCATGTTGAACCCATGTTCTCTCAAATTCTCAATTTAGCCTATATTGTGGGCTTTGTGATCTTGATCTTACGTTAATCGAATTATGGTTCTATTGTGTTGAATTGCTTATATCTAATGTCTATATTGTATATTGATGGTGAATTGTTGATGAGTGATCCATGTGGATCAAGTCTTGATGGTTTGAATAATATTAGCCTATGTTCTTCTATCTTCCATGGATTCCAAATGTAGTATGCTTACTGTGATCTCGATTTTATAGCTATTGTAGGAGGATTTCGTTTAGGTTATGATCTCTTTAACTACTGCCTTAGATTGATATTATTGGTGAATTATGAATGTTGATCATGATGATCAAATTAAGGGATATTAGTATGTGATCTATGTCTCTCTACTCTTTATTGAATTGGTGAAGTAGTGTACATGAAAGTATCATGATCTTGTGGTGGTATATACATGATTTCGCCCATGTTAATATCTATTTAGATACTTACCTATATATGGATTGTTTATGAAATATGAGTATTGATCAATGATGATCAAAGTATGAGAAATTGGTAAGATTGCCTATCTCCTTTACTTTCTTATAGTATTGATAGTTGATGAAGCCTTGTATGGCAGTGTGTGGTATGGTACACTTATGGTGGCGGTATTAACTTTATTTTAAATATATATGTGATGTGATCATGGACTTGAAGGCAATTATATTATGAACGTGTGTTGGTGATGATCACCCAATATGAAGCTTATGCCTAGTTTCCATTCTAGTTGTGATCTAGGTTGTATTGCTCATGTTACAAGCATATGAATGACTTTGTTGGGGTTTGATTAGGTGATGCCTTAGATGAGTATAAATGGTTAATGATCCCTTACCTATGTACCCCTATGTGAATGTGTGAATAGCTAAGGTTAGGAGTCTTAAGTGTAATATGAAGTTAGCTTGTATCTTATGCTAAGTTGTGTTGTGTGTGGTCTATGCTTGAAGGTGCATTGTGGTCCTAATAGGGTGGCTGACTCAATATGTTGTTGATGGACATTAGGTGATCATGTTGACCAATGTACACACACTCACACAATATGCATGCTTATAATGTAGTAAAGGTTCACGGTGTCTAATAAAAGGTTGTTCTCATATCCACTAATGTCTACTACTATGCATGTAAGGTATATGTATGTGAAGCATGTTATGTATTCCCCTAACTAGAATGACTTGATAGGTGTACTAGTATGGGCAAGGGTATGGGACCTTGTCTATGCATTGCACATGTGTGCCTTGATAGGATAATTCCTAGGTTTGGTTTCCTATGTACATGAATATGAATGCATGAGTATGTTATGAACATGTCTTATATGCTATAATGTGAAGTACATGGTATGATGAAGTATGATTATACCTAGTGTCTAAATGTGTTTATATGAAAGGATTGCTCATATAGTTACACTTGTACACTTATGCATGAATGAAATGAAGTATGAATATGTGTGGTCTAAAGGTGTCATATGAAAGGGTTGCTCACATGTATATACACACACACATGAATGATGATCTAGTCAATAGAGGGGCACTTGACAGGTGTTCTCAAGAGTACCCTAAACTAGATAGGTGCTTGAATATGCTATGTCTATGTGAAAAGGTTTCTCACATGATATAGGTTGACGAAATCTCATCTATAACCTATGAGCTAAGCATATGAGGAGGCAATATCCTAAGGCCTATGTTTCATAAAGTAATGTAATAAAGGCTTTTCAATAAAAGGGAACTTAGCTTAGAACCGAGTGAACATGAAGATGAGGGGTGTCCCTTCCCATTGTAGGAAGGTAGGTCACCGTAGTCCTGACGAGGTGGTTAGCCTCATAACCAAATGACTTAGAGTGATATTTTCATAAGTGAATAACTATAATGCCCCATTTGGCATAAAAAGGGGTTTCACATGTACCTCCAAGTTCCATAAACTATGCTTGCCCCATAGGATCTAGCAAGTGATATCACTTAGTATGCTAGTATGTGTTAATGTTCTACCTTGGATAGGTAAGAACACCTTCCATTGGTGTAAGGCTCTACAACTCCAAATTCCATGTTTAGAACCCATGGTCTTAGTGTCGGTTAATACTATAGTTTCCCTAAAGTAAAATGGACAATGGAAGTAAATGACTAGGACCCTAACTAGGATGACCTAAGGGAATTTGCTTAGGATATGTGAGAGTAATGAACTTACCTATGCATTGCACAAGTAGATCTTTAGGAAGTTCTAGGAAGGTGTTCTAAGGTGTATGATTATGTTTATGTCTTTATGCATGACATGTAGTATTTGTCTACTTGTTGTGATGAAATGCATGGTATGAGTCTATGTTATGTGGTCTTGTCATAATGTTGGTCTTAATGACTATATGATGAGGGTCTTGCTTGACATGAATGAAGTTGTCTATTCTTATTATGTTAATGTATGAAGTGAATGCTAAGGCTTGTGGTCTCATTACTAAGTATGTGTGGGGTTACGGGGCTTCACATGTAGATTGCACTAGTAGACTTAGATTGAGATTGTGAGTAAGGTCATATAATGTTCTATGTGAAGTAAAGTTGGTATATGTGCATAATGATTAAAGTTCATTGTAATGCCTTTATGGTCTTGACTTGAATGTGTCTTGTGATGTACTATACTTCTATGATGGTATGTGATGACTTATGTAGGATGTATGTATGAGTACTTTGTGGACTCAAGGTGGTACATTGCACCAAGTATCATTAGAGGGTTACATTGTGAAGTTAAGAAGTTAAGCTCACTGTAAGATGAACTCACTGTAAAGAGAAAAAGGGGGTTACTGTAAAGTGGAGGTGCTTACTGTAAAGTGGATCCAAATGTGTGTTAAATGCATCGTATGATTTTATATGATATATGACAATTGAATATGCCTATATGAATTATGTAAATTGCATAAATGCTATTGTACCAAAGTTTTATGAAGACTTCACAAAAAGGCATGATGCATGATTTCAAGTAAAATGTCCCTTTTAAATGCAAGTTTTTGCATGGTTGCCATACTTAGTGCATTCTTGTACTAACTCCATTCTTCTCTGCCTTTTTACAGAAAGTGTAGGTTATGGATCCTTAAAGGATGTCTTTAAATGATGAGGAGCTTGATATGTGATTCCCAAGCTCAAGAAAAGGAATCCTTAAGTTCTAGGATTTCCTAAGTTGTGTCTTTACTGTAAAGTCTTTTAATATTGTACTTATGATTTATGTTGTAAGGGCCGTGTCCCTAATGTACTCTAATGATGTTGAGCCTATGATGGAAAAAAGAAAATAGAGTCTTAAACTATGTATTATGATATTTTATATATATATTGGAAGTAATGTTCTAGCATATGATGTGCTAAGAAAGTGTTCAATTTTCCGCTAAATTTACCTATGACAATGCGATGAATGATGTATGGGCTTGTATAAGAACTCAGAGAGGTCAAGTATGCCATGTTACTTCTCGGGGGTGCTCCCCGGGTGTGACAAAAATAGGCCAAGGAAGGAAATGAGTAGTACCTGAATCGACAAATAATTAGGGATACTTGCCTCGCATGTCCTTCTAAGTTTCTCAAGTGGCTTCAAGAAATTCAAGATTTTACCAAGGAGCTAGTTCTTTCAGGTATGTAAGCTTCCATAGTGTTGGGCTTGTTTTTTCACAAGCCAATCATGAGTTTCTTTTATGAATTTAATCCATGAGATTGAGTAGATTGATAATCTTGTTTAGTTCTTGAGGTTTCGTGCTTCACTTTTCGATAATGAAGTTCTTGTCAAGTTCTTAAGGCGAGAGTTGTGAATGAGTGTTGTTCTTGGTCGGTTTTGGTGTAGCATTTGCTGTAATTATGTTGGTTTTAAGGATCCAAAAGAGTTGCATGAATTTGAGCAAGAAAGTTCATCGATTTTCTGGGTAGGGGATGGGGGCACCCCGTCACTCACTGCGCCCTAACCAGTGGTGTGTAGGATAGGGTCTAGCGCCCTGCACCACTCCATGCGCTAGTGTTTCTAGGTCCCTACCCCTCTTCCCTTCTTTCCGCAAGAGTTCCCTCGAATCATACCTATGCTTTCTACTTGATATTCACAATTAAAATATTCATTCTATCCTTGAAAGATCATGCCTATCAAACTTATAACTCTTGAATTAATAATTCAAATTCAAGAAAGAGTCAAGAGTAGAGTTCAAGAAAGTCTTTGAGTTAAATTCTTACTCCTTTGAGATCAACTATCGATTTGATCTAAGTTTGAGGATGTATGTATGGAATGGAGAAGAGTTGTACCCATGATTTCTATATTTTCATTGATCCCCTTGAGTCGCGTTGCTCACGTCCATAACTCCGCATGAACTCCATAAACTGAGCATCTTAGAGAGGAGTAGAATCTCTGAATTCTAAGTTCTTGAGCATTGAGTTCCTAAACTTTTTTGAAACTATATTTATTTCATAAATGGATTACCATATATCATACATGGAGGTCCTTGAGTTGAGTCGGGCATGCCCATAATTTCACTTGGACTCTACGAGTCCAGGAGTTTTAAGCCAATCCAACTACCCTCTGGTTCGAGATTTATGACTACTCATTAAAACTTCGTTCTTTAAAATTATAGAATAAATAAACCAGTAGTCTTTTTCTGCGGCTATATATATCAAAAGCAATTTTGAGTGATACTACCTCTTCTTTTTCAAGAATCTATTCGGAATTAGTTTGTTTCGTTATAATAAATTTCTAAACCCTTAAAAGAAATGCAAAATGCTAAAATTTATCCGTCTAAAAAATGTCTCAAAATCCATAGGAAATTAATGATTACAGTTATTCTAAGTCATATGGACGGTGTCTTTGTCTTCATATTAAAGATTGAAATGAAATTTTTATTCTAGCTTATCAACCAAAAAATATGTTGAGTCTTGCATAGACCCTTCGTGAATAGATCAACCTATCGTTCGTAGTGCTTATGTGTTGAGTTTGAACCAATCCTTCAAGAATCTTCTATAAGCTTAAACTACATATAATAGGATGGCAATGATATCTCCATCAATTATTTATTCCCTCTGTATACAATTTATCTGACTTACTTACCTTTTTAGTTAATCCTAAAAAGAATGACATTTTTGTATATTTAGTAACAAGTTAACTATAAATTGTTTATTTACCTTGAATGAAATTAGTTACAGTCACACAAATTTCTGTCATTTGTTTGGAGCACAAGTTTTAAAAAATTTCCTTTCTTTCTTAAACTTCGTGTAAAATCAAACTACCTCGAAACTCTTTAATATGTATGAGACATATATATGACGTGGTTGACAAAACTTGTATCATACTCCCCGTATACTTTGCCAAGTGCATAATTGGGTTCCCTTTCAGAAAATGGCCCAAATTATCCTTTCTCTCTCTTCCCTTATAAATTGTTTTTCCTCTTTCTTACTTTTTACATTAGAATATATTTGTTGTATTTTTCTACACGAGTCATGGAGTTTGAATAACTTAATACGGAGTTAGTTATGGTTTAAGATGATAACGAGTTTGATTAACTAATGTTAACCTTGTCATGATTTTGGGCGGGATGTTGAGGGAAAATGAGTGGTGTGTAATCGCGTTCCTAGTGGAAAAGGGTCTGGAAAGAGTGTCCTATTGTAAATGATGGTTATTGTTTACCATATTTATTTATGTATGCATTCTACTTATCTCTATAGTGAAATGTAAGGGAAATTGTAGGGGCTTAATGTGAAGTGATTAATTATTGACTATCTTATGAAGGTACATTGTTTACTCAAGTTTTACAATTGTTTTTGTATTTTGTTGTGACTGGTTTTATTTGTGAGATTGATGGTTGTCTGGAGTACCACTCTTAATACAAAATATTCATATGGTAGGATCGGGTACCGTGCGTGGTATGTAGTAACAGTTGGCTAGGGTACGATGCGGGTAAAAATAACTAATGGTTGTCTTGGGTAGCACGCCCTGTACATTTTTATCAGCCTTTTATATGTGTGGCTTCATGAGAGAACTAGGTTTACTACTTCGTAATGAGATTGTTACATGTTTGTCCATGAGTGACCGTGATTTGTGTTTAAATACTGGAATAGTTCCTGTTTAGACCGCAATTACATGTTAAACACTATAGATGATGTCTTAGAGTTTCTTGATGGTATGGATTACTTGAAAGACGCGATGAATCAACTATTACTTGTAATAGCATCGTTGATCATGTTATTTGTGAATTTTAAGTCCGTGTGATGACTATGACTTCAACTTATTAACAAAGACTGTACTGTATTGTCAGCCTTTGTGGATTGGGACATAACTGAAAAGAAGTATTGAATTAATGTGGTCTAGTAAGAGTCTTGTAGGAGGTTTACTGAATTGATCAAGGGCCAGGTTGTTTTCATGATATTTGTGCTTAATTGTTGGGACAACTCCATTTTAGATCGAAATTAAATGTTAAACATTGTAGATGATGTCTTAGAGAACTTTGGTGGTATGAGTTACTTGAAAGATGTGATGAGTCAGGTGGTTGGAGCTGTGTTGTATGTCTTTCATAGTATTTACTCTCTTAGAAGCTCATTTGCTTGTTTAGATCAGTTCCTTCAGAGGGTTTAGTGTATTCTTTACAAAAAAAATATGTTATTTGTTCATGTTCTGAAGTTATTTTTTATTTACGATAAGGTGATTACTTTATAATTTTTTACTTCTACATTGCATCTTTTAAATTGCGCGTAAGACTACTTTTATATAGGTATTAGAATAGGTATCCGCACAGTCAGGTGGGTTAGATCTTGGCAGTTCTCCTATATTTCAGAGTTCTGTAAACTTTTTAGAGGGGTTTCTGGTGTTGGTAATTCTTTATATATATTTTTTTCCTAGTAGTTTAGAAGCTACGATGGAGTGGTATGATGATAGGAATGTGTTAATAGTACAGGATATTTCCATTTTATCGCGAGTTGGAAACAAGTTTAATTGAGTGTGCGATCAGTTGAGTTTATAGGATTATGAGGTTGTGATGTGAATGAGTTTATAAAGTTTATACTTCCTCTGAAGTGTGCAATATGCCCTCAAGAAGAATTAGGTTGTATGATTAGTTTCCCTTCATTGAATCAAGGTAAGAGTGAAGCAGGAAGGAATTTTGAGACGCACAATCACAAAAATAGATTGAAGGTATGCATCATGTATTATGTAACATGGTCAAATTTGAGTTGTGTCTAGTGAAACAGGAAATATAGGTGGATTTGACAAAAATGAAGGGGTGAACCCATTGTACTCTTTTGGTCATTTTTTTCTTTGTAAGAACCTTCTCACCAAACCTATAGCCATTTGTAAGAAGTTTGCTCCTCTATTGTTTGAGTTTTGTAAGATTCTAAGAGGGGTTATGGATGTCTGTGATACTTTGTATATATTTTGCCGGAGTAGTTTAACGGAAATAATAAAGTGGTAGGTCCATGATGTTAAATGTGTGTTAAAATTGCAGGATGTGTTCCCTTTTAGTCGTGAGTTAGTAACAAGGTTATCACATGCTTTAGTATTTAGTGAGCAATCAACTGAGTTTATACACTTATCAGATAGCGAAGTGCGTGAGTTTATTAAGATTATGCATCCGGTAATGTGTTCAATGCATAATAAAGAAGCATTTGTCACACCGATCAGTTTTTCTTACTTGATGCAAGGTGGAGCATGAAAATGAAAGATTTGAGATTGAGGGTGTGCATCATGTTTTTTTGACTTGCTGGAAAAAATTGGAGTTGTGTCTAAAGAGACTGAAAAGTCAGCTGGGTTCGGTGAACAAATAAAGAGGTGAGTCGATTGTACACTATTGGTCCTAGTATCATTTAATTATAAAAGAGTTAGAAAGCATTACAAAGTTGTATAGATAATAGACTGAAATGATTTGGTCCTTATACTAAATGTTAGTAGGTAGAAATAATAACTATCTTTGAAACCTTAAAAACATCCTTTGATTTAATTTCTTAAAGTCTATCCTTTTATTCTATAATCAAAGTCTCCAGAAACATTGTCCGCAAAAAAAAAATCATCAATTTTGCTTCAAGCTCAAGTTTCTTGTATTCTTTCTCCTTTAGGAGCTTTAGCTTTGAAAATTCTACTTGGCAATTCTCAAATTTTTCCTTTGCCACAATATTATAATACCTTTCTGCTTCCATTGCATAATCACTAACTTGCATAATTTTAATTATTATTAATTATTTCGCAAATAATTAACAATAGATATTTTTTTTAAAAACGTTTAAAAGATTCAAATAGTATACTTACATCGATAAAGGATCTTTCAATATTGTATGGAACTTTCCCAAAATTGAAAGACTCTTTAGCGATGTAAGTATATCAATTTGAAACTTTTAAATATTTTAATTTTTTAAGCTATTGGTAATTATTTCTGAAGTAATTAATAATCAATTAAAATTATGCAGATTGGTGATTATGTAATGGAAGCAGGAAGCTACTAAAAATTTGGGGCAAAGGAAAAATTTGAGAATTGCCAAATGGAATTTTGAAAGCTAAAGCCCTTAAAGGTGAAAGGATATATGAAACTTGAGCTTGAAGAGAAATTGATGAATTGTTTTTTGATGCGGGCAAAGTTTCCGGAGTCTTTGAGTATTGTTTCAAATAATAGACATTTAGACATTATTTCGAAGGATGTTGTTACGGTTTAAAAGATAGTTACTATTTTACCTACTATCATTATAAGTACAAAATCTCTGTATTTCAAAGATAGTACACTGAAATGCTTTTAAACTCCTTTAGAATTATAATACTAGAACCAACAATGTAGAATAGACTCGCCTCTTTCTTTGTTTACCAAAGTCATTTTTGTCTTTCCAGTTTCTTCAGACATAACTCCAATTTTCCAGAAAGTTAGAAAAAATATGATGCATTCCTTCAATCTCAAATCTTTCATTTCCTTCTTCACCTTAAATGAAGGGAAGAGAGATTGACACAAAATGTTTCTTGATGTTGTATTGCACACTTTATCGGATGCATAAATTTGATAAAATCACGCACATTACTATCTGGTAACTATATAAACTCAGCTAATTGCACACTCAATTCTAAAACATGTGATAACCTTGTCGCCAACTCAAGTACAAAAGGGAAAACATCCTTCAATCTTAACACACACTTAGCATCATGGACATGCCACTCCATCATTGCAGCTAAACTACTTTGGGAAAAATATATACAAAGTATGATAAACAGAACTTGATTTATCGGGAGATATTTCTCTGATTTATCTGTGTCATCCTTTGGGGTCATTTCGAGAAAATTGGTAAGCATTTTCGTCAGACGACTAACATTATCATTAATATATGTCTTGTCATTGCATTTGCAAAGGTCCTGAATAAGAAAATTCAAGTCATTTATCAGCTTTCATGTGTAATATTTATGTTGTCATTATAGTTGCAGAAGGAATTCGGTGTAACTTCTCTTTGCTTTTTCAAGAAAATATTTTAGAGTAAAAACTATCGACAGTCAATATTCATATACCACAATATAAGTATATCCATATCTTGGTAGAATGCTTAGCATTGTTCATATAATTAAGATATAGTTTTGCAAGGGAGAGTTTGTCACACAAATTACACCACCAAATATTACAACAACCACAATTTATCATCCATGGAATGTTGTACTCTGCATCATCTGTAGCTCTTATTGAAAAATTCCGAAGCTTGCAAATTAGCACAAATCTATGATCTAGACACACGGTGGGCATTGAAGTAGTACTTAGCCTTCAAAAACTCAGATTAGAGAGAAGTTTGAGTTCTAAACCACGGTTAGAAAATGAGATATTTCTAGATAGACGTTTGTTTAATGGTTCCTTTTTTAAAAAAATTATTATGTCAAGTTTGTAAGGGGAAGATAGTCCTACAGATATACCTACAGCTGAAAATTTAGTCCCGTGCAAAGGTCATATGAACAGATAAAGTAAGTTACTGCATTAAAGCTCCTCCGTGCAAAGGTCATATGAACATATAATACCTACAACTCAAAATTTAGTCCCTTAATAAATAAACAGATCCTCTATTCCTTAGTAGTCACAAACTGCATAGCATATCTAGACAAGGCATGAAACTTGGCCTCATAAGCAGCCACAGACATACCACATTGCTCCAAAGACATGAACTCATCCTTCTTGTGATCTCTCAAAGTCCTAGGCTCATATTTCTCTAAAAACATGACATTAAACTGGGTCCAAGTAAGTGAAGGTAAAACTAAAGATTTGCATTTCTTATAAGTTCTCCACCACTACTTAGCCTTATGTTGAAGATGAAAAGTCACGAACTCAATCCCACGCTGATGAAAAATTCCTAACTTATGAAGCCTCTCATAGAAATATATAATAAACTCATAAGCATTTTCACTCTCAGAACAAAAAAATACAGGAGGATTTAGCTTCAAAAACATAGTCAACATTTCATGCTCATTACCAGTCATAACAGGACCCAACAAAGGATGGAAGAAAACATCATTACCTACATTCCCTCCCATCTGGGGACAATAATAGAAATAAGTGGATTGTTTGGATCTTGAGTGGCTTGAGCAAAAGGAAGCACTCCTGGACCAACCAACACTTTCAAGAATGACATAATATGTTGACCTAACATTGGGTCTATGGGAGGAATATATGTATTCTCAACCAACACATATCCCTCTTTTCCAACCTCCTTAACATTTTCAACCTCACCATTCTCCTCTATATCTTTATGATGTATGGGAGAGGCCTAATTTGTGGGAGCATTTTCGACCGATACCCCATCTCTAGTAGCTGTCGCTCTTCCTCGGCCTCTACCCCTAGATCTTTCTCTCCCACTGCCTTGACTTCGACCTCTCTCTGCTGCTTTCTCAGCTAGACTACTGATCGGAGCTATGGGCCTGACGCCATCAAATCTAGTATTAACCATCTACAGACAGAAAAGTGAAGGAGGTTAGATACCAATTCGAATCAAGTTATAGTACGAAGAAGACAAGAGAAAACAAAGTGATTTCCTAAAGTCCTATAGACTCTGGAAGAAAAGTACATACGTCTCAGTACCATTCCTCAAGACTCTACTAGACTCATTTTGGTACATCGAGATCAACAAATCTAGGATCTGATACAAACTTTGTCACGACCCAGACCATCGTGATTGACACCCACACTAACCCTCCAGTAGGAGAACCATTAATACAAATTAGTTAACCAACTATAATCAAATACTAAAGCATTTAAGTTACGGAAGCACGTTAAATAGATAAAAATTAAAATTCCATAAACTTCCAAAAGATCTAACAACTAAACAAATGGGGAAATACGCCTAGAACCTGAAAATCAATGTACAAAAACTCTAACAAAACCCATAAGTCTAAACAAGAAGGTTCACAACCCCAAACTAATGCACAAAGAACTAACTAGAAATTCCAAGTCCGCAATGATGGATACAGATGAAAGAGAGCTCATGGCAGCTCGTAAGAACTAGCTCACCCTTGAATTGGATCGACAATCACTGATGTTCTAAGCGAGGCTTATCAATAATCGCCTAAAGATGCCCTATACTGAACAAACAAAGAGCAAGTGCAATATCAGTACACAATCACAATATACCGGTAGGATCACACGATTATCACACTAAATGCAATATATACAAGTCAATACAATAAAATAATAACATGCATACGCCGAACATATACAATTTCCTCATCATTTACGAACGACGAAGCATTTCACATATCTCAAATACCACAATTATAGTAAGTCATTGGTCCTCCCATGGAACCCAAACCCAAACTATTAGCATATCGGAATGTGATACTCAATCAAATGTTTATGCCAGAACGTGACAACTGATCCCATAATTATGCCAGAACGTGGCAACAAATCCAAGTTAATTTGTCAGAATGCAAGACATGATGCATTCAACTAGACACAATCACAATCACGAGTATATTCTCAAGATCATACAATCAAGTCATGATTAATGGCTTTCATCATTCATATATCTCATTTACAACAAGTATGATCAATAATGAAACATTCACATACATATGATGTATCATTATGAAGAAACAACAAACATGCATCACACAATCATAGAATCACAACAATTACCTACCGCGAACAAAGCTTGAATCCCCTAAGAAACTTTATTTTTTCCTTTCTGGATTCGTTCCACTTGTTCTTGGTCTACAAACGATCAACATAATACGGAAATCAATAAACAATAATCAATAATACAAATTATTAAAATTTATATCAACCCTA
Source organism: Solanum sitiens (assembly GCA_016801875.1). Classification (NCBI taxonomy): domain Eukaryota; kingdom Viridiplantae; phylum Streptophyta; class Magnoliopsida; order Solanales; family Solanaceae; genus Solanum; species Solanum sitiens. The sequence continues at coordinate 838,715 of JABWTJ010000329.1, forward strand.
GATCATAGCCATGATCTTCATGCCCAGATTATGAATTTTATCGCCATAATTAATTCCATATCAAAACTCTTTCTTATCGATAATTACCCATTAGATTACGTTCTACGGATTAAAAATGGATCTGGGGGATTAAAATCTTACATTTAGCCTCAAGAATGGTGATAATGTATCAAGAAAACCCTTGGGTTCGTTCCTTATCTCTCAAGTTTGAAAATTGAAAAATTAATCATTTTTGGGGATTTATTTCTGACTTTAAGTCCCGTCTGCCCTGCCACAGCGGCAGAAATCCCTCCTCAGAGCCTTGCACGGAAATAGTGAGCTATTTTAATAGTTTCAAGACCCCCATTTTAAAACACACATTTAATCAACGACACTCAGTAACTACCCTTCACGCCAAGATCAATTTCGGGAGTTTTACTCGCCTAAGTGCGATTCCGTAAAGTGGTACGAGTTTCTTACAAGTTTATCTACATACTAATGTGGTCAAATTCATAATTAAATCTCCCAGTTATTACGAGATTTCCTAGACTTTAATGACCCATATTTCATCTAAATCTGAACTAGGTTGCAAAATTTCAAGTCATTACGAAAAAGTTGTTCAACCCAAAATTATCCCCCGCCGTGTTTTCTATAAAGACGGAATCCAGTCGTTACAATATATACCAATTTACCCATCACTCATCCCCGAGTGACAAACTTAGGAATAATAGGACAAGGAAAAAAAATGAGTAGTACCTGAATCAACAAATAATCATGGATACTTATCTCTCATGTCCTTCTAAGTTTCTCAAGTAGCTTCAAGAAATTCAGTTTTTCACCAAGAACCTAGTTCTTTGAGGTATTTAAGCTTCCATAGTGTTGGGATTTTTTTCTCACAAGCCAATCAAGAGTTTGTTTTACGAATTTCATCCATGAGATTGAGTATATTGATAATCTTGTTGAGTTCTTGAGGTTTTTTGCTTCATTTTTTGATAATGAAAATCTTGTCTAGTTCTTGAGGTGAGAGTTGTGAATGAGTGTTGTTCTTGGTGGGTTTTGGTGTAGCATTTGCTGTAATTATGTTAGGTTTAAGGATCCAAAATAGTTGCATGAATTTGAGCAAGAAAGTTCATCGGTTTTCTAGGTAGGGGATGGGGGAACCCGCCACTCACTGCGCTAACAAGTGGTGTGTAGAATAGGGTCTAGCGCCCTGCACCACTCAGTGCGCTAGAGTTTCTAGGTCCCTACCCCTCTGCCCTTCTTTCAGAAAGAGTTCCCTCAAATCATACCTATGTTTTCTACTTGATATTCACAATTAAAATATTCATTTATCCTTGAGAGATCATGCCCATCAAATTTGTAACTCTTGAATTCATAATTCAAATTCAAGAAAGAGTCAAGAGTAGAGTTCAAGAAATTCCTTGAGTTAAATTCTGACTACTTTGAGATCAACTATCGATTTGAAATATGTTTGAGGAAGTAAGTATGGGATAGAGAAGAGTTGTACCCATGAGTTCTATATTTTCATTGATACCCTTGAGTTAAATTCTGACTCCTTTGAGATCAACTAATGATTACAGTTATTCTTAGTCATGTGGACGGTGTCTTTGTCGTCATATTAAAGATTGAAATTAACTTTTTATTCTAACTTATCAACCGAAAAAATATGTTTAGTCTTGCATAGAACCTTCGTGAATAGATCAGCATGTTGTTCGTAGTGCCTATGTGTTGTGTTTGAACCAATCCTTCAAGAATCTTCTTTAAGCTTAAACTACATATAGTAGGATGACAATGAAATCTCCATCAATATTTTACTCCCTTTGTTTCAATTTATCTGACTTACTTCCTTTTTAGTTAATCCTAAAAGGAATGACACATTTCTATATTGGCAAAATAGTTTGGTGAATCCTTATACTTGAATCGGATTGTAAACTGGACCATTCTACCTCATATAATTTCATATGGACACTTCAACTCAAGCAAAGTAGAAATTTTTAAGCCCCTTTGACGATTGACCAACCTTAGGTGTCATTAATAAAGCTAAGTTGGATAAATGTGTGTTACACACACGAAATAGGAGCGTGAGTTGATTTAAAAAGTTAAAAAATTAAATAAAAAGTAAAAGAAAATTTACCTACCTTTAAAAAAAGGCAAAAAACAAAAATAAAGAAAAAAGAAAAAAGAAATCACTTTCTTCTTCAAACCCACCCACCCACCTTTTGGGAAATAGTAGATTTCTCACCTACTATATCCCTATCCTCTCTATTATGGATTATTTTTTCTTGCAATCTTACTTACCCACTTTTCAAATGAAAGCTACACATTCATCAAAAATCCAAAACAAAATTAATTGGAAACGAAAGAAAAAAATCTTCTCTAAATTGAAAGGTCAAACCGAAATTGAAGATGGATTTTTGCAACTACTACTTGCTTCTTTTTATCTCTTTAGAAGCAAAACTTCTAAAATAGAAAAAAACAAATTTTCATCTCTCTTTTAAATTGTAGATACAACTTTAAAATTTTCATATTTCTTGATCTTCCTTTTTTCAAGTGATTTTTCTTTCAATTTCAAATTTTTGGGTGTCAAGTTTAGTATTAAGAGTAGTAGGGTTTGAGTGCTTTCTTCTATTGATGTTAATATCGATTTTCATTAAATAGTAAGCTCAAATGGAGTTGTCAAATGTCAATGGTCTTTCTTTTGGGTTAGGGTTCTTGAGAGCAAAGTGAAAAATATATTTTTAAAGTAATTATTTGTGTAATAAGAAAATATATAAAGATAGCGTTGTAACCATTAAATTAATGAGATGATATGACGTGTTTTTTTTTTACGTGGATATGATGTGTTATCCATGTCATATTGAGTGAGGAACACCGGCTGACATAAGGCTTCAAAATTTCTATTTTGTTTGACTTGACGTGTCTAGTTGAAACTTTGGAGAGTAGAAGGGTCAAGTTTACAATCCGAGTCAAGTATAAGGGTCCATCACACCATTTTTCCTTATATATTAAGTAACAAGTTAACTATAAAATATTTATTTTATCTTTAAGGAAATTAGTTATAGTCACACAAATTTCTATCATTTGTTTGGACCACAAATTTTAAAATGTCGTCCTTTCTTTCTTAAACTTCATGTCGAATCAAACTACATCAAAAATATTTTACTATGTATGACGAATATATATGACATGGTAGACAAAACTTGTATCATACTCCACTTATACTTTGCCAAGTGCATAATTGGGTTCCATTTCAAAAAATGGCCCAAACTATTCTTTCTCTCTCTTCCCTTATTAAGTTTTTTTCCTCTTTCTTACTTTTTACATTAGAATATATTTATTGTATTTTTCTACAGGAATCATGACGTGGAGGATTTTTCACTTGATTTTGCATGCATAGAGGTAGAGGGAGGAAGGGATACAAGGGATAGTAGGGGAGTCTTAATAGGAAACTCAAGGGGATAGGGGAAGGGATGTCGACAAATTTCACTTGTTTTACAAAAGAAAGTTGTTGACTCCCTAATTTGAGACTCTACAACATATATATCATTGACTTAAGCACATCAAATCTCAAACTCAAACAACTTTATCTGCTCCCAACTTGCAATGAAGTATTAGTTACACCATAATACAACATCAAACAATAGTTTTATGATTATGCCGTTGACGTGAGGGTGCAAAAAGACGAATTCATCTTTCTTTATTTGTCAACTTTATTCTATTCTTTGTGTGTATGTTTTACGGCGGAGAAACCCTAGTCCATCAAGGTAATTCCATCAACTAGTTGCATCATGTCATAAAAGAATCGAATAAATCACCGAAATTCGATCAATCCAATTGACCTTTAGAGTATCATCTATGGAGCATCAATTACTCTATGGTCTGAAAAAAAGTTAAATTTCCCAAAATGATAGCAGAGCGTTATATCAAAATGAGTGAGAGAGTTATATCTAAATCGGTGACACCCAACAACTTTTCGGGAAAACGTGAAGCACACACCATCCTCATACATGGAGGCAGGTAAATAAATTAAAATTACTTATTCATAATCTACGAAACTGCATCTCCCAGTATTTATTTGTACTTCTATTTCCATGCCTCTGACAAAGATTTATATATTTCCTTTTATATTAGAAAACAAGTTGCTCATGGATGCATTTGCCAGTTTATAGATTTATGTAAGAAACTTTTTCCAAACCCCATAACAATATATTGGGAGTGTGCTTGTAACAACCTGATCCATCGTTATTCAATGGACATCTCGTGCGGAGTCCCAATATTTCTTTAAAATGATGTGCCAACTTAAAATTGGGATGACATGAAAAACAAATCCCTACGAATTAGAAAATTAGAGTCCGGCTGATGTTATCCCTCCATAGTAAGAACTTTCTCAGTATGGAAGTATGATAGCCTCTATGGAGGGGTCAGCGAGAAAGAAATTCACAAATGTATTTTTTTTTAGTTGTTCTCTGTCTCACTAGTGGTAAAACAGCAGATGATTACTCTAAAGATCCTCCAAAAAACTATTCAAAGCTTGAGGATAGGGGAGAGAGGATGCTAGTGTAAGGTGGATAATACCCCAAAATTGTTTAACTACCAGCTTGAGGATTATTCCCCACAGAGCTAGAAACGCTTGTTCAGAGTTCTTCTACGATTTCTTGATGTTCATATAGGTTAGGTATTGACTGAGATGTTAGATCTATCTTCACTTACTTTGTACCTTGTAAATTGTTGGATAATACATGTATAGGCCTTCGATCTTGGAGTTTAAATGACTTAATATGGAGTTTGTAATGGTTTAAGATGATAACGAGTTTGATTAACTATTGTTAACCTTTTCATGTTTTTTGGGCGGGATGTTGAGGGAAAATGAGTGGTGTGTAATCGGGTTCCAAGTGAAAACTATCTGTAAAGAGTGTCCGAGTGTAAATAATGGTTACTATTTTCCATGTTTATTTATGTATGCATTCTGACTATCTCTATAGTGAAACTTGCATAATTTCATGTTAAGGGAATTGTAGGGGCTTAATGTGAAGTGATGAATCATTGACTATCTCATACGATTAAGGTACTTTGTTTACTCAAGTTTTACAATTGTGTTTGTATTTCATCGTGATTGTGGTTTTGTTTGTGAGATTAATGGTTGTCTCGAGTACCACTTTCTGTACAAAATATTCATATGGTAGGCTCGGGTACCGTGCGTGGTATGTAGTAACAGTTAAATCGGGTACAATGCGGGTAAAAATAACTAATGGTTGTCTTGGGTAGCAAGCCTTGTACATTTTTATCAACCTTTTATATGTGTGGTTTCATGAGAGAACTAGGTTTACTACTTCGTAATGAGATTGTTACATGTTTGTACATGAGTGACCATGATTTGTGTTTAAATACTGGGATGGTTCGTGTTTAGACCGGAATTACATGTTAAACACTGTAGATGATGTCTTAGAGATTCTTCATGGTATGGGTTACTTGAAAGACGTGATGAATCAACTATTACTTATTGTAGCATCATTGATCATGTTATTTGTGAATGTTAAGTCCGTGTGGTGACTATGACTTCAGCTTATTAACCAAGATTGTGCTGTATTGTCAACCTTGGTTGACTGGGACATAATATATAAGAAGTATTGAATTAATGTTGTCTAGTAAGAGTCTTGTAGGAGGTTTACTTAATTAATCAAGGGCCATGCTGTTTTTCATGAGATTTATGCTTAAATGTTGGGACAACTCCTGTTTAGATCGAAATTAAATGTTCTACATTGTAGATGATGTCTTAGAGATCCTTGGTGGTATACGTTACTTGAAAGATGTGATGAGTCAGGTGGTTGGAGTTGTGTTGTATCTCTTTCATAGTATTTTACTCTCTTAGAAGCTCATTTAGTTGTTTGGATCAGTTATTTTAGAGGGTTTAGTGTATTCTCTACAAAAAATACTTTGTTAAATCAAGTTTGGGAGTCCTTTTTTATTTAAGATAAGGTGATTAGTTTATATTTTTTTACTTTACATTTCATATTTGAAACTGTGAATAAGAATTCTTCTATGTAGGTATTAGAATAGGTGCCTGCACGACCTGGTGGGTTACGTCTTGGCAGTGCTCCTATATTTAGAATTCTGTGAACTTGTTAGAGGGGTTGTTGGTGTTCATAATTCTTTGTATATAATTTTTTTCGTAGTAGTTTAGAAGCTACGATGGAGTGGTACGATGTTAGGAATGTGTTAATATTACATGATATTTCTATTTGTTCGCGAGTTGGAAACAAGTTTAATTAAGTGTGCGGTTAGTTCAGTTTATAAGGTATGAGGTTGTGATGTTCATGATTTTATCGAGTTTATACATTCTGTGAAATGTGGTATATTCCCTCAAGAAGAATTAGGTTGTATGATTAGTTTACCTTCATTGAAGCAAGGCAAGAGTGAAGCAGGAAGGAATTTTGAGACGCACAATTACGAAAACAGAATGAAGGTATGCATCATGTATTATGTAACTTGGACAAATTTGAGTTGTGTCGAGTGAAATAGGAAAGAGAGGTGGATTTGATTAAAAAAAATGAAGGGGTTAACCCATTGTACTATTTTTGTCATTATTTTCTTTGTAAGACACTTTTCACCAACCCTATAGTCGTATATAGCAGTATATAGGAAGTTTGTTCCACTATTGTTTGAGTTTTATAAGATTCTAAGAGGGGTTGTGGATGTTGATGATACTTTGTATATATTTTTCAAGAGTAGTTTAGCGGAAATGATGAAGTGGTAGGTCCATGATGTTAAATTTGTGTTAAAATTGCAAGATGTTTTCCCTTTAGTCGTGATTTAGTAATAAGGTTATCACATGCTTCAGTATTTAGTGAGCAATCAGCTGATTTTATAAATTTATCAGATAGCGAAGTGCGTGAGTTATTAAGTTTATGCATCTAGTAATATGTGCAATACAGAATCAAGAAGCATTTGTCAGACCGATCAGTTTTTCTTCCTTGATGCAAGTGGAGCAGGAAAATGAAAGATTTGAGATTGAGGGTGTGCATCATGTTTTTTTGACTCGCTGGAAAAAATTGGAGTTGTGTCAGAAGAGACTGAAAAGTCAGCCGTGTTCGGTGAAGAAAGAAAGAGGTGAGTCGATTGTACATTGTTGGTCCTGCTATCTATTAATTATAAAAGAGTTAGAAAGCATTTCAAAGTTGTATAGATAATGTACTGAAATGCTTTGGTCCTTATAATTAATGATAGCAGGTAGAAATAGTAATTATCTTTGAAACCGGAACAACATCTTTTGAGTTAATTTCTAAATGTATATCCTTTTAAACTATAATCAAAGTCTCTAGAAACATTGCCCGCAGAAAAAAAAAGTTCACCAATTTCTCTTCAAGTTCAAGTTTCTTGTACCCTTTCACCTTTAAGAGCTTTAGCTTTGAAACTTCTATGTGCCAATTCTCAAATTTTTCCTTTGCCACAATTTTATAATACCTTTCTTCTTCCATTGCATAATAACTAAACTGCATAATTTTTATTATTATTAATTACTTTACAAAAAATTAACAATAGCTTTTTATAAAAGATATTTAAAAGATTCAAATTAATATACTTACATCGATAAAGGATCTTTCAATATTGTATACAACTGCCCCAAAATTGCAAGACTCTTTATCGATGTAAGTATATTAATTTGAAACTTTTAAATGTTTTAATTTTTTTAAGCTATTGTTATTGTGAAGTAATTATTAATTAATTAAAATTATACAGTTTGGTGATTATGTAATGGAAGCAGGAAGCAATTAGAACTTTAGGGAAAAGGAAAAATTTAAGAATTGCCAAATAGAATTTTAAAAGCTAAAGCCCTTAAAGGTGAAAGGATACAAGAAACTTGAGTTTCAAGAGAAATTGGTGAATAGTTTTTGTTGTGGGCAAAGTTTCTGGAGTTTTTGAGTATAGTTTCAAACAATAGACATTTAGATGTTAAATCGAAGGATGTTTTTACGGTTTCAAAGATAGTTACTATTTTTATCTACTATCAATATAAGTACAAAAGCTTTGTATTCCAAAGATAGTACACTGAAATACTTTCGAACTCCTTTAGAATTATAATACTGGAACCAACAGCGTAGAATAGACTCACCTCTTTCTTTGTTTACCAAACCCATTTGTATTTCCAGTTTCTTCAGACATAACTCCAATGTTCCACAAAGTTAGAAAAAACATGATGCATTCCTTCAATCTCAAATCTTTCATTTCCTGCTTCACCTTGCATTAAGGAAGAGAAACTGACCTAACTACAAAATGTTTCTTGATGTTGTATTGCACACTTTATCGGATGCATAAACTTGATAAAATAATGCACATCATGATCTGATAACTTTATAAACTCAACTAATTGCAAACTCAATTCTAAAGAATGTGATAACCTTGTCGCCAACTCAAGTACAAAAGGGAAAATATCCTTCAATATTTACACACACTTAGCATCACGGACATACCACTCCATCATTGCAGCTAAACTACTCTGCGAATAACATATAAAAATTATCATCAACATCTTCTACCCCTCTTACAAACCTACAAAACTGGATTTATCTGGAGATATTCTCTAATTTATCTGTGTCATCCTTTGGGGTCATTTCGCAAAAATTGGTAAGCATCTTCGTCAGAAAACTAACATTATCATATTATATGTGTTCTCATTGCAGTTGCAAAGGTACTGAATAAGAAAATTTAAGTCATTTTTCAGCTTTCATGTGTAATATTTGTGTTGTCATTGTAGTTGCAGAAGGATTTCTGTGTAACCTTTCTTTGCTTTGTCAATTACATATTTTATCCTAAAAACTATCTACAATCAATATTCATATAGCACAATATAAGCATATCCATATCTTGGTAGAATGCTTAACACTTTTCATAAAATTAAGATATATTATTGAAAGGGAGAGTTTCTCACACAAATTACACCACCACATATTACAACAACCACAGTTTATCTTCCATGGAATGTTGTGCTATGCATCATCTGTAGCTTTAACTAAAAACTTCCGAAGCTTGCAAATTACCACAAATCTATGATTTAGACACATGGTGGATAATGAAGTAGTACTTAGTCTTCACAAACTCAGCCTAGAGAGATGGTTGATTTTTAAACCATGATTAGAAAATGAGATATTTCTATATAGCCGTTTGTTTAATGGTTCCTTTTTTTAATATTATGTCGAGCTTGTAAATGAAAGATAGTCCTACAATTATACCTACAACTCAAAATTTAGTCCTGTGTAGAGATCATATGAACATATAAAGTCGGTTAATGCATTAAATCTCCCTCGCTCCGAGGTCATATGAACAGATAATACCTACAACACAAAATTTTGTCCCTTAATAAATAAACAGATCCTATCTTCCTCAGTAATCACCAACTGCGTATCATATCTAGACAAGGCATGAAACTTGGCCTCATTAGCAGTAATAGACATACCACCTTGTTCCAAAGACGTGAACTCATCTCTCAAAGTCCCAGGCACTTATTTCTCTAAGAACATGGCGTGAAACTAGGTCCAAGTGGAGGTAAAACTAAATATTTGCATTTCATATAAGCTCTCCACCACTGCTTAGCCTCACGTTGAAGCTGAAAAGTCACGAACTCAATCCCATGCTAACGGAAAATTCCCAAATTATGAAGCCTCTCTAATAGAAATCTAAAACAAACTCATAAGCATCCTCACTCTCAGAACAAAAAAATACAGGAGGATTTCGCTTCAAAAACTTAGTCAATATTTCATGCTCATTACCAGTCATAAGAGGTTCCAACAACGGATGGAAGAAAACATCATTACCTACATTCCCTCCCATCTTGGGGACAATGATAGCAATAAGAGGATTGTTTGGAGATTGAGTGGCATGAGCAGAAGGAAGCACTCCTTGACCAACCAACCCTTAAAAGAATGACATAATCTGTTGACCTAACACTAGCTCTGTGGGAGGAATACATGTATTCTCAGCTTGCACATCTTCCTCTTGTCCAACCTCCTAAATATTTTCAACCTCACCATTCTCTTTTATCTCTTTATTATGTATGGGAGAGGCCTCATTTTGGGGAGCATTTTTGACCGATACCCCATCTCTAGTAGGTATCGCTTTTCCTCGGATCAAGTTAAATAGCTAAAAACTTAATTTTCATAAACATTCAAAAGATCTAACAACTAAATAAATGGGGAAATATGCCTAGAACCTTAAAGTCAATATACAAAAACTCTAACAAGACCCATAAATCTAAACAAGAAGGATCGCAACCCCAAACTAATGCACAAATAACTATCTAGATATTCCAAGTCCGCAATGATGGATACAGACGAAAGAGAACTCATGGCTGCTCGGAAGAACTGACTCACCCTTGAGTTGGATCGGCGATCACTGATCTTCTTTGTGAGGCCTATCAATAACTGCCTAAAGATGCCCTATACTCAACAAAGAAAGAGCGAGTGCAGTATCAGTACACAACCACAGTGTACTGGTAGAATCACATTATTATACCACTAAATGCAACTTATATAAGTCAATACAACAAAATAATAACATGAATACACTAAATATATACAATATCCTCATCAGTTATGAACAATGAAGCATTTCACAATTCTCAAATACCATAATTATATAAACTCATTGGTCCTATCATGGAACCCAAGCCCAAACTATTAGCATACTGGAACGTGATACCTAATCAAATGTTTATGCTAACGTTACAACTGATTGCATAATTATGCCGGAATGTGGAAACAAATCCAAGTTGATTTGTCAGAATGCAACACCCGATCCATTCAACAAGACACAATCACAATCACAAGTATATTATCATGATCATACAATCAAGTCATGATTTATGTCTTTCATCATTCATCTATCTTTACAACAAGTATGATAAATAATGCAACATTTGCATACATAAGATATATCATAACGAAAGAATAAACATACATCACACAATCATAGAATCACAACAATTACCTACCTCGAACAAAGATTGAATCCCCTAAGAAACTTGATTTTCCCTTTCTGGATTCCAACCGTTTGTTCTTGGTCAACAAACGATCAATATAATACGGAAATCAATAACAATAATTAATAATCCAAATTATTCAAAATTATATCAACCCTAGATCATACTCATGATCCCCATGCCAAGATTAGGACTTTCTTCACCATAATTCATTTCATATCAAAAATTCTTTCTTATCAATAATTTCCCATTAGATTATGTTCTAAAGATCAAAAAATGAATCTGGGGAGTTAAAATCTTACATTTAGACTCATGAATGGTGATAATCTATCAAGAAAAACCCAAGGTTTGATCCTTATCTCTCAATTTTGAAAATTGCAAAATAAAACATTTTTTAGTGTTTATTTCCGACTTTAAGTCGCGTCTGCCACGTCACGGAGGCACTGACCCACCTATAGCAGCGCCGCCCTGGCGGCAGAAATCCCGCCTCAGAGGCTTGCACAGAAATAGTGATCTATTTTAATAATTTCAATACCCCCATTTCACAACAGACCTTCAACCAACGACACCCTGAAACTACCCGTTTATGCCAAGATCGATTTCGGGAGTTTTACTCGCCCAAATTTGATTTTGTAAAGTCGTACGGGTTTCGTAACAAATTATCTATCTACTTATGTGTTCAAATTCATAATAGATTGCTCAATTATTATCATAATTTGCTAGACTTTAATGACTCAGAATTTTTCAAAATCTGGACTAGCTTGCAAAATTCCAAGTCATTACGAAAAAGTTTTTCGACCCAAAATTTTTCATCGTCGTCTTTTCTATAACAACATAATCCAGTCAATACAATAGGTACAAATTTACCCATCACTCGTCCCCGAGTGACAAACTTAGGAAAAATAGGCCAAGTAAGGAATTGAGTAGTACCTGAATCGACAAATAATTAGGGATACTTGTCTCGCACTCCCTTCTAAGTTTCCCAAGTAACTTCAAGAAATTCAGGATTTTACCAAGAACCTAGTTGTTTGAGGTATGTAAGCTTCCATAGTGTTGTACTTATTTTCTCATAAGTCAATCATGAGTTTCTTTTACGAATATCATCCATGAGATTGAGCATATTGATAATCTTTTTGAGCTCTTGAGGTTTTGTGATTCAATTTTCGATAATGAAATTCTTGTCGAGTTCTTCAGGTGAGAGTTGTGAATGAGTGTTGTTCTTGGTGGGTTTTGCTGTAGCATTTGCTGTAATTATGTTGGGTTTAATGATCCACAAGAGTTTGAGGGAAATTGTTTGATTCTAGATGAGTATGAGCATGAATTTCATCAAGCAATTTCATCGGTTTTATGAGTAGGGGATGGGGGAACCCTAACACTCACTATTCCCTAACCAGTGGTGTGTAGGAAAGGATCTAGCTCCCTGCACCCCTCAGTGAGCTAGAGTTTCTAGGTCCCTACCCTTGTGCTCTTCTTTCCGCAAGAGTTCCCTCGGATCGTACCTATGTTTTCTACTTGATATTCACAATTAAAATATTCATATTATCCTTGAGATATCATGCCTATCAAAGTTATAATTCTTGATTTCATAATTCAAATTCAAGAAAGAGTCAAGAGTAGAGTTCAAGAAAGTCCTTGAGTTAAATTATGACTCCTTTGAGATCAACCATCAATTTGAGCTAAGTTTGAAGAAGTAAGTATGGGATGGAGAAGAGTTGTACCCATGAGTTCTATCTTTTCATTGATACCCTTGAGTTGAGTTGCTCATGTCCATAACTCCGCATGAACTCCATAAGCTGAGAATCTTAGAGAGGAGTAGTATCTTTGAGTTCTAAGTTCTTGAGTATTGAGTTGCTAGCCCTTTTTGCAACTATATTTATTCCATAATTATGGATTATCATATACCATACATCGAGGTCCTTGAGTTGAGTCAGGTATGCCCATAATTTCACTTGGACCCTATGAGTAGGAGTTTTAAGCCAATTTAACAACCCTCCTGGTTTAAGAATTAAAACTACTCATTGAAATTTCGTTCTTTAAAATCATAAAATAATACACCCAATAGTCTTTTTCTGCAGCTATATATATCATAAGAAATTTTGAGTGATACTACCTCTTCTTTTTCAGGAATCTATCCGGAATCTGTTTGTTTGGTTGTACTAAATTTCAAAATCCTTAAAAGAAATGAAAAATGCTAAAATTCATCCTTCCAAAAAATGTCTCAATAACCATAGGGAACTAATGATTACAATTATTCTAAGTCATATGGACGGTGTCTTTGTCTTCAAATTAAAGATTGAAACGAACTTTTTATTCTAGCTTATCAACCGAAAAAATATATTGAGTCTTGCATAGACCCTTCGTGAATAGATCAACTTGTTGTTCGTAGTGCCTATGTGTTGAGTTTGAACCAATCCTTCAAGAATCTTCTTTAAGCTTAAACTACATATAGTAGGATGACAATGAAATCTCCATTAATTTTTTACTCCCGTTGTTCCAATTTAATTATCTAACTTACTTTCCTTTTTTGTTAATCCTATAAAAGAATGACATATTTCGATATTAAGTAACAAGTTAACTATAAAATGTTTATTTTAACTTTAATGAAATTAGTTAGAGTCACACAAATTTCTATCATTTGTTTGGACCACAAGTTTCAAAAAATCTTCCTTTCTTTCTTAAACATCGTCTCGAATCAAACTACCTCAAAAAAATTATTATGTATGTGGCATATATATGACGTGGTAGATAAAACTTGTATCATGCTCCACTTATACTTTACCAAGTGCATAATTGGGTTCCACTTCAGAAAATGGCCCAAACTATCTTTTCTCTCTCTTCACTTACAATGTTTTTTTCCTCTTTCTTACTTTTTACATAAAAATATATTTATTTTATTTTCCTACATGAATCATGACGGGGAGGTTTTTTCACTTGATTATGCATGCATAGAGTTAGAGGGAGGAAGGGATACAAGGGAGAATAGGGGAGACTTAATAGGAAACTCAGGGTAGGGTGGGGGGAGGGATGGCAACAAATTTCAGTTGTTTTACAAAAATAAAGTTGTTGACTCTGTGATTGGAAACTCAACAACATATATATCATTTCCTTAAATATATCATATCTCAAACTCAAACAACTCTTTCTGCTCCCAACTTCAAATGGAGTATCAGTTACACCATAACACAACATCAAACACAGGTTTGATAATTATACCGTTGACGTGAGGGTGCAAAAAGACGAAGTCATATTTCCTTATTCGTCGACTTTATTCAATTCTTCATGTGTATGTTTTATAGCGGAGAAACCCTAGTCCTTCAAGATAATTCCATCAACTAGTTGCATCATGTCATCAGAGAATCAAATAAATCACCAAAATCCGATCAATATAATTGACCTTAGAAGTGTCATCTATGGAGCATCAATTACTCTACGGTTGGAAAAAACTTCAATTTCCCAAAATGATAGCAGAACATTATTTCCAAATCGGTTAGAGTCAACAAATATTTGGGAAAATGTGAAGCACACACCATCCTCGCACGGGGAGGGTGGTAAATAAATTAAACTCACTTATTCATGATCTATCAAACTGCAGCTCCTAGCATTTATTTATACTTCTATTTCCATGCCTCTGTCAAAGATTTATATATTTCCATTTATATTAAAAATCAAGTTTCTCATTGATGCATTTGCAAATTTATTGATTTATGTAAGAAACTTTTCCCCATCCCCATAACAATATATTGGGAGTGTTCTTGTAACAACCTGATACATCGTTATTCAAAGGACATCTCGTGCGGAGTCCAAATATTTCTCTAAACAATGTGCCAATTTAAAATTGGGATGGCATGAAAATTAACCCTAAGAATTAGAAAACTAGACACGGGGTCATGTTATTCCTGCATAGTAAGAACTTTTTCAGTATGGCAGCATGATAGACTTTATCGAGGGGTCAGCAAGGAAGAAACTCAGAAATGTATTTTTTTTAATTGTTCTATGTCTCTCTAGTGGTAAAATAGCCGATGGTTACTCCAAAGATCCTCCCAAAAACTGTTCAAAGCTTGACGATAGAGGAGAGAGAGGATGCTAGCGTAAGGTGGGTCATAGCCACATATTTTTTATCTATGACCTTAAGGATTCTCCCCACGGATCTAGAACACGTATTCAGAGTTCTTCTACGGTTTCTTAGCGTCCATATAGGATAGGTCTTGATTGAGTAGTTAGACCTATCTTCACTTAAAATGTTGGAGATTACATGTATAGGCCTTCGATCATGGAGTTTGAATGACTTAATATGGAGTTAGTTCTGGCTGAAGAAGATAACAAGTTTGATTAACTAGTGTTAACCTTGTGATGATTTTGGGCGGGATGTTGAGGGAAACTGAGTGGTGTGTAATCAGGTTCCAAGTGGAAAATTGTTTGGAAAGAGCGTCTGAGGATAAATGATGGTTATTGTTTTCCATGTTTATTTATGTATGCATTTTAACTATCTCTATAGTGAAACTTGTATAATTTCATGGTAGGGAAATTGTAGTGGCTTAATGTGAAGTGATTAAGTATTGACTATCTCATGCGATGAAGGTACGTTGTTTACTCAAGTTTTAAAATTGTGTTTGTATTTCATTATGATTGTGGTTTTGTTTATGAGATTAATGGTTGTCTCGCGTACAACTCTTGGTATAAAATATTCATATGGTAGGCTCAGGTACTATTCGTGGTATGTTGTAACAGTTGTCTCGGGTACCATGCGGGTCAAAATAACTAATTGTTGTCTTGGGTAGCACGCCTTGGACATTTATTATCAACCTTTTGTATGTGTGGTTTGATGAGAGAACTTGGTTTACTACTTCGTAATGAGATTGTTACATGTTTGTCCATGAGTGACCATGATTTGTGTTTAAATACTGGGATGGTTCGTGTTTAGACCGGAATTACATGTTAAACACTGTAGATGATGTCTAAGAGATTCTTCATGGTATGGGTTACTTGAAAGACGTGATGAATCAACTATTTCTTGTTGTAGCATCGTTGATCATGTCACTTGTGAATGCTAAGTCCATGTGGTGACTATGACTTCAGCTTATTTACAAAGATTGTACTGTATTGTTAGCCTCTGTGGATTGGGACATAATTGATAAGAAGTATTGAATTAATGTGTTCTAGTAAGAGTCTTGTAGGAGGTTTACTGAATTGATCAAGGATCATGCTGTTTTCATGAGATTTGTGCATAAATGTTGGGACAACTCCTGTTTAGATCGAAATTAAATGTTAAACATTGTAGATGATGTCTTAGAGATCCTTGGTGGTATGAGTTACTTGAAAGATGTGATGAGTCAGGTGGTTGGAGTAGTGTTGTATCTCTTTCATAGTATTTTACTCTCTTAGAAGCTCATGTACTTGGTTAGGTCAGTTCCTTTAGAGCGTTTAGTGTATTCTTTACAAAGTACTTTATTTAATCAAGTTTGGGAGTCATATTTTATTCACGATAAGGTGATTAGCTTATATTTTTTACTTATACATTTCATATTTTAAATTGCGCGTAATATTTCTTCTATGTAGGTATTAGAATAAGTGCCCGCACGACCTGGTGGGTTAGGTCTTAGCAGTGCTCCTATATCTTAGAGTTCTGCAAACTTGTTAGAGGGGTTGCAGGTGTTCATAGTTCTTTGTATAGATTTTTTTGTAGTAGCTTAGAAGCTACGATGGAGTGGTACGATGTTAAAAATGTGCTATTATAACATGATATTTCCATTTGTTCGCGAGTTGAAAAAAAGTTTAATTGAGTATGCGATCATTTCAGTTTATAGGGTTATGAGGTTGCGATGTGCATGAGTTTCTCGAGTTTATACTTCCAATGAAGTGTGAAATATGCCCTCAAGAAGATTTAGGTTGTATAACTATTTCCCTTCATTGAAGCAAGGTAAGAGTGAAGCAGGAAGGAATTTTGAGATGCACAATTACAAAAATAGATTGAAGGTATGCATTATGTATTATGTAACTTGGACAAATTTGAGTTGTGTAGAGAACGGGAAAGAGAGGTGGATTTGATAAAAAATGAAGGGGTGAAACCATTGTACTTTTTTGGTCATTATTTTCATTGTAGGACAGTTTTTCACCAACCCTTTAGCCGTATATAGGAAATTGGCTCTTCTATTGTTTGTGTTTTGTAAGATTCTAATAGGGATTGTGGATGTTGATGATACTTTGTATATCTTTTGCCTGAGTAGTTTAGCGAAAATGATGAAGTGGTAGGTCCATGATGTTAAGAGTGTGTTTGGTATGATGGAAAACATTTTCTGGAAAATGTTTTCCAATTTTCCCTTGTTTGGTTGGGACAAAAGTTTTGGAAAACATTTTCCAAATCAACTCATTTTCCTCAAAATTAAGGAAAATGACTTCCCTCCAAAAATTAAGGAAAACATTTTCCAAAATTCTCCCCCAATTTCAAATTATATTTTTTTTGGGGGGAAAAACATCAATTTCAAAAAATATTTACAATTTCAAAATTTTATTTTTTCACCCGATCCCTGACACCCCACCACCACCACCGGCCAGCCCCCCCCCCCCACACACAAAAAAAATTAATTTATTTTTTAAAAATATTTTCAACTTCAAATTTTTATTTTTAAATTCCTAACCCCTCCACCCACTCCCAACCCCCCAAAAAATTAATTTTGTTTTTTAAAAATACTATCAACTTCAAAATTTTATTTTTTCACTCCTACCCCCTCCCCTCCCCTCCCCCCGCCCCCACCCCACTCCCACCACCGCCCCAAAAAAATAATAATTTTAATTTTAAAAAATAATTTCAATTTCATAAATTATTTTTTACTCTAATAAAAATAAAAGATGTCTCTCAAAAACATTTTTCATTCATAAATCAAACACTAAAAATTATTTCCGGAAAATATTTTCTACTCACCAACCAAACATGAGAAAATAAGTCCAAAATCTACTTGTTTTCCAGGAAAACATTTTCCTCCATACCAAACACACCCTAAATGTGTGTTAAAATTGTAGGATGTTTTCCCTTTTAGTCGTGAGTTAGTAACAAGGTTATCACATGCTTTAGATTGGAGTGAGCAATCAGCTGAGTTTATACAATTATCAGATAGCGAAATGCGTGATTTTATTAAGTTTATGCATCCAGTAATGTGTGCAATACAGAATCAAAAAGCATTTGTTAGATCGATCAGTTTTTGTTCCTTGATGCAAGGTGGAGTAGGAAAATGAAAGATTTGGGATTGAGGGCATGCATAATGGTCCTTATAATTAATGATAGTAGGTAGAAATAGTAACTATCTTTGAAACCGTAACAACATCCTTTGATTTAATTTCTAAGTATTTATCCTTTTAAACTATAATCAATGTCTCCAAAAACATTACCCGCAGAAAAAAAATTCACCAATTTCTCTTCAAACTCAAATTTCTTGTATCCTTTCACCTTTAAGAGCTTTATGTCACGAACTTGGAGTCTTACTAAAGCTTTGTGCGGCATTTGACAACTTACTCACAAATCTTTCATTGTCTTGTAAGCTCAAGTAAACCTTTTGAAACTACGATCGCTAAGAAAATGAAAGGAAGAACTTATAAAATTTTGAAGAAGGCTTTATATTGCATGGAAGATTGCTTACACTTTTTTTTGGATGATTTACAAAGGAGAGCCCCTCTATTTATACTACTTTCTAAGGGGCTAAAGTGTAAATAATATTTACTTTATAAGTCCTCCTAATAATTACACTTTGGTCCCTCTCTAGGAATTTCTATATGTTCTAGGATATTCCAAAGCTTTCTAAGACATCTTCTAAGTTATTCTAGAGTCTTTCAAGGAAAGACCTAGGGAATTCTAGAGTCTTCTTGGAATATCTAGGGGATTCTAGAGTTTTCTACAAAACTCTACCCAACTCTAGACTCTTCCGCCCCTATCCGATGCAAAATTTGACTGTGAAGTGGCGGGATGTGACACTCTCCCCCACCTATTGATGCAACGACCGCGTTCCATCGTTGCTACATTGGCAACTGGTTCTTTCCTTCTCGTATGCGCGACAAACATTCCATTGACTCGATCAATTCCCTCGCGCAACTCCTTCATTTGCTTCTTTATTTCTTCTAACTCGGCCTCACGATATACCTCCTTCCTAGGAGGCAAGCACCTCGGCGGCTTGTTTGGTATCACGACATTGTTCCCTCTTGGAACCTTCTTCGTTCATGGTGGCAAGGACTTCTTAGCACCATTATCTTCTTTCGAACTTGTAATGGTGGCTACAAATTTTGATTTCTCCTTCTTAGGTTGAGCTGCATAGCCGTTAGTCGGACATGCCCTTCTGTCTTCGGTGCCTTAACCATGGGAACCATGCATGTTACTCCTTGCTCCATGACCAGAAGCCGTTGGAGGTAAGGATCAATCACAGTGTGGCACTGCTAAAGAACTCTTGCCCAAGAATTATATAAAAGAGGTCTTAAGAGCGATATTGAAGTTGGTCTTACCTTGTCACTCGTCTAGCATGATGCTTACTCCGTGTGAAACTCCACACATGGAAGTCGGTGGTGTATTGACTGTCTTGGGTTGGTGTTACTTGGACTATAACGCACTCCCAACGTTGTCACTGCCGTCTTTGTCATGATATTGACCTCTGCACCTGTGTCGACCATAGCACGAGTGGGTCTTCCATTGATCGGGATGTTGACATACTGCGCGCCATATTCTTTCGGATTCCCTTGCTGCTTCATGATGGCTCCACATAGCCCTATCAATCCCAACTGCGTCGTCTCCACACCTTGTCCTTGTTCTTGTGCATCCTTCTTCTTACTGTCTCACTGGATAACACCAAGGCTCTTCAGTTCACGGCACCTCGCATAGCCATGCGGCCAACCGCATATGTAGCAACCATTCCTCTTCGTAGGCTCTGCCCTTTTCTACGCGTTGCCATGACGTCCAGACTTCTTGCCATCAGACTTATAGGTATCATGCTTCTTAGTATGTGGTAGCTGCTCCTCACATTTGCCACGATCTTCCCCACAATGGTCATCACTACCTCTCATCTCCTCTCATCTGACTCTGTCAGGCTTCTCGTGCCTGAAGTCTATCAAGCTTCGGCCTATGTTATAACGCCCCAAAATGAACTAAGGTGAACTAGAGCCTCATGGTTGTTTCTTGAGTTAATTTTAAATTAAACGGAGTTAGTTTGGTGTCCTTAGGCAGTGTGCAAGGTTTGGTTAAGTTTGGAGTTCAATCGACCAAAAACGTCCATGACGTTCGGATGATATGCCTTAGAATCTACTTGTATGTCTTGGCGAGTTTGGATGAGTTTTATGTGTTCGTTTTACTTGAAACATGCGTCGGATATTCCTTAGACCTAGACGACTTAGTTTAGGGAGTTGACGTTTGGGCACGACCTCACCTAGGACCCCAAGGACTCTAGATGAAGGGCCCCAGGACTTGGGCAAGTCTGCCCATCAGTAGCTCACGACGGCCATGGCGACGGTCCGTCGTACTCAGGACGGTCCGTCGTACTCAGGACGGTCCATCGTACTCAGGACGGTCCGTCGTACTCAGGACGGTCCGTCGTACTCAGGACGGTCCGTCGTACTCAGGACGGTCCGTCGAGCCAGGGCGTCGTGGGTGACAGAGAGTGAAATTGGAACAGGCTCCATTTAGAAGCCAAGTGTTCCTCAACGGAACCCCATGACGGTCCGTGGTGGACGTGACGGTCTGTCGAGGAGGTCTCGTCGACGAAGCCTGGCAGTGCATGATTTAAAGGCTGCCAGCTTAGGGTGTTTTATGTAAATACACCCCAAGCCTTATAAGACTCTCTTACACCCTAAACCTACAGAAGAGCCCCCTTTTCTCTTCAAGATCCAACTCTCTCTTTCTCTCAAGAAAACTCTCTCAACTCTCTTGGAAGCTAGAAGTCAAGGAAGGATAGGAGGATGGATTGGGAATTGTTTCTTCATCAAATTCGTGGGTTTCTTTCTCCTAAAGGTATGGTATCCATTCTTGAATACCTTTCCATTCAAGAAGCCAACTTCCAAAATGGTTTTCAAAAGGGGTTTTAAACTCAACTTCTTCTAAATTTGATTTCTATTATGGGTCTTCTTGTAACTAAGTTTTAATGGTTTAAATGTATTTATCTTGGTTTGAATAGATGGTTTTGATGTTAAAACTCCATGAAACTCTTGTATATGCATACTTCAACTTTTGGCATGAAAATGGGTTATGTGAGCATGATTTGAGTAAGGTATGAACTTGGGTCTTCTTGTGTATGTCATGTTGGTGTAGCTACTGCCCTAAGGGCCTTCATATGGTGAAATATTGATAAATTGCTTATGGGTAATGATGGTTTGAATTGTTGATGAGTTGCTCTTATTGTATAGTTCTTATTATGAATTGCTATTTGAGTGGTATGGTCCACCTTATGGGTGGCGGTGCTAATTGATGAACTTGATGTTACTTAGTATGGTTTGAGTATGTGACCTTGAAGGTCTAATATGTGAAATGAAGATATATTGGAAATGGGTCTTATGTTGTGTTTGATGTAGCTTGAATCGCATGTTTGACCTAGTTTATGTCTAAATGAAGTATATGATCATGAGAAGTATGTAGAGTGTGTAGCTTGATGAATCAAGGTTAAAGTATGAGTAGAACTTGATGAAAATGAAATGATGCTTATATGCAAGGTGTGCACATGTACACACACACTCTTCTAAGATTTGTATTATGTCAAGTTGAGCAAAAAGGGGAAATCTTGAGGTGGACACACTTCGTGAGTTGAGATGTAGTGTCTAGTAACAACCTCTCCATTTCCTAGTGAGCTTCCTATGATAGACTTTTATGATGAGAAATCCGTGTGGAGTTATGCCTAGCACCGAGAGGATATGAAGGGGAGGTGGATTGCACTTCGTTAGTTGAGATGTTGTAATCCAAAGTACCTCTTGAGATGAGTACTCCTCGTTAGTAGAGAGTGAGTTACTTAGTAACAATCTCCTTATCCCTTAACTATGTGCCCGCATAGGTGTAGCTATTGGAAAAGCCATGTAAACGCTAAGAAGCATGACCTTACTCTAGGCAGGTAAGGATCCCTCATCCGATAGGGGTTAATATCGGGATTCCATGTCTAGCTCTCATGGTCTTTGTCGGTTAAGCTAACTCCCACAAAAGAATTGTTTTGAAACTAGTTATCTTGTGTATTGTTGAAATTGTGTATGTATGTCGTGAAGTGCTCAATCCACATTAGTTACCAAGTAGGAGCATTGAGTGGGAGTAGTAGTATGGGATGCTATTCTCACATTGCACTTGGTGTGACCTATACCTACTATGGGAGAAGAGTACCTTCATGAATTCCGTGTGAATGAGTACTATGGTGTAGTGTTATGGAGGATTATTGTGGAGTACTTGAGTAAATGGAATCCATTAGGAGTACTAAGTGGGAGTGGTAGTATGGGATGCTACTCTCACATTGCACTTGGTATGACCTATATTTCCATGAGTGTTTTGCATATGTTAGCCAAGGGCGTGGATTTGATTTCTAACGAAGTAAGCCTAAGATTAGGTAGTTTTAAGGGTCGCTTTGGTGTGCTTTGAAGGGAGGTGTAATGAGAGTCCCTTCTTGGCTCACCTTAGGGAGTCTTAGAATAACCTTGGGTTAGGGCAACTTCAAAGAAAAAGGGTTCATATGACTTGGACCGTGCCTTTCACTGTAAGGTCTTCATGGTAAGAATTCAAAATGTTCACTATGATGCTTTATTCAATTTTATTGCAAGTTTAGCAAAGTTAATTGGAATGTTCCTTTTGTTTACTTTAAGTTTGGTAAGATAGCCATAAAGTGTTAAATCGTTGATTCTTATGTGGGTTTGCTTCTAGATTCATGAAGGTTATATTTGAATTGCATAAAAAGCTATCTTTACTAAAATGTCCCTTTTTGCATGTTTTTGCATATGCCATACTTAGTACATTGTTGTACTAACCCCATACTTTTTATACCTTATGAGTATAGGTTGGAAGCCTTTGGAGAATCGAAGTTGAAGCTTGGGAATTCTATCTCTCAAGACTTGGGTATGTCCTCATATATTCGAGGACATAGTTTTTATGTTTCCTAGTTTCCTTATTAAGACTTAAAAATGTATTTATTCTATTGTAAAGAGGCGTGTCCCTAAGGTTCTAAGTTGTGTCTTTAAGTTGGCTTGTGACGATAAGATTTCCTAGTATTTATGAAAAGACTCCTTTATTTATTATTATCGTGAAAAGTTTTAATTCCGCACTACTTTTCATGCTTTATGTTATGAATGCGAGTTAGAGGGCTTGTACGAGACCCCAAAGGGGTCAAGTACGCCGGTCACGATTCGAAGGTTTTCCCTAACTTCTAGGGGGTGCTTTCGGGTCGTGACAAGACTTGGTATCAGAGCATAAGGTTTTGGGAATATAGTTTAAGGTCTGAAAGTCTCACAAGCCACATCTAGTAGTATCTTGGTCATTGGTGTGAGTCGCGACACATCCATGGACAAGAGGCTATAGGATGCTAGAAGTTTCACTTTCTTCTCTATTCTAGTATCGTGCCTTAGAGTTGAGTATATAAGGTGTCTATTCTCAACCTCTTCTTTGTGTTTTTAGGACATGAATACGAGGAGATCGACCGCTAGAAGGGAGGAGGGAGGTGTACAAAATGAGAGAGTCCTTCCCCATGTTGACCAAGTTCCTATTGTTGTCTTAGGGGAGGAAAATGAGGAGGTTCCTCTTCAAGAACCTCAAGTGCCTCCGGAACTTCAAGAACCTCAAGTGCCTCCGGAACCTCAAGGACCTCAAGTGCCTCCTATGCCTCAAGCTCCTTTTGTTGAGGGTGATATGACTAATGCGGAGTTGAGGGCTGCCCTAATGAACTTGACCCAACTCATGACGGCTCAAGCTCAAGTTGTCAACAATCACTTTGTGGGCCAAGCTAACCTAGGAGATAGGCCCCAACCAAATGCTAGTACTCCCGCTTCTAGGATTCGGGATTTCATGAGGATGAACCCTCCTACCTTTCATGGCACTAAGGTGGATGAAGATCCACAAGGCTTCATAGATGAGGTTTTCAAGGTGGTAGATGCTATGGGTGTGACCCCTAGGGAGAAAGCGGAATTGGCCGCTTACCAACTTAAGGATGTTGCTCAAGTGTGGTATGAGCAATGGAGGGGTGAGAGACCCTTAGAAAGAGGACCGATTGATTGGGAGGAATTCAAAGAGGCTTTCCTAGATAGATTCTTTCCTTTAGAGTGGAGGGAGAAGAAGATGGTTGAATTCATGAACCTCCGTCAAGGGGGAATGAGTGTGCAAGAGTACTCTCTCAAATTCACCCAACTCTCTAAGTATGCCCCAAACATGGTAGCCAACCCTAGGGCTAGGATGAACAAGTTTGTGATGGGCGTGTCTAGCTTGGTGGAAAAAGAGTGTCGTACGGCTATGCTTCTTAATGACATGGATATCTCTAGGCTCATGGTTTATGCGCAACAAATTGAGGAGTCCAAAATTAGGGAGATAAGGCAAGAGGGTAAGAGACCTAGGTCGGATGATTCTAGTCACCAAAGGCCTAAGAAGAGGTTTTATCCCCAAGATTCTTCTATGGGAAACAAGGATAGGGCTCCAAATCAATCTTCTCAAGGTGGTGGTCATTCCTATGAAAGGGCTAGGTGCCCTACTTGTGGCAAGCAACATGGGGGTAAGTGTCTTGCCGGAACGGATGGTTGTTTTGCATGTGGTAATAGAGGCCACAAGATGAGGGACTGCCCAAACCTTAAATCAAGGGGGAGAGATGTCAATCAAGCTTCCCTAGATCCTAATGCTCCCAAGAAGAACCCTTCCTATGGGATGGGGGCTAGAAAGGATAATTAATCCGGATTGATGGTTTTGGTAAGTCTCAACTCTTGGTTATTGTTGCTTTTGTGTTATGAAATGAGTATATATGGTTTTATAGTTCATATGATCATGTCATCTTGATAAATTGCTCAAAGAGTGGAATTTTGAAAGTTTTCTATATTTGACAATGTTACAGTGAATATTCACTGTGAAAAAAAAATTTGCAATTTGAGAAAAAAAAATTACCTTGCCTTAATTTAAGTTTAATTATATGCAAAATTGTTGTATATGAGCATGTTTAATGTAGGAGAAGGTAGTTCCTCCATAAAAGAAGTTTAAGGTTGAGTTTTGACTTTGTGAAGTTTGGCAAAAGTAGTATGTGTTGATATGTGTAGAAAGTGTGAAATGATGCTCCTTGCTAATGGATGCTTTGATTGTTGATGTTTTGATCATGATCTAAATGTATTATATGATGCTAAGTGTCCTTGCTGTTCTTAAAATTTAAGTGTCATTCGAGGACGAATGTTATTCCAAGTGGGGGAGAATATAACGCCCCAAAATGAACTAAGGTGAACTAGAGCCTCATGGTTGTTTCTTGAGTTAATTTTAAGTTAAACGGAGTTAGTTTGGTGTCCTTAGGCAGTGTGCAAGGTTTGGTTAAGTTTGGAGTTCAATCGACCAAAAACGTCCATGACGTTCGGATGATATGCCTTAGAATGTACTTGTATGTCTTGGCGAGTTTGGATGAGTTTTATGTGTTAGTTTTACTTGAAACATGCGTCGGATGTTCCTTAGACCGAGACGACTTAGTTTAGGGGGTTGACGTCTGGGCACGACCTCACCTAGGACCCCAAGGACTCTAGATGAAGGGCCCCAGGACTTGGGCAAGTCTGCCCATCAGTAGCTCACGACGGCCATGGCGACGGTCCGTCGTACTCAGGACGGTCCGTCGTACTTAGGACGGTCCGTCGTACTCAGGACGGTCCGTCGTACTCAAGACGGTCCGTCGTACTCAGGACGGTCCGTCGTACTCAGGACGGTCTGTCGAGCCAGGGCGTCGTGGGTGACAGAGAGTGAAATTGGGACAGGCTCCATTTAGAAGCCAAGTGTTCCTCGACGGAACCCCGTGACGGTCCGTGGTGGACGTGACGGTCCGTCGAGGAGGTCTCGTCTACGAAGCCTGCCAGTGCATGATTTAAAGGCTGCCAGCTTAGGGTGTTTTATGTAAATACACCCCAAGCCTTATAAGACTCTCTTACACCCTAAACCTAGAGAAGAGCCCCCTTTTCTGTTCAAGATCCAACTCTCTCTTTCTCTCAAGAAAACTCTCTCAACTCTCTTGGAAGCTAGAAGTCAAGGAAGGATAGGAGGATGGATTGGGAATTGTTTCTTCATCAAATTCGTGGGTTTCTTTCTCCTAAAGGTATGATATCCATTCTTGAATACCTTTCCATTCAAGAAGCCAACTTCCAAAATGGTTTTCAAAAGGAGTTTTAAACTCAACTTCTTCTAAACTTTGATTTCTATTATGGGTCTTCTTGTAACTAAGTTTTAATGGTTTAAATGTATTTATCTTGGTTTGAATAGATGGTCTTGATGTTAAAACTCCATGAAACTCTTGTATATGCATACTTCAACTTTTGGCATGAAAATGGGTTATGTGAGCATGATTTGAGTAAGGTATGAACTTGGGTCTTCTTGTGTATGTCATGTTGGTGTAGCTACTGCCCTAAGGGCCTTCATATGGTGAAATATTGATAAATTTCTTATGGGTAATGATGGTTTGAATTGTTGATGAGTTGCTCTTATTGTATAGTTGCTCTTATTGTATAGTTCTTATTATGAATTGCTATTTGAGTGGTATGGTCCACCTTATGGGTGGCGGTGCTAATTGATGAACTTGATGTTACTTATTATGGTTTGAGTATGTGACCTTGAAGGTCTAATATGTGAAATGAAGATATATTGGAAATGGGTCTTATGTTGTGTTTGATGTAGCTTGAATCGCATGTTTGACCTAGTTTATGTCTAAATGAAGTATATGATCATGAGAAGTATGTAGAGTGTGTAGCTTGATGAATCAAGGTTAAAGTATGAGTAGAACTTGATGAAAATGAAATGATGCTTATATGCAAGGTGTGCACATGTACACACACACTCTTCTAAGATTTGTATTATGTCAAGTTGAGCAAAAAGGGGAAATCTTGAGGTGGACACACTTCGTGAGTTGAGATGTAGTGTCTAGTAACAACCTCTCCATTTCCTAGTGAGCTTCCTATGATAGACTTTTATGTTGAGAAATCCGTGTGGAGTTATGCCTAGCACCGAGAGGATATGAAGGGGAGGTGGATTGCACTTCGTTAGTTGAGATGTTGTAATCCAAAGTACCTCTTGAGATGAGTACTCCTCGTTAGTAGAGAGTGAGTTACTTAGAAACAATCTCCTTATCCCTTAACTATGTGCCCGCATAGGTGTAGCTATTGGAAAAGCCATGTAAACGCTAAGAAGCATGACCTTACTCTAGGCAAGTAAGGATCCCTCATCCGATAGGGGTTAATATCGGGATTCCATGTCTAGCTCTCATGGTCTTTGTCGGTTAAGCTAACTCCCACAAAAGAATTGTTTTGAAACTAGTTATCTTGTGTATTGTTGAAATTGTGTATGTATGTCGTGAAGTGCTCAATCCACATTAGTTACCAAGTAGGAGCATTGAGTGGGAGTAGTAGTATGGGATGCTATTCTCACATTGCACTTGGTGTGACCTATACCTACTATGGGAGAAGAGTACCTTCATGAATCCGTGTGAATGAGTACTATGGTGTAGTGTTATGGAGGATTATTGTGGAGTACTTGAGTAAATGGAATCCATTAGGAGTACTAAGTGGGAGTGGTAGTATGGGATGCTACTCTCACATTGCACTTGGTATGACCTATATTTCCATGAGTGTTTTGCATATGTTAGCCAAGGGCGTGGATTTGATTTCTAACGAAGTAAGCCTAAGATTAGGTAGTTTTAAGGGTCGCTTTGGTGTGCTTTGAAGGGAGGTGTAATGAGAGTCCCTTCTTGGCTCACCTTAGGGAGTCTTAGAATAACCTTGGGTTAGGGCAACTTCAAAGAAAAAGGGTTCATATGACTTGGACCGTGCCTTTCACTGTAAGGTCTTCATGGTAAGAATTCAAAATGTTCACTATGATGCTTTATTCAATTTTATTGCAAGTTTAGCAAAGTTAATTGGAATGTTCCTTTTGTTTACTTTAAGTTTGGTAAGATAGCCATAAAGTGTTAAATCGTTGATTCTTATGTGGGTTTGCTTCTAGATTCATGAAGGTTATATTTGAATTGCATAAAAAGCTATCTTTACTAAAATGTCCCTTTTTGCATGTTTTTGCATATGCCATACTTAGTACATTGTTGTACTAACCCCATACTTTTTATACCTTATGAGTATAGGTTGGAAGCCTTTGGAGGATCGAAGTTGAAGTTTGGGAATTCTATCTCTCAAGACTTGGGTATGTCCTCATATATTCGAGGACATAGTTTTTATGTTTCCTAGTTTCCTTATTAAGACTTAAAAATGTATTTATTCTATTGTAAAGGGGCGTGTCCCTAAGGTTCTAAGTTGTGTCTTTAAGTTGGCTTGTGACGATAAGATTTCCTAGTATTTATGAAAAGACTCCTTTATTTATTATTATCATGAAAAGTTTTAATTCCGCACTACTTTTCATGTTTTATGTTATGAATGCGAGTTAGAGGGCTTGTACGAGACCCCAAAGGGGTCAAGTACGCCGGTCACGATTCGGAGGTTTTCCCTAACTTCTAGGGGGTGCTTTCGGGTCGTGACATATGTGATGGCTTCATCAATAGTCCTGACCTATCGGCGTTCCAACTCTGTCCTGGCCCAACTCTGCAGCCTATCCTTAAAGTGGAACAACATATCTTCATCTGTGAGATTGAGAATCTGAAGCATGAGGGTGGTGAACTCCTGCACATATGCGTGTATGTTGCCCGTATGCTTTATGTCCCTAAACTTGCTCTTCGCCTCATAGATGACGTTGTTAGAGAAGAACACTTTTTTGAACTCATATTTGAATTGCTCCGAAGTGTTGATGGTGCAACGCACCTTTCCTATTTCTGACTCTTTGTGCCTCCACCACAACATGGACATCTATGAAAGCTAAAACACAACAATATTGATCTTGTTTTCGTCGCTCCTCACTCGGTTACACTTGAAATAATTCTCCAAGTGCCATATGAAATTCTCCACCTCTTGCGCGTCAAGGGCGCTTTTGAACATAGGTGGCTTGGGAGCCTCGACCTTGGCCTCCCTATCTTGGTCAAGTGACGATGATCCTTCAACTTCCACACCTTTCTTGAGTGCTTTTATCTCCGCCTTCATGGTCTCAATCGTTCTAAACACCTCCATGAGCCGACACTCCAAGGAAGTTATAACCTCTTTCATCTCAAACTCGGCCCGCTGGAGATCCTCCTTGCGGATGTTTTTGGTATCCTCAATGTTGAAGTCCTCAAGGGTCTTGAACTTACCGTCATGCACATTCATGCGCCGACCTAGTATCTCCACGACCTGGCTTGCCACTTCCACCCTTGCGACCCATTCTTATCCAACGGTGACGTCGATGGCATCCTCGCCAAGTTCATCGTCACTTGCTTCGGTGGTCGAGGGTGGATGAGATGTTAGAGCCTTGCTTGGTGTGGGGTCGGGCAGCACCTCCTCATTACCCTTTTGATGCTTCCTCCCCTTTCGGTTCTTCTTTCCACTATCCAAATGGATGTTGGTGGTGCTAGCGTCGTTTACATCTCCTTCGGTAGCCATTCCCTTAGTATCAACCTTTGCTCTGATATCACGTTGTCACAGACTTAGAGTCTTACTAAAGCTTTATGCGGCACTTGACAACTTAGTCACAAATTTTTCACGATCTTGTAAGCTCAAGTAAGCCATTTGAAACTAATAACGCTAACAGAATGAAAGGAAGACTTACAAAATTTTGGAAGAAGGTTTTATATTGCTTACATTTTTTTGGATGATTTACAAGTGAGAACCCCTCTATTTATACTATTTCCTAGGGGTCTAAAGTTTAAATAATATTTACTTTATAAGTCCTCCTAATAATTACACTTTGGTCCCTCTCTAGAACTCTCTACATGTTCTAGGATATTTCAAAGCGTTCTAAGACATCTTCTAAGTTATTCTAGAGCCTTCCAAGGAAAGACCTAGGGAATTCTAGAGTCTTCTTGGAATATCTAGGGGCTTCTAGAGTTTTCTACAAAACTCTCCCAACTCTAGACTCTTCCGCCCCTATCCGGATGCAAAATTTAACTATGAAGTGGCGGAATGTGACATTTAGCTTTGAAAATTCTATTTGGCAATTTTCAAATTTTTCCTTTGCCACAATTTTATAATACCTTTCTTCTTCCATTGCATCATCAGTAAACTTCATAATTTAATTATTATTAGTTACTTCACAAATAATTAACAATAACTATTTTTTTAAAAATATTTAAAAGATTCAATTTAATATACTTAAATCGATAAAGGATCTTTCAATATTGTATAGAACTGTCCCAAAATTGAAAGACTCTTTATCGATGTAAGTATATTAATTTGAAACTTTTAAATGTATTAATTGTTTTTAGTTATTGTTAATTATTTGTGAAGTAATTAATAATTAATTAAAATTACGCAGTTTGGTGATGATGTAATGGAAGCAGGAAGCTATTAGAACTTTGGGCAAAGGAAAAATTTGAAAATTGCCAAATGGAATTTTATAAGCTAAAGCCCTTAAAGGTGAAATGATACAAGAAACTTAAGCTTGAAGAGAAATTGGTGATTATTTTTTTTTTGCTGCGGGCAAAGTTTCTCGAGTTTATGAGTATAGTTTCAAATAATAGACATTTAGATATTAAATCGAAGGATGTTGTTACGGTTTCAAAGATAATTACTATTTTTACCTGTTATCATTATAAGTACAAAAGCTCTGTGTTTCAAAGATAGTACACTAAAATGCTTTCTAACTCCTTTAGAATTATAATACAGGAACCAACATCGTAGAATGGAATCACCTCTTTATTTGCTTACCAAACCCATTTGTCTTTCAAGTTTCTTTTGATATAACTCCAATTTTCCAGAAAGTTAGAAAAAACACGATGCATTCCTTCAATCTCAAATCTTTCATTTCCTGCTTCACCTTGCATCAAGGAAGAGAAATTGACCAAACTATAAAATGTTTTTTGATGTTGTATTGCACATTTATCGGATGCATAAACTTGATAAAATCACTCACATCACTATCTGATAACTATATAAACTCAACTAATTGCACACTCAATTCTAAAGCATGTGATAACCTTGTCGCCAACTCAAGTACAAAAGGGAAAACATCCTTCAATCTTAACACACACTTAGCGTATTGGACATACCACTCTATCATTGCAGCTAATCTACTTTGGGAAAAATATATACAAAGTATCATCAACACCCGCAACCCCTCTTAGAAACCTACTAAACTCGATTTATCTGTAGATATTCCTTTGGTTTATCTGTGTCATCCTTTGGGGTCATTTCGAGAAAATTGGTAAGCATCTTCATCAGACCACTAACATTATCATTAATATATGTGTAGTCATTGCAGTTGCAAAAGTTCTGAATAAGAAAATTAAAGTAATTTATCAGCTTTCATGTGTAATATTTCTGTTGTCATTGTAGTTGCAGAAGGATTCTTGTGTAACCTCTCTTTGCTTTGTCAAGCACATATTTAGAGTAAAAAGTATCTACAGTCAATATTCATATAGCACAATATAAGCATATCCATATCTTGGTAGGATGCTTAGAACTGTTCATACAATTAAGATATATTTTTGCAAGGGAGAGTTTCTCACACAAATTACACCACCACATGTTACAACAACCACAATTTATCTTCCATGGAATGTTGTGCTCTGCATCATCTTTAGCTTTAACTAAAAAATTCCAAAGCTTGCGAATTACCACAAATCTATGATTTAGACACACGGAGGACATTGAAGTAGTACTTAGTCTTCACAAATTCAGTCTAGAGAGATGGTCGAGTTCTAAACCACGGTTAAAAAATGAGATATTTCTAGATAGCCGTTTGTTTAATGGTTCCTTTTTTTAATATTATGTCGAGTTTGTCAAGAAAATAGTCCTTATTTTATGGAATATATATGTAAGAAAGTCAATACTTGTTGGATAGGTATGGTCTCTATTAACTTTTGAAAAGATTATATAGCTACATGTGTCTAAGCCTTCTGTAATATGACACATGAATGACAAAAGGAAATTTTGTTAAACCTTATCTTTTCATTACAAAAGGTCCAAATACTAACAGTGGTATCAAATTCATTCTTCTTGAGGGATTTGTGAATGTAAGAAAACTAAGGTTTTCTACAGTTCTTCTAAGGTGGTAGCTGACCAGCAGTAACATGGCATCCCACAACTTCTTGGGTGCAAGCCCTCTTATGTTTACTAGAGAAAATTATCACATATGGGTGATAAAGATAAAGGCTCATCTCAAAGTTCATAGTATATGGGATACAATCGAAAGTAAATATGATCGTCCTCCACTTTGACATAATCCAATTGTTGCACAAATGAAGGTTTATAAAGATGTGAAGTCAACAAAACCCAAAAATCTCACATGTCTTCATTCAACACGTGCAGATGTGGTTTTCACAAGAAAAAATGCTTGTGAAACACCTAAGGAAGGATGGAAGAATCTAAAAAAAGATTTGAAATGTTAAGGATGAAATAAGGAGATACTGTGAAAATGTATTCTACCAAACTTGTGGAGATAGTTAACAAAATAAGGCTGTTTGGTGCAACCTTTTCTGATCCATAGGTGATGGAGAAGATGATGATAAGCTTACCAACAAGATTCAAGTCCAAAATTTCAACAATAGAGGAATCTTGTGATTTGAAGGGTTCCTTTGTGGCAGAACTGATCAACAATTTTCAAGCCTAAGAACACAGATCAAGCATAAGAGATTGAGAAGTACTAGAAGTGGCATTTCAGGCACAACATAAAGGCAAGGTGAAGGACAATAGAAGGATGGGAGGAGATAAAGTACAAAATGGAAAACTATGGAAGGAATCTTAAAAGAAAGAGAAGTTTCCACCTTGCCACAACTATAAAGAACCAATCATCAAGAAAAAGAATGTTGGTTCAAAGGAAATCCATCGATCTTGTGTAGATTCTATAGAAGATGGTTTATATCGATAAAAATTACGGCTTCAAAAAGAATCAGTTGTTGACACCCAATTTTGACCCTCCATGATTGAAATTAAATTTCGAGTTTCTTAAATTACAAAACGAGTTGAAATAACCGACTTTATAAAATTTAAAATATTTTAAAGACAATTTAAATAGTTTTTAGCATATTAATGATTTTTAAGTAATATATGTATGTTTATATATAACTCAGTATATAATTAGCATATTTCATAATATTTCGAAAATTATCTCAAAAAGATTTAAATTTTTAGTAAGTATCTTATTGGATTAGTTTAGCTAAAATTATGGTTATAATTTTTAAATCATTTAATGTATAATTAGGTTAATTATTTCATTTCGTTAAATTTGAGAAGCTCGTAATTAATTATATTAATTCATCTTATATGACTATTAGCGGAATTTATCCTAAGTAACTAAGTTTGCCTACTATTTGAATCCCCGTGGGCTATAATTTAGGTTTATATGGCCGAAGCTTAAATTCATTTTTTTTAAACTCATTTGATTTTTGTCCTTAACCCATTTGGAGACCAATTTTGGACCTTTCCCTCAAATCAAAGCTCAGCAGCCCATTACTTCAATCCAGTGACCCAGCAGCCCATCCCCTTTTAATTCAACCCGGCCCAATTGTTTTTTAATCAACAAAGAGGACCCAATTCCAGTTCAACGTTACCAGCAGCAATACGGAACAATACCAAAATGACCCTCCTATATGCGTCTTCCTCTTCTTCACTAAGAGCGTGTCCAAACCAAACTCCCGAAATCGAATCCAGAAGCGCGTTGAACCTGTGAGCCCAGCGAATCGAGCCTTACGCGTGTCTCGTGGTCTTCTCTCTTCTTACCCTCTCGTACAGAAATACTCTTGTACGAAGCCAGGTGTTGGCATCTTGATGCTTCATTGTCCTTGCCCTAAATCAGAGGGCTCTCGTCCTCAATCTGTGGGAATTGGTACGATTGTAGATGTCCAAGCCTAATCCTTGGAGCATTTTTGAATTTGGGATTCTCCCACATTTATCCAGACCCCCTTTTTTCTTCCCCATTTCCCCCTTATAAATAGACTTCTCTCGACTGCTTATAGGAGGTTGTTTTTTTTTTTTGGCAACCAGAGAGTACCCTAAAAGCTTTGGGAAATCTTGGTTCAATAGTTCAAAGTTTTGTGGCTGCTCGAGTGGAAGAAGTGAAGTCGTCTTCTCAACTCGTAGCGTTCCGGTTTGCTGCTCAGGACCAGGTAATTTCCCTTATATGTTCCTTTTATTTTTCGCAATTGTTTTTCCCTGCTTTTTGTTGCAATTAGGTATTAAGTTTGTATAAATTCAACATTCTAGGGTGATTAGTATTTAGTAGTTGCTGCCTTCATTATTGGGTGATTAGTATTTAGTAGTTGTTGCCTTCATTATTAAAAGAAGATATGTGAGATAGTTATGCCCTCCGTCTCTGTTAATTCAATTTCAGCATTTTGCTACCCTTTTAGAATATGTTAATCAGTGTTGAATGGCAGTAGAGTTGTGTTTTTGTGTTCAAGTATTCCTAGCTGTTAGGTTGTAGTTTGTAGCTTGCATTCATTTCGATTTGGAAAACTTTCGAAAGTATTCAACTTCTCATCTCACCTATATAAGTTGTAACAAAATTTTAAATTTGGAGTTGTACATTCACATTCATTATTAGTGAAAACTTTCATCTCTTCATCTAATCTCTTTACGTGCATAACAATGTCGTGATTAATTTCTCTATAGCTAGCTATGCGATCCAATGTGTTTATTTTAGTTAAAGCATAACTATTTAAGTTCGATGTTCGCGAATTTGCTTCAAGCTGTCTTATTTCCAATTATTATCGGCTCCTAGTTGTTGCTTGTCTCCCTGATAGTTCCCTGCCTTGATTTCCATGTGATATATATGTGATATATGTTGAAGTTTGGTTTCTCTGTTGGTCATTCTGGCCTTCACCATTATTTAGCCAACTCAAATCACATTTGTTCCATCATCTAGCTTTTCTTTGTTATCTCTGATTAAATGTGAATATAGAAAAATTGTACCTATTTTATTTCTATTTTTATTTTTTGTAGTTGTGTTCAACCTCCGGTATACTCACCTGCAAATTTAAATTTACTGTTTCTTGCATGAATCTACCTCAATATTGTCTTGAGTTATAGACTTGTTTGTGATTAGAGATAAGTTTCAATTCTTCACTTTCTAATTAATAGCGAGTGGATATTTGTTAAGCTTTAGTTCACTGTTGTTTAGCATGTTTTGATTTTCTTGTTGTTTCAAGGTAATTAGAACCCTTGCTCCACTAACATAGTATGTTTTTCTTCAATGTTTCTATCTAGACTTCTATTTGATTAAACCAAGAGTCTAGCCTTTTCCTAGCCTAAGTCAAATTTCCAGATTTTAAGTCACATTTGTGTTTTAGTATTAACTCCATATTTTGTACAGGGCACTGTTGAATTTGAAGTTTGATATGTCATGTTGATCTTATGGTAACCATTATAAGTTTCTCATCCTTTCACTTTTTTTTTTTCTCCTGCCAATTGATTTTATTCAAAAGTTAATCGGTTTGTTGGTAAAAGTTTAGCTTTGACTTTGCATATATGCGAATTCGATGGCATGTGACCTTAACCTTTTGGGATGCTGCTTTAAATCTAATTCCTTAATTGTCTTTTTGATTTTTTTTCTTGCTCAAATGTGTGGCAGTTTCTCAAGTCGTTTTAGTGTTGGCTCGGAATATTTAGTTCAAATTTAATGTTGTTCTTGGTTGTTGCAAATGCTCTCATTGTATTAAACTAGTGGGTTGTTCATTTTCTGCAAATGTAGAGATTTAAGAGTAAAACTTGATCCTAGAAATGGCGTATCGTTGGTCGTATAAATGGCATCAGCTTAGCGTGCTCATACTTAAAACATTTTCAAGCTTGAATGTCGTATATCGTTTATGAATGTTCCATTTTGAACCAAATAAATGCATTTATTCTGGAAACTTTGACACATAGAGCATGGTTTATAGTGAATCTAGCATGATTTATTTTCTAGTTTTGATTGATCAATTGTTTAGTGTATTCACTGCTTTGTTTAGCTTTCGTTAATCGTTTAATTGCAATCAATCTCTGTCTTTTCTCTCTTACTTGAATTTATAGGGTCCCATTGTACAAGTTTAGTTCCAAATTTCTCATAGAACCTTTGATTGTACAAGCTTTAGTCGGATCCTAAGTTTGGTTTACACATTATGATTGGATTTTTGTTCCAAGGATGTTGTTCAAAATTTAGTGTGTTGCTTCTCCTTGTCTGATGATTTTGTTTGTACATCAGCAGCTAAGCTAAATATAATTCAATTATGACTCCTCTATTTGCTTTAGCTTATTTTTTTTAAAAAAAATCTCGCGCTAAGGGTTTATTTTATTCTTTTTATTGTTATTTTTTAGTTGAGGATCATGCGTGTTCCTCATTTTTTTTGTTAGTAGAAGGCCTACTCTTAGGATGGCAATTAGATGCCTGATATATTATAAGTTTTTTTTTTCTGTAAGTTTAAGTTAGCAATTTAGCTTCTTTTTTTTGTTTTGTTATATTATTCATATTTTTTTTTTGTTAGTTCTAATGTTCTTTCTTTCTTTTCTTCGCATGAAATCCCTTGTACGGTCCAATTGGACTTCCACTCTCTTGCATGCTTCTACTCTATTCGAGTCGACCTCCTCTAAGTCGTCGAAAGGAAAGCTAAATTTGTTGGGTTGAGAACCTGAAACAACACGCATCAGCAGCCTCAAAAGGCTGAAAAACAAGGAAAAAATTGGGCTTGAAATCAATGTAGCTTGAGCAGGCCGTGGTAGCCCCAAAGGGTGACATTTTAGTGATTTTTTTTAGCGTGTTGAGCAAATTATTGTCAATGGCAGCAGCTTCGTAGCAGGTCACGACAATCTCAGAGAGCTAAAAATTGGAAAATTGGACTCAAAAGAGTCCATTTTGAGCAACGAGCGGATTAAAGGCCTGGAAGTCCACATTTAACTTTTTTTTATATGGTGTGTTTATGATCATACTAACTTTTTTGTTTGTTTGTTTTGCCTTTGAACTAGATGAATCCTCACTAGAGTTATCAATGTTATTTGTTTTAAAAATCGTTTCTTGTTTCTTATCACTCGTTGACTCATCTTAAGTTAGATAGCTTAAGCTTATTAGAATAACTTAAGAACCTATTATGTTCTTTCATAGTTATTAAAAAGCTTTGAATCCATGTATACAAGTTTGAACTAACTATTTAGTTCAAATTTTTAAATAGGATAAAATTGTAAAGTTTTCTTAAAATAAATAAGTCGTCTTTTAAATAGCTTGTGACTTTGTATGAATGACTTGAGGATTTTCTTTATATCCTTTCATAGTTGTTAAACAAGGTTATTTACTCCATGTTATGAGTTTCAATGAACTTTTATGATTCAAAACTTGACTATGGAAAGAAGTTCCAAGTTAGATGTTTTTTTTTTTGAGACTTTTAGAAGTATCAAAAGATTTTTATCTAAGTTTTCAACAAGAATTTTTGAGTAGTTTAAAACAAATAAGTAAATAAATAAATAAGTTTTTTAAGTATTCTTAAGATTTTTCTTAAAATTAGCCAACTTTAAAATCTATTGGTCAATCGCATGTTAGCGGATTCTCTAAGATGCCTAAACCCTTCCTTAGAGAATTATTTGAACCCTTACCCAACTCTGGTTTATTTGCGTTTTCTTTTAATTTTTTTTTTAAAATGGTTTTCTCAATTTTCCCTAAAAGATTAAGTGGCGACTCCCTAAATTATAAAATTTTCTCAAAAATTTAACAAAATTGGCCAAAGTTGCGAAATCGGCTTCGAAACCTTTCAGTTTTCGAAATCGGGTCGTAACATCAACCACAACAACTCTATGTGCAACAAGTAAATTTTAGTGAAGAGTCAGAAAACAAAGAAGAAATTAAAGCTTGTTTATGGCTTCCCGTGACATAAACACAGCGAAAAAGTCCTTATGGTTCATAGATAGTGGATTTACGAATCATATGTCTAACAATGAGCTCATGTTTCATACACTTGAAGAGTCAATCAAAACTAAAGAAAGTATGGGCAATGGTGAAAAACTAGATGCAAATGGAAAGGGTTCAGTTTTCTTTCAGACTAAACAAGGTACAATGTTTATACATGATGTGGTGTATGTTCCTTGTTCAACATGTAACTTGTAAAGTGAGGATCAAATAATGTCGAAATAATATTCCTTATTTTTGAAAGCAAACATAGTTTGTTTGTGACTATGAAGATAGCTTGTTAGTTATAGTATAAATGGTTGATAAAACTTATCCTTTAGATGGAAGTTTTATAGTACAAGAGTCATGGTTGTGGCACAAAACATATGGTCAATTTAACTATGCTACTTTTAATTTTATGTATGGAAAGGGATTAAATAAGGCTTTACTTGAGATTTCATTGTCTAAAGAAGTTTGTGAGCCATGTCAGATGGAAAAGATACACAGGAAAGCATTTCCTATAATTGTTACCTGGAGGGTAACTGAAAAACTTGTACTAGTTCACACTGATGTGTGTGGACCTATGAAGACATCATATTTGGGATAGAAAAAATATTTTATACTTTTTATTGATGACATAATAGGGATTACTTGGGTTGTTTCACATATTTCTAGTTTTCAAGAAATTTAGAGCTTTTGTAGAAGGGCAAAGTGGTAGTACGCTGAAGGATTTGAGGTCAGACAATGGGGTGAATACACTTCCAATTATTTCAATAAGTATTTTAAAGATACGAGGATTGATCACAAGTCGATAGTAAGTTGTTCACCTGAATGATGTCTTGGAGAAGAAGAACATGATTGTTGTTGAAATGGATAGATGTTTGTATCTTGAAAAGATACTACCTCTAAGATTTTGGGTAGAAGCTATTTATACTTCAATGTATTTGATAAATAGGCTGCCAGCTAAAGCTGTGGATGGAAAACTCCTATTCAGTCATGGAGGGGAATAAGACCATCTACGAAACAATTCAAAATCTTTGTCTCAATTTGTTGTTCTTATGCTCCTTTGGTCAAAAGAAGCAAACTTGGACCAAAAGGTAAATTGGGGGTCTATATTGGTTATTCATCACAATCCAAGGGTTATAGAGTTTTCAATTTGCAAACAAAACATATTTCCATCTGAAGAGATGTAGTAGTGGATGAGCATGCTCATTGAAACTGGGATAAGGAGAAAATTGAGAAAGATAATGCAGGTTTTAAGAACTTGCATCCACTCCTTGCAACACAATCAGTTAACTCAGAAAAATTAAATGGACTATCAAATGCTTCTTGATGAAAAGATGAAGAATAATAGGGGGAATCCTCATTCGATTCTCCTGTTTTGAAGAAAAAATCCCTTACTAAGATATATGAAAGATGCAATGTTGCTATCTCAAAACCCAATACCTTTCAAGAAGTATCAAGAACTAAAGTTTAGATTGAATCTATGAAGGAGGAGAATTATATGATAGAGAAGACTGATACTTTGAAGCTGTTTGATAAACCCAAAGACAGAAACAATTAGTAGGGGTGAAGTGGGTTAATAAGACAAAACTTAATCCAAAAGGTTCAGTTTATAAATACAAAGCAAGGCTTGTTGTGAAAGGTTACACGCAAGTTGCCGGTCTAGATTATGGAGACACATTTGCAGTTGTTGCATGGAATGATACAATAAGGCTTCTATTTTCTTTGGCAACTCAAACAAATTGAAAGTTGTATCATTTGGACGTGAAATCAACATTCTCAAATGGAATGTTGCGGGAGGAGATTTATGTTTATAAACCAGAAGGATTTCCAATTTTAGGGTTGGAGGACAAAGTCTACATAAAGACTTCATAAGGCATTGTATGAATAATAGCAGGCTTCTTGAGCGTGGTATAGTAAGATTGATGATGATCTCCTTTGTTGTAGCTTCAAGAGAAGTGAAAATGAAACCAATTTATATGTGGAAAAGGATAAAGAAGGAGATGTGTGTTATGGTCCGCTAATATGGATCTGGTTATGAGGTGTTGTAGTGTGAAATTAAATATTTTCTTCCTACGACCTATGGTGTTGGTTCGTTAAGAAAGAACCTGCAATCTCTTGAGTTTGAAGTACTCAAAGACTTGAATAATTTTTCTGCTTATTATTCCATTGAATTAAAATAACTTAAATACAACATTGGTGATTAACCACCCACCTAATAATATGGAAATAACTTCCTACTACTATTGAAATGAGAAAGTGGAGGAATAACCTCCTTAATGCTAATAACTAATACACAAAAAACAACTGAAAACAACTACTACAGGGAAAACACTGATACAAAACCTATTACAGAGAAACAGATAAACAAAAATAATAGCTATTGATTTAATTTCCATGCATAAAAATGTTGGTAGACTAACAGGGAAATAACATTACTCCCCTCCTTCAAATCACGCTTGTCCTCAAGAGCTTAGTGTGGAAAGTAATTCTTCTTCATTGTTAATGAAATCAATCCACAATAACTTCTTGCATTGATGGCCCCGAATGAATAGTTTGTCGCAATTGAAACAAAGTCCCTTATGTGGTCTTTCATCCATTTCAGATCTTGTCAATTTTTTCACAAATGTAGTGGGTTGTTGCGGTGAGAAATTTGTTGTCTTTGATTTATAGGCATCTAAAAATTGTGAACCAAAGGGTTTTCTTTGCGTTCATAAAGTCGAGAAATGCTCTATGCCGTAGCCAAATGTTGAAGAATATGCAACTTTACTTCAACTGCTATATAATTATCAAGACCACTAATGTAAAGTTTAATTTTTTGAACTTATGTAAGAGTACCAACCCATGAAACCAATTTTTTAAATTCTTTTTGGTAATTTGCAACTGATCCAATTTGGCATAACTTAGACAATTCTCCCAACTTTTGACTTTCAATTGGTGGTCCAAAACGAAGGTTGCACTGACATTTGAACTCATCCCAAGTGCATTGAGGCATATCTTTCTGTAGTTGAAGAAACTAGAGGTGTGAAATTCCTTCCTAATGAAAAGAAGCGAGTCCAACTTTTTCTTCTTCTAGTGTATGTTGGTGTTGAAAGAAATGCTCACACCTATTTAGCTATCCCAAGGGGTCTTCGTGGCCACGAAATCGTGGAAAATCACACTAGAAAAAAAAGAGTTTATCGACAGACGAAATCCATCGCTAATCTATGATTTTCCGTCGCCAAACTGGATTTGCGACGGATTTGAACGAATTGTTGGTTGCTGCTATTTCGCTCATTAGTAATCTCTTAGCGACGAAATATGAGTTCCGTCGCAAGTTTAGCGACGGACTGGTCCGTCGTTATACTTATATTGTTCGTTGATAATTTCATAATTAATTTTGTCATTTCAAATAAACCTCTGAAGAAATTTTCGTCACTAATCAGTCATAAAATATTTGTTGCTAATTTCATAATTAATTTCATCATTTCAAATAAATTCGCGACGAAATTTCTGTCTCTAATCAGTCACAAAATATTCTGCAATTTGAGCCAGCATATTTGCCCCTAAATATTTTGTTGCTAATCCGTTGCCAATATTTTTTTATAGCAACGACCAAATCATCACTAAATTTGTTGCTAAAATATTACTAAATACCTCTAAAATAACAAACCTTTCAAATAAAATAATATTTAGAGCGTTCAAAATCTGTGGATAGCAAATTTCAAATCACATACTTATGGTGCAAAATATCAAAAGCAGCTATCAACTATTCTTAAGAGAACCTATATTCATCAACTATTGTCATCGCACAATTTGTACTATTAAAAAAGACAGACAACATCATAAGTTAAAGCTACAAGACACTGATTAAGGATACCCTCACCACTTGAAACTACGAGATCAACGACGTCCTCATTAGTAGTAGCAGGGGGCGCCATGGGTGTCACAAGTGATGGATTGCCAATAGCCACTTGTTGTACTCGCTTCATAATAACCGGAAGAAAATGATTAGTAAGGGCATGAATCATTTCTTTTACAAACACATCCATATTTCTTGTTGATGTTGATTGAGAAACTGAAGGTGCTACAGATGATGAGGCACAAAGATTCTTCCCGTAGTAGATTTTTGCTTCAGATCCAAGACCGTATATTCTTTTCTCCCTCGGCAGCTTGGTAGTATGATTCCCATTGATCAATATCAAATTGAGAGCTTGTTTTTCCCATAAAATTTCTTCATATTTTTCCTGTAACAAATTGAGATAAAGAGAAAACATTAAATATTAAGAATAAAACTGCAAGTTATAGTTCTGACAACACAATATCTCTGAATACTTGGTCCCCAACAAACACATGAAGACTTTGCATTCTGGTTCTTGAAGAATCCACAAGTTTGGTACAAATCAATTTTTCTATTGGAGATCTTGGAAAGACCCTACATAAGAGAATTCGATAAATGAAACGAGGTTGGAGTATGGGGAAACAACAACTTTAGCCTGCTAACTCAAAGGCTGGAAATGGTCCCGATTTGTACTTTTTGTTATGATTATTTGGAAGAGAAGTGAATCAACAAAGTGTTTAGGTATGACATGACCCTAGTTAGTAGTTTTTTGTAAAGTCTAAGATGTGGAATCCCCTAATTTATGCCACTCGGTGATCACATTATATGGTACTAAAAACTTTCTGTACTATTTTATCATTATCTGAAGTTTTTGAAACTCTACAGATCTAAAAGTTAAAAACATTCCTAGGAAACATGCCCAGAAATCATTCCCATAAAACATTCCCATTCTTGAAGGGTGCTCAATGTTAAAAACATTCCCAGAAATAGAAGAGAAAATTAATCGTTTAGCAGAAGCTTTGAGTGACCTGCAACAATTGATGAGTATTGGTCAACTAACCACATTTATATTTCTTAATGCTACTACTTCCAACAACATTTATATGTCTTAATGCTACTTGCAAGAGCATAAACAAACAACAATTACCCTTTTCTCAAAACAAAACATCATAAACCAACAACATAAACCAACCATCTCAAAAAAAATGTCTT
Source organism: Solanum sitiens (assembly GCA_016801875.1). Taxonomy (NCBI): domain Eukaryota; kingdom Viridiplantae; phylum Streptophyta; class Magnoliopsida; order Solanales; family Solanaceae; genus Solanum; species Solanum sitiens. Next base: position 881,759 of record JABWTJ010000329.1, read on the forward strand.
TTTGCATTTTCAACAGCAAAAACTTTCGCATCTAATTGTCTTTTTGCATTTTCAATCAAGTTTTTCCTTCTAATAAGCAACAACATGCACATCTTCATATAGGTTTCAAAGTTATGAACTTATATGGACAATTCGATAGAGTTCACCAACAAACAATTTTCCATCAAGACCATGCGTATAGACATGCAAATGTAACTCGTTTGGTGTTAGATTTCGACCCTTTTCAATCGCCTTTACAAAAGAAAAATTAAAATCACTTTTAGATTCAAAAATATCTATTGCATAATGTATATTTAAATGCAAGTGTATATATCAGATAACCTCAACTTATATAATTCGGGAGATAGATACTTACAAATTTCTTGTGATGTTCTCCAATAGAGATAGAGTCACCTGTGTGAGTCCTAACAACAACTTCACGGCCGTCATGATGATTGTTTGAATTTGTTTCTGACTTTTCAATAGACTCATCACTTCCCCAGAGTTCTATCCATCTTTCCTAAACATGCTCAGGTATGTTACTTATATAATTTGGGAGATATATACTGCATGTCTAAACAAAGAAACTTTAAGTGATGTGGAACTATAAACACAACATGCATGAGAGATAATTATCCAATGTCACAATAAAATACAGGCAGACCCACATAATATCATGTTGTATGACAATGAAATGAGACTAGCAAATGACAATCACCAAGAAAAAGATAGCAAGTTCAATGTTTTTCACAGTACGATGAGAGCATTATTCATTGTTGACAATGCTGGCAGCAGTTATTTACTACATATGGAAGGCATCAACGAAACAAACATGTAATACAGAAAACATGGATAGAGAGTATGCTAAAAATACCTCTTAAAAACCTTGTAGATCAACTAAAAACACTTATTCCTGCATATGAAAGAGTGAAATAGTTATCATATAGTTTGGTTAGAAGGTTTACACAAAAACTGAGCTTCAGAAATGTATATTAGATTCTGAAAATTTGAATACAATCATAAAAAATGATATTAGGGAAATAGAGAAGCCTTTTAAGAGGAAAATGATATTAGGGAAATAGAGAAGCCTTTTAAGAGGCTGAAAAGTTGAATGCCATCAGATCACGTTCTTCTGATAAGGCACCTAGACCTAATGGTTATATTATGTCATCAAAGCTGGTATGTACAACACTCATGTAAATGACCACAAAGCATAGCATCTGTTTCAGTTTTCTTAGTAACAAGGAAGAGAAATTTATCCACATCGATTATGAAAATAGAGTTTATAGCCCCTCGTTCAACCAACCTCTCATACATCCACACGCTCTAGATTAGTCATGTTCCTATTAATGCTTAAACAAACAGAACTATTAGTAAAAAAGTACAAGTTGATTGACCAAAAGTACTCTAATTCATATTCATTAAATTTAGTCAAAATATACAAATCGAACTACCAAAAATAGTGAGTAATAAAACAACTACTAGAGAGATAACTCGGAGAAGCTTCTATTATTCTACATTTAACTACAATAGATGGTTTTATCCACTTAGTCACTATGCTCCACTATTAAATTAAGCTCCTACATCCATTACAAAGTAACCCCAAATTAAAGCCTCATCCGATTTACTTTTCTTTGCTTCTGTATATGTATTTTCCTAGTTTCCCTCGTTGTAGAAGAGCACAAAGGAATTTAATAAATCCAGTTGAGATGAGCTTTTGAAGCCATACAAAGACTTCATCTCCTTTAATTACTCCTTCAATGCTCTGTCTCTGTTTTGTAAGTCTTGTTTTATCAACTTTAAACATAACTCATTATCCTAAGCACTGTGAATTCATCCAGCAAAAACTTATCTCAAAGAACCCACAACAACAAAATAAAAAAGAAAGAAAAAATGATGGAAAAATCCAACTTCAGTGTCGTAAAAGAATGTAATTTGCATATGAAGGGTATCTTAAAGAACATTGTTGTTTTAGTGTTGTAAAGAATGTAATTTTTTATAATAAGGTATCTCAAAGAGAATTTAACAAGAATTTTACTATGGGCATGAAAAGAGATGTTAACTACTTGACAACATTGAGGCTCGTGCAAGCTTGCTACTATTATATCTTTTGAAGGGAAGTATTAGTGGAATTGGTCAAGTTGTTTCTGTGAGTTCAATTTGTGGAAATAGTCTCTAGCAGAAATGCAAGGTCATGTTACGTAAAATAGACCCTTGTAGTCCAGCCTTTCTTTGGACCCTGTGGATAGCGAATACTTAGTTCACCGAGCTTTTTTTTTGTAAGTTGGTACTGTGGTTAATGTTAAATAGTGCTTGTATCCTTGAGTTTATAAAACTTGGAAAACAGGACCATTAATAAGGTGAGGAAACTATACATTTCAATTTTCAATTTCAGCATATGAGACAGTTATTGCAACAATTTTCCTATACAACAGAAATATACTAAAAACCTCTTTACAACAAAACTTGCTATAAAAATAAACTAACCTCAATTTAAACAAGTTTCAATAGATTATATGAATCCTCAATTCTAAATCTTATCCCAAGCAAATATACCTCATGTTTATTTCTTGTCACCACCCCACATTTCAATGCTAAACAATAGAAGTAACAAGTATTCAATACAATTCCTTTTTTATTCAGCTCATTAATCAACAAGTTAAATGGAACTTTACTGGGAAACTTTCCATCTTCCATCATAAGAACAAAACTAACAACGCCTTCTCAACTTCTCCCTCCAAAAAAAGTACATGAATGAGATTAGAGAATGTGAATGCCTTCGAAGAATACCCAATTTTAACAATCTCATATAAATCAAACCAAAGGGATGCCTAGATTTGATCAAATTTTAACCACTTAGACAAAAATGAGAATAAACACAGAAGAAATCAAACTAACAAGAAACAACGCCATTTTTTGCATCGAATAAGCTACTACATAAATGAACCTAAACAACCAAACACCACAACAATGTAACTACTGCATATTTAACCGAATCATGATTAATTTAATGATACAAGCAAACTAAGGTATCACACATGCTTATCATTGACATGAAATCCAACAAATACGAAGTTATCTCAGGAGGCAGCAAGGAGAAAACTAGATAAACTTTTTGGAATAAGATTAGACCATTTCAAAGCTATGTGAATGACCCAAAATAACATTTTATCCATTTACATACCACAGTTCAAAGGTGAGCAGGATCGAAGCTTCAGATGGGAGCGTCCACCTGAGATTGAGAAGGAGACAAGAGCTTCCACCTAAGGCAAAAGCTTGAGAAGGAGACGGAGCTTTCACCTAAACTAGATACCAAGTATGTGCAGAAGCCATTGTTAGGTAGTTAGCTGCCTCTAAAATCTCACCGAATCAGAAGAAATGGCAGAAGCTTTCACCTAAGCAAGGATATGAAGCTTTCACCTGAACCATGAGTCGGAATCACCTCAGCGATTTCACCGGAGGAGGCGGGAGCTTTCACCTGAGAATTTTCACCTTTCACCTTTCACTAAGAGTAAACCCTATTATTTAGGGAAAATGTGTTTTTATTTCCTTTTTTTTTATATCGATTGAAAACTTAGTTAAAAGCAACAAACTTAGCGACGGATTATGACATCCGTCACTACTTAATAAATGTATTTACTTAAATTAAATTCTAGCGACGGATTTTTTTGTCACTATATAATTTAAATTTCATAAAAATATATTTATAATTCTAACAACGATTTTTTGTCGCTAATTTCGTCCCAGAATATTAATAAAGTTTTCACGCCTTTGTTGCGAAATTCGTAGCGAAAATTAGGGCGCCAAAGTTTTCTGCTTTTTTTTTGCGACTAAAAAAATATTCCGTCGCAAATCCATCGCTATATCATAACTCAAAAAAATATTTGTAATTATTGCAACAAAATGGTTATTCGTTGCAAATCCGTTGTTATATAGTGACGGAATATAATTCGTTGCTAATATCCATCGTAAAACACTATTTTTTTAGTAGTATCAAACTTTGTACATTTAGAAATCATGGAATTCCCACTTAATTCTGATCTCGAGCATGCACCTGTTCTTTTACCTTTCCAACCTCGATTGTGACTGCCATTTTCAGTTGCCTCAACATCTGCCTTTGAATTTTCTAAATCTTTAGTTAGTGCATCCAAGCGAGCATTTATGGATTCCTTCCTTGTTAAATTGGTTGTACGCTCTTCTTGGAACAAAGTCAATAATTGTGCTAATTGTTGTTGGATTAGATCTCTTATAACTTTCGAATCTTGTACCAAGTTGTTATGGTCCCCTGATATGGATCTGGTTAACCCAAAAAAAGTCAAGTTTGAATGGAAGAAAGCTTGTGAGAAAGGCTTCCAAAAGTTGAAAGATAAGCTTACCTCCGCTCCGGTGTTGACTTTACCAGAGGGTACCGAAGGGTTTGTGGTGTATTGTGACGTTTCTTGAGTAGGTTTGGGTTGGCTCCTTATCCAACATGGTAAGGTTATAGCATATGCCTCTAGACAACTCAAGGTGCATAAGAAGAACTACCCAACTCATGATCTTGAGTTAGCGGTCGTAGTGTTTGCCTTGAAGATATGGATACACTATCTATATGGAGTGCATGTATATGTGTTTACCGATCATAAGCGTCTCCAATATGTGTTAACTCAAAAAGAGTTAAATCTCCTACAAATAAGGTGGTTAGAGCTTTTGAAATATTATGATATGAGTATCATTTACAACCTCGGGAAAGCCAATGTGGTTGCGGATGTTTTGAGCTGAATGTATATGGGTAGTGTAGCCCATGTTGCAAATGATAAGAAAGAGTTAGTTAGAGATGTTCATAGATTTTCCCGGTTGGGTGTTCGACTTGAAGATACTCCAAAAGGGGGTTTCATGGTTCATCATAACTCTGAATCATCTTTACTGGTTAAGGTGAAATCTAAGCAACACCTTGTTCCTCTATTGATGGAATAGAAGGAATCGGTTCTTAGTAAATCAAATGAGTCATTCTCCCAAGGGGAGGGATGGGGTACTAAGGTACCAAGGTAGATTGTGTGTAACAGATGTAGATGACTTAAAGAGGAAAATTTTTCGAATAGGCTCATAGTTCCCAATATTCCATTCATTCGGGTGCCACCAAAATATACCGTTATCTTCAAAAGATCTATTGATGGAATGGTTTGAAGAGGGATATAGCAGAATTTGTGGACAAATGTCCTAATTGTCAACAAGTCAAGAATGAACATCAAAGACCGGGAGAGTTGACTTAAGATATACTTATTCCTACTTGGAAGTGGGAAGATGTAAATATGGATTTTGTTGTGGGTTTGCCTTGTACACGAAGGCAATATGATTCGATTTGGGTTATTGTTGATAGATTGACCAAATCAGCCAATTTTATTCCCGTCAAGACTACTTATTCGTCGGAGGCATATGCTAAGTTGTATCTTAAGTAGATTATGAGAATGCATGGAGTTCCTATGTCTATTATTTCAGAAAGAGGTACTCAATTTACTTCTCACTTTTGGAAAGCATTCCAAAGTGGGCTTGGTACCAAGGTGAAACTTAGTACTGCATTTCATCCACAAACGGATGGTTTGGCAGAACGAACCATCCAAACCTTGGAGAACATGCTGAGGGTATGTGTCATTGACTTCAAGGGTAATTGGGATGACCATCTACCATTGATTGAATTTGCCTATAATGATAGTTATCATGCGAGTATTTCCATGGTACCCTTTGAGGCCCTTTATGGGAGGAGATGTAGATCTCCAATTGGGTGGTTTTAGGTAGGTGAGTTTTCTCTAATAGGTCCCGAAGCAATCTATGAGGCTGTGGAGAAAGTCCGACTCATAAGGGATAGATTGAATACAGCCCAAAGTCGGCAAAAATATTATGCCGACAATAAAAAGAAGGAACTTGAGCTTATGGTAAGTGACTTAGTCTTATTTTAAAATAACGCCCATGAAATGGGTGATAAGGTTAGGTAAAAAGGGAAAATTAGTCCCCGGTATGTGGGGCCATATGAGTTGTGAAACGTGTCAGAAGTGTTTCCTATGAGTTGAAATTACCTATTGAGTTGGCTCTGGTGCATCCGGTGTTTCATGTGTCAATGCTCAAAAAGTGCATAGGTGATCTGGTGTCTATCCTTCCTCAAAGAAGGTTCAGAAGTTGATGCTAACCTTTCCTATGAGGAGGTCCCGTTGAGATTTTACACCGGCCAATAAAGAGGTTGAGGAATAAGGAAGTAACTTCCGTAAATGTTATTTGGAAGAATCATCTTGTGGAAAATGCTACTTGGGAGGCCGAGGCCGATATGATGTCACGATACCGTCATCTTTTTCCTTCCTCTTCTAGTCAAGGTTGAGGTCAGTAATTTCTCCTAGTTTAGGTTTATGAAGGGTCATAAGTTCTGTGAAGTTTTAGGATTTCCCTTAATTATGCATGTTCTTGTGAAAATCCATGTTTCATGTGTGTCTTGAATTATTTGTTCTTCATACTTTATGGTACTTGATTATATGGTTGGTATAGTTGAGTTATGTGATATTTCATGTGAAATTGCTCAAGTGTGAAGTGATGAAATGATATATTGCTCTTTGTTGAATATATTAAGCTATATGAGTAGTAGAAGGACATTCCTCCTTGCAAAAATGTGAAATAATGAAATATGTACATAATTGGTAGTTGGCATAGTTTCTATCTCATAATGACGCATTGTTGTGTTGGAGAATGAATTGAGTGTTTCCTCCTTTGTTATTGAATTATCCTTATGTATCATGTGTTTGTTGGGCTACTAGTCCTGTTGTCATAGTTTCTAAAAAGATGTTTAAAAAGTCATTCGAGGATGAATGTTCCCCGAGGGGGGGATATTGTTATACCTTAGAAATCCAAAGACATAGGATAGAGCCTCACCTAGTGAATAAGGTCTAAAAGGGTGTTTCCAGGCCTAAACAAATGTAAATAACTTTATTTGGAAGTATTAAAGCCTAAATGTTAAAAAAGGACCATGACGTCCGGGGACTAGTGAAAGTGCTCTAGTGTGCCTTTAGTTGATGGAAGTGGTTTGAAGAGTCCTAAGAAGGTTAAACCTTGTAAAGATCCACCTAGATGTTATTATCATGTATATGTCCTACCTTGGTAAGTAGGATGCCGTCCTTTCAGTGTGAGGGGTTGACAGCGGATTCCATATTTAGCTCACATGGTCTAATGTCAGTTATGGCGAAGTTTCCGAAAGTATAATGAAAATGAAAGTAAGAAGATGAACACTAACTAGGATTACTTATGAGGTGTTACTTAGTGTAGGTGAGGGTATGAGACTTTACCTATACATTGCACAAGTGGACCTTGAGGGGAGTTCTAGGGTGGGTTCTTTATGTACATATGTTATGAATGAAATGCATAATGTTGGTCTTATATGATGTTGGTTTCACTTGATATACATTATGTTGGTCTAAATCGTTATGTATGATGTTGACTACAGTTGTAATGATGTTATATGAGGTAAATGCAATACTTATGATCTCTTTGCTAGTTTACTTTGTTTATGTGGGGTTATGGGGCTTCATATACACACTGCACAAGTGGGCTTGGATTGAGGTTATGTATAAGGTCTTGTGATGTTTTGATGAAATGGACTCTAAATCATGAAATGTTGATTATGCTTTATCATGATGTTACTCTTGATTATGAAACATCAATATGTCTTAATGTTGTGTGATATGGACTTGTATATGTTCTTGGAATGTTCATGAAGGCTTTCAAAGCTAACTTAGCATGCTTATAATCAAAATGTCCCTTTGTGCATGTTTTCAAATGATTTACTTGCATATGTTTCCATAGTTAGTACATTTGGTTTGTACTAACCCATATCTCTTCTATTTCTACAAGAATGTAGGTTCGGGACATTGAGGTGCTTCAAGGACATTCTCAAAGAAGCTTGGATTGTTCCCAAGTTGGTGAGTCCTCAAGTCCGAGGACGAAACCTTGAATCTAACTTTTGTCATTTTACTATGTTTAAAGACATTGATCTATTTCTCCTATTTCAAGAACTATATTGTATTATTTTATAAGATATTTTGTAATTATGTAAGGGCTAGGTCCCATTTCTCGTACTCTTATGTTTAGATGGTCATATGAGACAATTAAAGATTCTATTTCGATATATGTGAAGTGAAGTTAAACTTCAAAAAAAACTTTTAATTTTCAGCCTTTTATTTACCTATGATGCAATGATGTATGCTAAGGGCTTGTCTAAGGCCTCTTCGAAGAAAAAGATGGCGGTTACGATTAGGGGGTACTCTCCGGTCGTGAAAACATAGGTCTAGCTAGTGGATCCATTAGTCTATATGAACCGGTCTTCATTAGGAAAGTAGACCACCTCTTTATGGTGTGGAGACTTATGAAACCGGATTCCATGACAAGCTCTAATGGTCTATGTTGGTTAATTAATTATTCACATTATGTGAGATGTCATTGTGGTTACTTGATAGGTTCCACAACATATGGGTAGTAGTATGCGATGCTACTTATGCATTGCATTAGTAGGCTTTGAAGGAAATCATAGTGAGTATCTCTAAATCCCAATGACTATGTTATGAAAGTGTTTAAAAATAATTAAATTAAGAATTTCGTATCTTATATGCTTAATTGTGATATGAATGTTATACTTGGGTTATATTATGAGTCATTTTCCCTTGTCTTGTCTTATGAAATGTTATATTCTTAGTATGAATATGATGAAACGGTGACAGTAAAGGAATGATAAGTGCACTCTTGGCAACTCTAATGTGGTGCGTTAGTGTGGATGGTGGTATGTGATGTCATCCATACGTTGCACAAGGTATAACATAAGGGTCATCTGGAGTGAAGGTTAAAGGTAAAGGTAAAGGTTCTTAATGTGATATTATCTAAATGTGTTGTTATGAGTTATATGATGTTGGGACTTCTGTATGATGCCTTTTATGTATTTTTTCATGATATTTCAAAAGTGGCATGAATGCATGATTTCTAAAAAATGTCCCCTTTTAAAGCATGTTTTGTCATAGTTATCATACATAGTACATTTTAGTGTACTAACCCATATTCTTCATGTTTTTACTACAAGTGTTGATTCCGGTAAGTCATCCCGTATAGCTAGTTGAAGTGCTTCGATTTCTTTCCTCAAAGACTTGGTATGTCCTCATGATTCGAGGATATGATTTAATTTTTTTCCTTATTTCTAGTTAAAGACTTTTAATAGTTATTTTTTATTGTAAAGGGTTGTGTCCCTTTTATGTTTGAGATTGTGTATAAGATGGCCATCTGAGACTTAGACTTTTGATGTACTTAAAGTTTTATCTTAAATGAAGTTGAAATAATTTAGACTTAAATAAGCTTTTAATTTCGCACTCTTTCAATATGGAATGTAATGAATGATAAGAGGCTTGTATGAGACCCCTGTAAGGGTCAAATACGCCTTGTGTACGACTCGGGGATGCTCTCAGGTTGTGAAAAAACATGGTATCAGAGCATAAGATATTAGGAATGGTTTCTATGATTAATGTCTAACATTCTATGTCTAGTAGAGACTTGTTCATCGGTGTGAGTCGCGAAACATCTATGAGCGAGATGATATAGGACGTTAGAAGTTTCACTTTCTTCATTACTCTTTTGTCGTGCAATAGAGCTTAACTCCATTAGATCACTATCTTAATTCATTGTCTGGTGGTCTTCTAGATGTGACTACTCGAAGGGCTAATGCTTCATGGATTCGAGGGTGAAAAGGTACGTGGAGATGCTATTGTTGTAATGTGACTAGGTAAGAGTTGTTATAGTTGAATGAAATCCTTTGGTTTGGATAAGTTGCTTTATGGTTATGTGTAATGTTGGTATAATGTTATGATGAAGATTTGATGATTGTTGAAGGAATGTGATGAATAGTGAGGGTTCAAAAGATGCCTAGAGTTATGTTGTTAGTAGATCATCTTATGTGGTTAGAGATGAAGATTAAGTTATGAATTTTTCCGACCTCAGGATTGAATGAAATGATGTTTGAAATAGTTTGTATATGCTTGATCCCAAGAGAAGGATGATGTGCTTAATTAGCAAGGTCGGTGAGTATTTTTGATGTTCATGAGTTAGGTTTGTATGAGTTTCCACATTACGAGTGGTGTAGTGGGTTTAAGAAGTATGAGACCTGGATGATGCTTTGTAACGGTCCTAGTAAGATTTGTTGTTATGAAATTTGGCTAAGATATTTATCCGGAGGAAGGCACCGGTAGATGATTGTTTACTATGACTTATAGTGTTTGATGAGATCCTTGTAATGTTGTTCATGTTAGCCTAAGTATGCGTATGAGTTCTTCCTTAAGTGGGGGATGGTATGTTGTTCATGAGGTTGTAAAGGTTTCCGATATCCTTATCACTCTCTTCTATTCGTATTCAAGCTTGAAACCTAGAATTCCTTGTAATTTGTTTCATGTTTCGGAGTCATGAAGTTTTAATTAGATTTTCATGACTTCCTTATGATATGCATGTTTTAATTGAATTATTTTCTAAATGAGAAAATGAGTTTTCAGTAATTGTGTTCCTCATGTTTACATGCACCTATAATGATTCGCTTAATTATTTCATGAGTTGAAATGTTGAACATGCTCAAAATGTGTTCTTGAAAATGTTGCATGATTGTGCTTTTATGAGAAATTTGCATGATGTGCTTAATAATGTTGAAGTAATCATGATGAGATGTGGAAAAGGAAGTTCCTCCAATGAAATGAAGAATATGAAGTTTTGATTGCATAATGAGTTTGTAGATGTAGCTCCTACTTTCTTGTTGTGTTTTGAGCTTGTTGATGTGGAGTTGGTGGTTCCTCCAATACTTATGCATTTATATTTATGTTGCATGCATTATTGATGAGCTTCTAGTCTCGAGTCGTTTTTCCATAATATTTTTAAAGTGTCATTCGGGGACGAATGTTCCCAAGTGGAAAATAGTATCACGACTCAGAAAATTATAGGATGAACTAGAGCCTTGACGTGTGATTTAGTGTGACTTTATGTAACATTTTGAAATACCGAGGTCATATGACAAGACTTAAATGGTCTCCTTAGGATCTAAACCAGTGTTCCTAGCCAATTAGGCATATTTGGAGTCTCTGAAGTGGTGTTGGAACCAAAACTCCTAAACATCCGGCAAATTGGTTCATAAGAGGGCTAGAGTGTCCTTTTTGATTTAACCAAGTTAAAGAGTCAGAATTTGGTAAACAGTTGTAACCATAGGTGTAAAATATTGTGTGGGATGGTTTCATGCTGGAAAAGTCAGGGTACGACTCCTCGAGGACCAAACGAGGACCCTCGAGGAGGACCCTTGAAGCAGCAGGGCATGACGGACCCCATGACGGGGCGTCACAGGCGCGACGGGTTGTCGAGGCATCCGTCGTGCCAGCCTTAGCTCCTGGGGAAAAGCCTCCGCCTGCACAAGTCTCTGACCAACGTGACGGATGTGCAGGACGGAGGGATGTCAGTCCTTCACGCCCACGACGGACCGTCGTCGGGGATCCATCGTGAAAGGTCTGTGGAAGTTTCGGAAAAGTTAGTTTTAGTTAGTTAATTAATTAAGTGACTTAGGGGTAATTAGGGGTTTAAGAGAGACTAATTAAGTGACTTAAGACCCTACTATAAATACCCCAACCCTCATTAGCCTAATCATTCTCTCAAAAACAAAACTCTCTTCCTTCTCTCTACTTTCTCTCTCTATTGGAAGACTCCATTGGAGATCAACTTGGGAAGATCTTTGGGGGCTGGATTAGCACGAAATTCACCATCAAAACGTCATCAAACCTTAAGGTATGGGATCTAATTCGCCTTTGAGATTCTTTCCTCAAAGGGTTCCTTCAAAGCTTTTTCCAAAAAGTTGAGTTTCTTATGGGTTTCATCCAAATCCGAATTTGATCATGTGAATTGAGTTAATTAGGTATTCCTTGGGTTAGAATGAATAGATTATAATGAATTGTAACTTGATTATGGTTAATTGATGTAGTTTGATCTAGATTGTAGGTGATGACCCCTAACCCTTAACCCTAAATGTAGAATTGATATGGATTAGGTTGAGTTTGATAGAATTGATCTCCTAATTAGTTAAATGGTCTTTAATGGTTGTCATTGCATTGATTATGGATCTATTATGATGAATTGAAATTCTTCACACCTATGTTTTTGAATATTGAATCTAAATTAAGAAGTTACACTTGAGGTCATGTTATTAAGCTTTGATGTAGTATTGCTTCATAGTATAGTGCTTCTTTTTGATTAGTTCTCGTGATTTGTTATTGAAATTCATTGATGTGATGATCTAAGATTGGTTGATCTATGGGTTGATGGTAAGGCCCTTTATTGATGGATTATGGAGGAGTATGGGTATGTCTTGATGATCCTAGCCTTTACTTCAAATTATGGTTAATTGTCATCAAGTGATAATGTTATGTTGAAGTATGCTTTGATTGATGTGATAAGTTGATATGATACATGAATTGATATGCTTAGGTTGGTTGTGAGGTTGCTAGGTGTAATATAGGGAAGTTGTACGATGTGCCCTATTATGATGAGATGTACGAGGGTTGACTTCACCTATATGAATTGTTAATGAAAGGACTTATTCTCATACAATTCTTATTGAGCTATAATAAGATTATACGAGGGATTGACCCTCCTATCTAATTAAATTGAGAAAATTAATAAAGACTAAAGATTTCTCTAAATGGGGACTTAGCTTAGCACCGAGCGATCTTGACAATGGGAGGTGATGACTTGTCCCTAGAAAGGAAAGATTCATCCTAGAAGTTGCCCATGTGACGATAACTCCCATGTATGTGGGATGTGTCACTTTAAGGGATTCCCATGAGGAGCGGCCCATATTACCAAATGGTATAAATAGGGATATCTACCTCTTAGTTCTTGAACTATGTTGCCACCATAGGATACTAGCTAGTGGATCCACCTAGATAGCTATGTTTACATTAGGTTCTACCTTGGCCGGTAGACCACCTTCCATCGGTGTAAGGTTTCACGACACCGGATTCCACATTCGATTATGTGGTCTATGTCGGTTAAGGAAAATGTTCCCTAAACTAAAATGAATGAATAAGGTATAGGCTAATCAAAGTAACTTGAGAGGTTGGCTATAGCTTAGGTAGGGGTATGGGACTCTACCTACGCCTTGCACTAGTTTGCCTTGATAGGAACTTTGAGAGGTCAATATTATATATGTAAAGAGATGGTATGATGTAAATGGTTTGTATGTTGAATAACATGCTTATGAATATAATGTTGTTGTCTTTGCTTGAAGAAGGACGTATTATGATATGAAGAGTATGTTGGTAAGCAAATTGCTAATTGTAGTCTTGGTAGGTTACTTGATTGAGTAGGAGACATGGTAATTTTACTTGATCATTGCACTTGTGACTTATTGAAGGTTATCATTAGTATACCTTGCTTTGCTATGGTTTAATTGCATATGTAGTCTATTATATTTTCATAAATGTCCCTTTTTAAATATATTTGATTGGTAATTGTATATGAGATTCCATACTTAGTACATGTGGAGTACTAATCCCTTTTCTTTCCCTTTTCCCAAACATTTTAGGTTCGGGTCGCTGAGCTTGATACAAATTGCTAGGAAGGAAGACTTGGGTATTTTGCCATCCAAGTGGTAGGTCCTCACTCTCTCGAGGACGTGGCCGATATCTCTCTTTTATGATGTGTAGTTACTATGATTCTATGTTGACTCTGTTATTCTCTTCAGACGATGTAGTAGACAGCCTATATGCGGCTTCTTTCATTTGATGTAGGGCTATGCCCAAGACTTATTGTAATCGATAGATGGTTTATGAGATGAGACGGTTTTATGACTATTATTTTCTAAATATATAAGTGTATGAAATAAAAGTAGAAGACTAAGTAATCTTCGTATATGAACAAGTCTATGTATACTTGATATATATAATGATGTGTATGTAGAGGTCTATGTAAACCTCCGAGTAGTTTTAGATAAAAAGTTTTTAATTCTTTCTGATTTTTAGTCGATGAATGCTATGACGAAGCTAAGAGGCTTGTCTTAGTCCTCCGAGAGGACGACGACGCCGGTTACGTCTAGGGGGTAAACCCGGATGTGACACTTTATGTTGAGTACTAGAATGTTTTGGGACTTTTTTGAGAAAGGAAGAAGCCTACGGTTCTAACAAGGACCTAGACTAGCAATATTGGGTGAAAGAAATCGTGTTCTTGATAGGCCTTTTTGCTATGGGAAGCCTTGGTCACCCACTGTAATGGGCGAGTCTCCCAATGACTCCCCACCTCACCTAGTGACTGCCCACTTAGTAAGCCACTGAAAAAATTGGGCGAACCAAGTGCGTGTTTGGAGAGTCGCCTAGTGCACTTGGCAAGCACAAGGTTCAAAAGGGGCAAACTAGATGCATGATAGACAAATAGCTTGGTGTTTCGCCCTTCTCCCCTCCAATCTCCCAACGGCCAGCACTTGTAGGAAGCTTACTGGAACAAAGGGCGAACCTAGGGTGCATTTGTGAGTTGCCTAGTGCACTTGGCGAGACCAAGGTTCCAAAAGGCGAGTTTAAACGGGCAAGGGGCAGATTTTTAAGTTACATCTTGTGCGGTCGACTTCAAATTATTATATCTATTAGCTATAAACAAATTAGGTGGTCCATTACCTATCCAATACTAGCTCTTTGAGTCCTCTTTCCAACGACACTAAGTTTTCCCTATTCCGATCTCGGGGTTTTATTCAATCTCATGGGTTCCTTCACCAAATAGTTTTAAAAGGTTCATAATGGAATTTTACAGTTATATTGATGTTAAATTTGTGTTTTAAAGTGAAATTACTCCATGAACCCATGATTCCTCCCTTTTCCTAATTTATGACTTATGAAGTGGTTATTTGGATAATGAATGTATGTTAATGGAGGTATCTTGATGTGGTATGAATGAGAATTCAATGAGGCTAATAATAATGTTATGAATGGATATGTTATATTATTTAAAGTTTTTTCTGTAATTGTAATTTATGAATGATAATGACAAACTATGAAGGATTCTTCAATGTAAAATATATCTTGAGTTGGTAGAGCTTATGCATCCTTTTCTTGTGTGAATGAGTATATTGTTGATTGTTGAACCTTGGTTCGGTAGGCTAGTAGAACCCTTCAATACATGCTTATAAATGAATCTTGTATCGGTATCGGTAGGCTTAAAAAAACCTTTCATTTAATGATGGTAATGAACCTTGGGTTCAGTACGCCTATGGCACACTTCCATGAAGGTTAATGATGAGCCTTGAACTCGTAGGCCTTTGGCACCCCTTCAAGAGGAGTTAATGAGCTTTGTTAAATGAACCTTGAATCGGTAGGATCATGTGTTAATGAATGTAAATGGAGTTGGTAGACCAATGACACCTTTCATATGTGATAATGTCATAGAACTATTCTATGGGAATGTAGGCTAAGCACCGAGTGGATTTGGTAGATTGAAACTCCCCCGTAGTAAGGCATGGGTTTCACTGATCATCTACCTTATCCCTTAAAGTATGTGCCCGCATACCGAGCAGATTTGGTAGATGAAAACTCCCCCATAGTAAGGCATGGGTTTGATTGATCGTCTACCTTATCCCATAAACTATGCGCCCACATAGGTCTAGCTAGTGGATCCATTAGCCTATATGAACCGGTCTTCCTTAGGCAAGTAGACCACCTCTTTTCAGTGTGGGGACTTATGAAACCGGATTCCATGACAAGCTCTCATGGTCTTTGTTGGTTAAATTTTTATTCCCATTATATGAGATGTCATTATGGTTTCTTGATAGGTTCTACAAAGTATAGGTAGTAGTATGGGATGCTACCTATGCATTGCACGAGTAGGATTTGAGGGGGATCATAGTGAGTATCTCTAAATGCTAATGACTATGTTATGAAAGTGTTCAAAATGAAGTAAAATAAGAATATTGGCTCGTATATGCTTAAATGTGATATGCATGCTTTACTTGGGTTATATTATGAGTTATTTTTCCTTGTCTTGTCGTATGAAATGTTATGTTCCTAGTATGAATATGACGAAAAGGTGATAGGAAAGGAATTCTAAGTCCACTCTTGGCAACTCTAATGTGGTGGCTTAGTGTGAATGGTGGTATGGGACACCATCCATACATTGCACAAGGTATACCATAAGGGTCATCCAGAGTGAAGGTTAAAGGTAAAGGTAAAGGTTCTTAATGTGATATTATCTGAATGTGTTGTTATGACTTATATGATGTTGCTACTTGTGTATGATGCCTTTTATGTATTCTTTCATGATATTTCAAAAGTGGCATGAATGGATAGTTTCCAACAAAAATGTCACCTTTTAAAGCATGTTTTTGCATGGTCATCATACTTAGTACATTTGTGTGTACCAACCTATATTTTTCATGTTTTTACTACAAGTGTAGATTCCAGAAAGTGGTCTCGTATAGCTAGTTGAAGTGCTTGGATTTCTTCCCTCCAAGACTTCGTATGTCCTCATGATTTCGAGGACAATATTTCATGTTTTTTCCTTATTTCTACTAAAAGACTTTTAGTAGTTGTTTTTGGATTGTAAAGGATTGTGTCCCTATTATGTTTAAAATTGGGTCTAGGATTGCCATGTAGACTTAGACTTCCACTGTACTTAAAGTTTTATCTTGAATGAAGTCTTAATATTTTAGACTTGAACGAGTTTTTAATTTCGCACTATTTCTATATTGAATGCAATGAATGTTAAGAGGCTTGTATGAGACCCCTTCAGGGTCAAGTACGCCTTGTTTAGGACTCAGGGGTGCTCTCGGGTTGTGACAGTGTGAGGCGTCGTGGTTATGAAAAGGTTGACTCCAGAGTGATAGTCAAGGCTAATTAAGTGTAATGGTAGTAAGACTTTTTGATGGATAGTGACGGGATAAAACTATATAATAAAAATTTTGGTTAAGTAAATTTTTGTATAGTAATTACAACTTGCGAGTGTCTAAGGTTGTGGTTTTCTAATATTTGGTGAGTAACATGGTTGTATCGATTGTTTTAAGAGATGGTGGGACACTATTCGCATAGAAATTAAAGAGATAGAGTCCTAATAAAGAAAAATAGTGGGATGTAGTACAACCTTTACAGAGAGGCGAGAGCAAGAATATTTAATTTGATTGCAAAAGCTTAAGAGATATCTTCAGAGGGGTGGATAATTGGGTTCACAGACGTGTGATTTCATTCATTTTTCTATGTCTATGATAATATTGCTACAAGTCCGTCAGATTGGTTAAAAACTATTAGAAAGGACTTGAGAAAGGAATGTACAGACATTAGCTTGAGTGTGATTATAAGTACTTTGGTTTTTTTGTTGAGTTTAGTAATGAGTATGATGAAACTTTTAGCGACGGATATTGTAATATCGACGGAGATGTGATCAATGATAAGGAAAGACCCATGAATTCATAAGAATTTTTATGGTATAAGCTAATATTGATAGATAAGGGAATTCTGTTATACAGTTGCATTCTAAATTCAGATTTTTCGTTGTATGTATACATTTGTGGTAATATATTTTGTCAAGGTATGATTTTGGTTTGTGAGAAATGATCAATTGTATCATGTATTGAACCTTTGAAAGGACTTACACCTTGGTAAATTCGTAAAGTTTATAACTATTGATTGTTAAGTACCTAAGAGAGGTTTTTTCTTAAAGGTGTTCGTAATAAATTAAATGGTAGGAGTGCTTATGATGGTTGTTAGTATTGTGAGTATGATTCACTAGTTACGCTCTTGTGTGTTTTCACTTTTGTGGGTGGATCCCTAGTGGTGGATCAGGGGTACCAAACCCTGCGATGTTTTCTTGGTTGAGTGGAAGATAGGGAAGATTTGGTTATTTCGTATGACATAACTGGTGTTTTCTTGGAGTTGTTAAAGCAATTTAGAGTTTCTACATATACCACCTTACTAATGAGAATTTATATAATATCTACCATGTGTATTTATGGTTGTCCATCAATCTAATATTTTATCTTTTCTTTGCGGTTATGTGTTGATTATGTGTGGCTGAATGTGGGGATCATTGGATTCAATTCTACTTTTCTTAAGAGGTAATCTATAATTACTAAATCTAGCTTTTCGACACTGTTGTTGGAGAGTTTGTGTGCTTCGATATATCCCACCATGAGTATCTAATTTCTAGAGACCAAACTTTTATAACTTAAACTCATGGGAAATTGGGTTGTGAGTTGCAGTTGTTGATAAGAACTATGATTGTTTGGGGTAGTATGATTGTGCTTTTGTTGGTTCTGGTTCACCTCTAATTGTGGCGAGTTTTGATTTAAGACTTTCTCATGGTTATGTGAGAAAGGATTAATCCTGATGTTTGTGTCAAGTCCTTAGTAAATGCTGAGTCCACAAGTTGGACTCATTTAGGGCTATATTTTGATGAAAATAGTGTTCTTAACACTTGTTTTGCCTCAATTACGGATGAATAATCGTGAGTTTCAGTTATTTTGAGTTTGAGACAAGGCATTAACATACTTAGAAAAAAAGAGAATAAAAAGGCATGAGGACTCCACTTGGCGACTTGACGTTAGGTCTGACTATCGCTCTTTGTTCGAGTGTGCTGAACCATGAAGGAAAGGATCAAATTGGCAAAGAAAATAAGAAGTGGTGCATCGCCAAGAAGTTCCACGAAGTAGTACCTTATTGCCCATTGATAAACAACACGAAGATGCTTGGATTAAGCGCAAACGGCGATGACACTACCAAGGAAAATCGCCGAATCGCTCGGCGATTCCAACTTACTACACTGAATTATCTGCTGTAGCACAGATTTATGAAAACTATAAATACTTATGGAGTGTTTTAGCTTAGTACCGAATATTCCCAAACTTTTAGTACTTTTTAGATTATTTTTATCAGTTTTTGAGCTCTAAGTTTGAGAGGGTTTTTGGAGATGAACTTGAATACCAAAACGGTTTCATCTCCAAGGATTTGCACTTTGATCTCTTGGATTCTTCATTCTTGGCATGTAACAAGACTTAACTCTTCATACCCACTTGAATGCAAGCTCATTTCGATCTCTTGAAGTGTGGCTAACCCCCCCCCCCCAATTCTTGGGGTGTGATTTAGGGAATATAAAGATTGTTGGTGGTTCTTTCTAGGTGATTAATTTATTGTAGTTTAATTGTGATTTTGTTTAGTAGTTTTGGATGAATTTAATGAATTTTTAGTTACAAATATAAGTTTATTTATGTGTTTTCGGCTTGCTCGAGAGAGAAGTCGTGAAACTAAGACTACTAAATTGATGGCCGGTGGAGTGGGTCGACATGACGCTCAACTTGAGAGAGTGAGCCCTAGTCTCATTCACACACACTCAGCTCGAGAGAGTGAGTGGGTTAAGGCGTAGGGTGGTCTTCATGCGGAAAGTGGGTGTCCGAAAGGAACCCATTTGAAACAGGGTAAGTTGCCTGAGAGTGAGCTTATCTCCCTTAAAGCTTAGCCTAGTCACAATTATTTAATAAATCTCCTATCGAAAGCATGTACACAACAATTTATCTCAGCCCGTATTCCCGATCACATCGAAAGAATCCCCCCTTCCATCTCTTGATTTAGACTCTTTTGTTAATTTCGTTGTTTTTTCTACCGGTGACAAAAACCCCCCATTGATATTTGACGCTTGTGTTTCCCTATCTTTGATTTATAATGTTTTTATTCGATAATGTCTTTTGTTACGAATAGTTAGAATATAAATTTACGTTTGTATTAATTCTCACGACTTTTCCTTGTCGAAATGACTCCAACCCTTGGTTGGGTTACTATACTATGGCACGTCACCGATCAAAATGGTACCGCTGCAGGGTAGTGGTGTTACATGAAAATATTTAGATTAATAAATTTTCATTCTTCCTTGTTGTAGTTTACTCATTTAATTATTAGTTTTTCTTTTTCGGGTTGAAATCAGAAGCAGGGAAGTTGGACACAGAAAGCAGCACTTGCAAGCTAACAGAGTTGCAGACATTAGAAGTGATTATGTTTGCAGATAAGATCCTAATTTTTAGGAAATTCGAAGGCGAGCATCTCATGAGGCATGTCTGAGGTTTAAGACACTTTTGAACCAATGTCCTAATCATGGAATCCCCGAGAGAGTCACTCTGGAATATTTGTACCGAAGTCTTAGTTTAGGAATTGAATAATGTCTAATCAACTACGTGCGATAGTCTAGTCCGACAACTGTATGTGACTACCGCTAAACTACTAGATAGTCTAACTGAGCCAGACTAGGAGATAAAAATAAGAGAATTAAACTTAGTAGTCCTGCTAACTCAGTTAAATGAGTTGACAAATAAAACTTCAGGATCTGGAATTCCAGTGCAACAAGAATGAATGTTGCGTTCCCCCTCACGAACAATGGAAGATTAAGAACAAGGAGCATGGATAGACCAAGGACATAATCACCCTTCTACTTTAGAAGTCCAATGAGCAACATAGGTTACTGGAAGGACTCATGGAGAATGTATTGATGTCAAAAAATCACAACCTCCCATGCTATTCTCATTCATCTATTAGGATTTCAAATGGACCAAGTGTTGATTGAACTCCATCAAGATTTCAACGAAAGGGTTGCCTGGGGAAGTTGTGGGAAAACCTGCAATTGGCGTATACTTCAAATTCTTACACACTGCAGAAGTTTGAACCTTCCTACCATCAGTCACACATGCTGATTATTCATGTATAGGAAATTTTTTACAACCTAACTCTCTTGCCATTGACTCATCAATGAAATTATGATACTACATGTATCAATAAGCACCTATAAGGATTGTTTTTCATGGTATCCAGTTACTCTAATTGTTTGATAACCTGTACTTTGAGTAAACGCTTGTAAGGAAATTGTCATGCACTCATCCACTTCTTACACTTCTACCTCCATGATTACCTCCCCATCTCCCAAAATGTTAACTAAATACAATTGTTTGTTGGATTTACAAAAATGCCCAGGCATATACTTCTCATTACACAAGAAACACAGTCTTTTAGTCCCTTTCTCATCCATCTCAACAACAGTCAATAACCTTCTACCAATATTACCATTACTAAATATATATTAGCATTTGGTTCATAAGGTTGCTTGACAGTTGTGCTAGAAAAAGTAGGTTTTTGTACACCCTGAAACCTAGATGGATTGGGTAGAAGACTAGTCTGTTTTGCTGGTTCTATTGATTCCCCAAGATTTAGTTTGAGCATGAAAAACCTCTTCCGGAAACTTATCTAACTTGTAGGCTTGCATTAAGGTAATGGGTGCTTGCATTATAATAGCTTTGTTGAGCTCTGGTTTTAACCCTCCCAGAAAACAGCTGATAGCATTTTTGTTTGGAAAATTAACCCCATTTAATAACCTATTAAACTCATCATGATATGTTCTAACATCCTCAGTTTATTGTAGATTTTTAATAGCTTCCATGGAATCTTTAAAGTCCTCCCCAAATCTTTCATTAACAGCCAATACTCAGGCCACGAAGGGTTTATAACCGAGTTCCTATACTTTAAGTATGACCTATGCCAAGCAATAGCTTCACCATCCAAATGGATAGAAACTATTATTACCCTCTGATCATATGGAACTTCATCCATGACAAAAAAACTGATCCACCTTATATAACCATGCTCTCAAATCCGACCCAAAAAATCTAGGAAAATCATATTTAGAACAACGGTAAGAAATTTACCATTAGAATTCCGAAAATCCACAGTTGCATTGCAAAACCCTTGTACTCTGTCTCCACCCACAGATGATTCTGCTCTATTCTAATCCATTTTCTTGTCCTTCTGTTTCACATTTCCTAGGGCTTGCTTGATCTCCGTTAATTCCTTATCTATCTATACATTTCTATCATTTATATTTACCATACCTTTCATCAACTTCTACAATGTTTCAGACAATTTTCCCTCCATTTCCTCTGAAGATATGTCTTGATTTTTGTCCCGAGCAACCATGATTTCTTAGTTGAGGACCATCAGCTCTAATACCAATTTATCCAATTACCAGTAATCGAAAGGATAATATCAATTAGCAGGATGAACCTCGAAGAAAAAGATAGTTATATCAGGGCAGTTTCGAGATAGAAGCTAAGAAGAACAGTGAATCAGTAGCAACTACTTTTTAACATTTCTAACTATCTAAAGCACTGTGTCTACAAGACCAACAATATTATGCGATAGTGAATGTTGGGATATTAAAGTATGACATATATACAATTATTTATTTATGTATGTAAATATTTAATAAAGATATTATACTTGATTTGTGTACCTTTTGTGCAACGAAGTGAAAATTCAAAAGCCAGAAACATTTGTTTCAAAGTCCACTTTGATTTACTAGGAAATAAAGATAATTTCATAAACTTAAATGTCTTTGTGGGTTATAGACGTTATTGGGGAGAAAATCATAAACTTTTCGAATATCTCTTTTTCACTATTTCTTACGTATGTTTTCTTGAGGAAAGTTAAACTCCTTTCTATAGGGAAGTTCTTTTATTTGCCCGGAGAAACTTAATCTATCCCTTATTAAACTTGGGGGCATGGATGCAAAGTTGGGTACTCTAACCATATTAGCAACTCAGATATCATGGTTAAGATTACTGATATGGTTGCTCGCCTTGACTCGTTCAAAGACCTACTGTTTGCTACGTACTTTTCGATGGATACTTAAGAACCTAGGGCTAATGTTGCTCGTGTTTGTCTTAATATGGATCAGATAGTGAAAGAGGTTGTCAAAATTACTACCAAATTTGAAGCTATATGAACTGCTATAGTTAACGTACAAAGTTTTATACAATTTCTTTATTGATAGTACTCTATGCTTTTTTTGGTGTTTGGAGCTTTGTTGCATACCCTCTACACTTTATTTTGCTATGATGTTTGTTCCCTAATCTTGACTTTTTGCTAATGCAATATTGGCAGGAAAATATTTTTTGTATGCATGAACATCCCTTGGATTTAAGTATCCTACTAAGGGGGAGACATATCCCTATATGAATATATTTAACAGGTACAAAGGATGTGTGATATTAAGAGGAAGACATATCCTTATATGAATATTGTTTAACGAATTACGTAACACTCATGAAGAGGCATAACATTAAGGGGAAGACAAGTATATTGTCTTCCAAGTTGACTCAATCACAATGCTCATTTTGACAGATGTACAAGTCAGGAAAGTATCTCTAGATAAAGTGTTGTCAAGATCTATCTAAAAGACGGATATTGTTAGTGTAAGATTTTAATGATAAACAATTATATCTATAAGAAATTAATACATCAAAAAGAAAAGATCTGATTGATATCAAAATAAAGACTCAAGAATAAAACTCAATCACAGACACAAGTTAAGGAGATCTAATCAAGAGCTTAAGTCAAGAAACCAAGAATGCATGGTATAAAGATATGAAGTATCCCATTAAATCACCAGTCATCCAAGATACAAGAAATCAAGGAAATCTCCACACTAAAGAAGGAAAAAGAAGATTATATCAATCCTATCCACTCATCAGAGAAAAAATCAAAGGAAGATCATCATCATCACAAATCAAGGACAAGGAAGATCATCATCATCTTAAATCAAGGTCAAGATTGGCATTTTCAAATCTGCCTTAACCTTATTCTTGGAAATATGATCATCTACTGTCTTTTTTCAAGGATCAATATACTCTTGGGTTGCCATCTCTTCTTGAAGACCAAATTAGTTGTTTCCACTCTTTATATTCAAGAGTCAACAGACGAATACAAATAATCTGAATCATCACATCTTCTTAACTCTACTTTTAATCAAGCATTGTATTACTTAGCGTTCAATTGTTTAAAAAATAGAAAGAAAAAAGAATTGTAGGTGAGACTTTGTATAAAAAAGGATAAAAAAAAGTTCGAGTGTAGACTTAAGAACTACATTCAAATCATGTACACACTTCTCAATTCAAAAGACTTGAAGAGAACACCCTTGAAACCCAGGGGGACTAAATGTAAGATTTATTCTAGATCTCAACCAGTATTCAACTACAACCTCAAACAAACTTCAGCATACTTTGAAATTGGAGTTCCAAAGTCCTAACAACTCAAACAAGAACGATGGATGAATAATTTTTGAGACTTTTTTTTTGTGATTGAGCTCAACAAGGAAGAATAACATGATTGAGAGGGAAGAAATTTTTGTCATGTTTGACTTCCTAGGTGGATTACCACGTTAGATATAGTAATAAGAATAACGTTTAAAGGGCATTTGTGGTCCAAAACATAGATGTCAAGAAGCGGCGAATATAGGATTTAAAGGTTATGGTGTCGTATCACCTTTTAAATTAATGTGTTTATTAAATCAATAAAATATTAAACCTATTTGTTACCTTACCAATAATAACTTTAGATTTCGATTCGCTTATTCCTCTTTTGAGTTTATAAAGACAAATAAAAAAAAATTACAACTTAGGGCAACCAAAAAAAATTCAACAATAGCCTCTAAATTACACTCAATGAATTTTCATATTCTAAATACACTTAATGTTGACATAATTATTTATATTTATTAATACTTCACGCTATGTGTAACTTGCTTGATAAAAAATGGCTAAAATTTTCACATACATAATTTCAGTAACAGAAACGAGGTCTTATGTTAAAATTTTTGTCTCACAACAATAAAAATCTAAAAAGACCAACAAAATCTTATGAGATATCAATGTTGTTTCTTAATGCAAAGATGTATTTTATTTTTGTAATTTTACGTTCTCGATAAGATTTAAATTATCATAGTCTAAACTATTTTTTCGTATACATTGAAATAATTTAGATATAGAACAAAGAATAAGAAAAACTCGGGGTTGTGTTTCCAAAGTTTTGACAAAAAAAAGAAGATAATTTTGGAGGAAAAGGTTTAAAATAAATCTTAATCATTTGTGTCACTATAAATCTATCTATGTTCTATCTATATATAATAGGGGAGGGAAAACAACATATGTGTCCGCGCCTCAATTCATCCTGAGATTTCAATATCGAAAAAAATCAAAATTAAAATGAAATATGTTTTTTTTTAAAAAACACATGTTAGATTCTTTAATATTTAATTTTAAAATTAAATAAAAAATGTAAAGTTTTAGAAAAAGTGAAAACAAATTCTATTCACTATTACACGTTGCTAGGAGTTTTAAAAACTAAACGAAAATAATTTTAAAACATTTCTAAAAAATAGGGTGTTTGATTTTATTATGGGAAGTTATCATATTTCAAATTTTTAATTCTTTTTAAAGTCTTTTATAGAATTATTTAAATTTTGAATTGAGAAGTTAATTAGTTTTTAAAAAAGAAAGATCAAAAATATAACATTTAGAAAAAAACGTTTAAATATAAATATTATTATTATTTAGAAAAGAACGTTTAAATATAAATATTATTATTATTATTATTATTATTATTATTATTATTATCATTATTATTATTATTATTATTTTAAGACATTTTTAAAAAATAGGGTGTGTGATGGCCATTTTTTGTGGGAAGCTATCACAATTTTTATTTTTCATTCTTTCTAAAGTCTTTTATAGAATTATTTAAATTTTGAATTGAAAAGTTAATCCATTTTAAAAAATACATATCGACAATAGAAATTGAAAAAAAATTATCTGCACCGGGTGTTTCTACCAAACTAATTCAATTTTCATTATTATGTAATTTAATGAAGTAAAATACTTGGTAATTAATTAAAGTTAAGTAAAACGAATTATAAATTTAAACACATGTAATGCATATATTGGATTGATTTAAGCGTCCGGTGCGGGTAAATTTTACCTTTAAAATTTTCAGAAATGAACGTTTTTAATATAATTATTATAATTATAATTTTTAAACAGTTCCATAAGATAGTATGTGTGATTTTATTTTTTTTGGTTGGAAGCTATCACATTTTTAATTTTTAATTCTTTTGAAGTCCATTTTAGAATTATTTAAATTTTGAATTAAGAAGTTAATTAGTTTTAAAAAAAATTAGAAATAAACGTTTTTATTGTTATTATAATTTTAAAACAGTTTAGAAAATAGGGCGTGTGATTCCTTTTTTTTTTTTTTTGGGGGGGGGGGGGGGGAGTTATCACATTTTTAATTTTAATGTCTTTTATAGAATTATCACATTTTTAAAATAGTAGGATAAATTATGATGCAATTAAGAAAAAATAAGTAATCCAAAAATAATTTGAAAATTGTGATACATTGTATAGTAAAATGTTTTCCATTTTTGTTTTTTTTCCCCTAAATTCCAACTTAAAAAAGAAAAAATAATCAAATTATATTCAAACACGGGACTTTGACCAAGACTTAAATCTTTTAAAAAATATATTTTGTAAAGTTACTTTAGTAAATAATATAATTTAGTAATAAATAACAGAATTTTAGGAAACGGAGTTTTTTTTTTTTAATAAGAATTAGTAAAACATATGTCTGTATCACATTATTATATTATGAGTGTTATGAAACTATATAAAATAAGAAGAAGAACAAAATAGGGAGAAGAGAGAATACTTCTTATTCTTTATGAATGATATTTAGAAATCTACATATCTGATTTACAATGAAGGAAAATTCCTTTATTTATAGAGAAAATCTAAAGAGAGAATACTTCTTATTCTTTATGAATGATATTTAGAAATCTACATATCTGATTTACAATGAAGAAAAATTTCTTTATTTATAGAGAAAATCTAACTTAGTCTCCAAGTATGATTCCTAATCATATCCTGAAAGGACTCCATATAATTAAACATTTACTATAATACAAATATTTTTGTAACACTCCCCTGCCGATAAATTATGTGTCTCGTTAAAACCTTACTAGATAAATCTCAGTGAGAAAAAAATCTAGTAAATAAAAAATAGTACACATATCTAATAATACGCATTATGGATATCTCATTAAAAACCTTACTAGGAAAACTCAATGAGACAAAACCTTTTGAGGGAAAAAGAGTACATCACGTATTAACTCCCCCTAGTGAGAACATCAATCCATAGACTTGAATATTCGTTTTTCAAGCTTGTGCACCATCTTCGTGAAAGTTGTAGTTGGTAGAGACTTGGTGAATAAATCAACTATAATATTACTTGAACAAACATGTTGCATGTTGATATCACCATTCTTGGGAGCTCATGTGTGCAGAAAAGTTTTGACGAAATATGCTTCCTTCTATCTCCTTTTATGAATCATATCGTAAGATCAAAGATTTCTGCAAGTTCCTTACTTCAACTTCTTTAAGCATATAATCCTTTACCTTTTGAAAACTGAGTTTCAATTCTAGTCATCAACTTGCATAACAATACTTTTATATGTTTTATGCATTTTGAATCTATTTAATCCTTATGAAGATTATAAAAAGTTTTCCAAAAACTTTTATATGTTTTAGATTTTGAACCCATCAGATATTTTCATATCAATTTTGTCAAGTGACAACATTCAATATTAAATGTATGACATCTTCTAGTGCCTAGATTGCAAGTCAAATAAGTTTTACGCTTACCAAGATGCATCATTCTACTTTTCACTTGATAATTGTTTCTACACAAGCATGCTTTAATAGACGTAGAATTCATATCCTCGTAATCTTTTATAATGTTGCGCTATATTATATCAAAGATATCGTCACGAACTATCACTTTGTATTGATTCACAATACGACGTAAATTATTGAGATCTCATTACGTTATTATTTTTAGATACGTACCCCTCTCATGAGGTTTCATGAAGTGTTATGTCGTAAGCTCTTCAAGAGCACATTGTCTCCTTATTATGATTATTTTGATTCTTTGATCCCCCTATTCAAGAATTAGTTTATTTAGAATCATTAGTCTATCATGCTTCATGCATGTCGTAGACTCTATCGTCTAGAAACATTTAATAGGAGCATTTACGAATTTTGTATTGCTTCTTAGCTCCCCCTTATGTTAGACAAACTAACATATATCTCAATCTATTTTCGAGAATTCATATTTGTGCATCATAATATATTCATCAATCATATATTGCACATCAAAATTATCAGATGAAAAATATTTGGTCCCTGACCATAAATCAATTAAGAGAAAAAGTAATCATAATTTATTGGTCTAATGCATACAATTACTTTTGTATGTAATATCATATTTCAGATCAATACATGAATCTTTATTTTAATAAACAATGATTTCACTGTCTATCTAAGATATTTAATGTCACATCAACTTGAAAATTTATCAATCTTATCATAATAAATTATCTTGATTACATATTCGGAAAGTTGTGCTCTTCACTCAATTATCTTGCACAAATAATTATGTGAATGTCAAACTACAATTTTACAACAAATGTACCTATGATTATCTCATAAATGCATCTCTTCATCATATCACATGCATAAGGACCCGCAAGGTTATTTTGAGCAATAAATCCATTTTGACTCTTTTCATAAAACTTAAATTGAAAGCTATTCGTTTAACAGAGGTTAATTAGTTGACAGCTATTTATTAAATAATAAGATTAGTTGGTTTTTAATAGGTCCAGTCCATAATTTAATTAATACCCTATTCAATTTAACTGATGTATTAGAATAAATTAATAAATTTAACAACTAATAAGTTATGCTAAAAAGAGATGTTGCGCCGTCATCCGAGAGCGGCATTCTCTTCCTAGTAACATCGTGTTAAACCTCCAACTTTCTCCATGCGTATATGAAATTGTAGGATGCTACATCTACATTAATTAGTATAGTAATATATTTTTAGGAAAAAGAAACAAAGTTTATTGATGTTTTGGAAAGCTGCTGGCCAAAATTGGGCAAATCAATTTATGTTCATCAATTTACGTGATAATTACCATTTTAAAGAGAAATTAATGATGTACGTGTTAAGTTAATCATTAGGAATGTTACAGTGTGACATTTTTCTATAATAATGGCCTGTTGCATATTAATTTTCATTACTGAAGGTTAGGATGGCTTAATCTGGTTTGAGTTGGAAATTTTCTTAGGGTAGCATATTACAAATCAATATTGATATATTGATATAAGTAATTAAATATTATGTGTATTATTTTAAATGGACAGTGTAAGATTTATTATATTTTGTTGATTGAGACTTAATCCTAGGCTTAAAATTTAGAAATATGAGACTTGACATATTTAGTTGACACCAAAATTTATGAATTTAATTATAGATTAGGGTGAGTTTTGGGTCTAGGCTAAACATTTACTAATATTGGTGTTTGTTTACTTATGATTAATGCATATTCGATAGATCAGGAACAATTGAAGCTTTGTGAAAAGGAAATAAAAGATCTTGAGGATTCATGATATATGTTCAGCATTCGAGGTATATTAAAACTTTTCAGATTTCGTTGGAGGACGTTTTCCTAATAAAGATTAAAATGAAATAAACAATGAGTAAGAGCGAAAAATGCATATTTTCCTAACTAAGAGTTTTCATCATATATTAGAATAAAATAAGCATTTGAAAACACTATTTCAATTAAAATATAGTCTTAAATGAGTTCAATTTATGGACTCATCAACACCCCCAACTTAAATTTCTGTTTGTCCTCAAGTAAAACTCAAGTTCAATAGTTCAAAAAGGATGTCTCAAACAATGCTACACAAAACTCAATCATGAAAGTACACAACAAGACTCAAATTACTTATGGAAGGATCAATTGTGTACTCAATGATTCAAGTTATGACACACCATTACCAAAGATTCTCAGGCTCACATGACTTGCTTCAAATGCAAGTTCAAGCTCAACAAAGCATTTGAATACCCTCACATAAATGATGATTCCATTTTTACACACAAAGGTATTATCAGTATAAAGTTCAGGAATCAGATACATCACTCACTCTCAAAAAGAGGAACACAATGCATGCTTTCACCCATAGTTTGCTCTTATTTTCCAATCGACATTTATTCCAGCTTTATTAAGATTAAAAAGGTCTTTGTAGGCTTGTAATGGGGCTTAGTGTAAATGTATGGTCATTTTGGCTTAGTGACTATTGATCCTCGTAAATTGTGGTGCTTGTAACACTTCCTTTCTCTTTCCTTCCTCATCTTTGTTAGTGCTCACAAGTCATCATATTATTCACTTCCATGGATTGCTTGGAAACCCTATTTCTATTGTACTATATTCCACATCTTTCTTTTTCTTTTGGTTTTTCTTCTTTTCTCTCTCTCTTTTTTTTTTATTTATAAATGGAGGGTTTTCATCTTTTCGCAACAACATGGGTTAAGGGAGACTTTCCTTGCACGTCTTTGACTTTTCCCATTTCTTTTCACCACACCCCCAATTTTAGGCTTTTGGCCTAAGTTATCTATTTCAATCAAACTAATCATTCATGAGGATTAAGAGAGATGGATCAAGAAGGGTCTAGTCTTCATCAAATTTCTTCCGGAAAAGGTTAGGGTACAAGGTGTATTCAATAGAGGTTCGCACACTCACAAGGGAGGTCACAAAAGAGGTATATGTCAAATTGGCTCAAACTCTACAAAATTGCCTAAGATCATATCAAGAGAAAACATTACTTAGTTAACTGGACTAATAGGGAAAATTCTAGGTGTTGTCATGCATGGTTCAAGGTAAGTTTATCAGACAAGAAATATATACTTAGTCAAACAAGACTTCACACTTTCGGTAGTGTGCAACGGTCCTTACAGGAGAATCAATTTGACACATGGCTAGTCACATCGAGATGCAAAGAGTTCATATTTTGTCTATGCAATTTCATTTGGTCTCATCGTAGTTGTACCTTTATGTCTGTTCGATTGCAAGCACTATTCATGTCATCGATATTGATCAAAATCGAGACTCAAATTGTAAACATCCATTTTTAAGTGCATGCAAATGGTAGCAAAAATTTGCGAAAACTTTGAAATTTTTCGGAAGGTTCAAAATCATTATGATACCAGCTAAAAATAAAAGACAATAAATGGTTTTGGATTGCCTCCCAAACAGCGTCTTAGTTAACGTCGTGACACGATGCTAGTCCACTTTCAAACTTTATTCTTGGTGTTATCCATAGTATCACTAGGCAAACCCCTTTTATAACGCCCCAAGATGAACTAAGGTGAACTAGAGCCTCATGGTTGTTTCTTGAGTTAATTTTTAAGTTAAATGGAGTTAGTTTGGTGTCCTTAGGCAGTGTGCAAAGTTTGGTTAACTTTGGAGTTCAATCGACCAAAAACATCCATGACGTTCGGATGGTATGCCTTAGAATGTACTTGTATGTCTTGGCGAGTTTGGATGAGTTTTATGTGTTCGTTTTACTTGAAACATGCGTCGGATGTTCCTTAGACCTATACGACTTAGTTTAGGGGTTTAACGTCTGGGCACGACCCCACCTAGGACCCACAAGGGGCCCTAGATGAAGGGCCCAAGACTTGGGCAAAGTCTGCCCATCAGTGGCTCACGACGACCATGGCGACGGTCCGTCGCACTCAGGACGGTCCGTCGATCCAGGGCGTCGCGAGTGACAGAGAGGGGAACTTGGACAGGCTCCAGTTGGAGCCAAGTGTTCCTCGATGGGACCCCATGACGGTCCGTGGTGAACGTGACGGTCCGTCGAGGAGGTCTCGTCGACGAGGCCTGCCAGTGCACGACTTAAGGCTGTCAACTTGGGGTGTTTTATGTAAATACACCCCAAGTCTTATAAGACCCTAGGTGTATAATTTTGGTGTTTTTAGGTTATATTAAATTAGTTTTAAACCCTAGACCTAGACACGACCCTCTCACTTCAAGATCCAACTCTCTCTTTCTCTCAAGAAAACTCTCTCAACTCTCTTGGAAGCTAGAAGTCAAGGAAGGATAGGAGGATGGATTGGGACTTGTTTCTTCATCAAATTCGTGGGTTTCTTTCTCATAAAGGTATGGTATCCATTCTTGAATACCTTTCCATTCAAGAAGCCAACTTCCAAAATGGTTTTCAAAAAGGGGTTTTAAACTCAACTTCTTCTAAACTTTGATTTCTATTATGGGTCTTCTTGTAACTAAGTTCTAATGGTTTAAATGTATTTATCTTGGTTTGAATAGATGATTTTGATGTTAAAACTCCATGAAACTCTTGTTTATGCATACTTCAATTTTTGACTTGAAAATGGGTTATGTGAGCATGATTTGAGTAGGGTATGAACTTGGGTCTTCTTGTATTTGTCGTGTTGGTGTAGCTACTGACCTAAGGGCCTTAATATGGTGAAATATTGATAAATTGCTTATGTGTAATGATGGTTTGATTTGTTGATGAGTTGCTCTCATTGTATAATTCTTATTATGAATTGCTATTTGAGTGGTATGGTCCACCTTATGGGTGGCGGTGCTAATTGATGAACTTGATGTTACTTAGTATGGTTTGAGTATGTGATCTTGAAGGTCTAATATGTGAAATGAAGATATATATTGGAAATGGGTCTTGTGTTGTGTTTGATGTAGCTTGAATTGCATGTTTGACCTAGTTTATGTCTAAATGAAGTATATGATTATGAGAAGTATGTAGAGTGTGTAGCTTGATGAATCAAGGTTAAAGTATGAGTAGAACTTGATGATAATGAAATGATGCTTATATGCAAGGTGTGCACATGTACACACACATTCCTTTAAGATTTGTATTATGTCAAGTTGAGCAAAAAGGGGAAATCTTGAGGTGGACACACTTCGTGAGTTGAGATGTAGTGTCTAGTAACAACCTCTCCATTTCCTAGTGAGCTTTCTAAGATAGACTATTAT
The DNA here is from genome assembly GCA_016801875.1 of Solanum sitiens. Lineage (NCBI taxonomy): Eukaryota > Viridiplantae > Streptophyta > Magnoliopsida > Solanales > Solanaceae > Solanum > Solanum sitiens. The sequence continues at coordinate 914,507 of JABWTJ010000329.1, forward strand.
GTTGAGAAATCCGTGTGGAGTTATGCCTAGCACCGAGAGGATATGAAGGGGAGGTGGATTGCACTTCGTTAGTTGAGATGTTGTAATCCAAAGTACCTCTTGAGATGAGTACTCCTCGTTAGTAGAGAGTGAGTTACTTAGTAACAATCTCCTTATCCCTTAACTATGTGCCCGCATAGGTGTAGCTATTGGAAAAGCCATGTAAACGCTAAGAAGCATGACCTTGCACTAGGCAAGTAAGGATCCCTCATCCGATAGGGGTTACTATCGGGATTCCATGTCTAGCTCTCACGGTCTTTGTCGGTTAAGCTAACTCCCACAAAAGAATTGATTTGAAACTAATTATCTTGTGTATTGTTGAAATTGTGTATGTATGTCATGAAGTGCTCAATCCACATTAGTTACCAAGTAGGAGCATTGAGTGGGAGTAGTAGTATGGGATGCTATTCTCACATTGCACTTGGTGTGACCTATACCTACTATGGGAGAAGAGTACCTTCATGAAATCCGTGTGAATGAGTACCATGGTGTAGTGTCATGGAGGATTATTGTGGAGTACTTGAGTAAATGGAATCCATTAGGAGTACTAAGTGGGAGTGGTAGTATGGGATGCTACTCTCACATTGCACTTGGTATGACCTATATTTCCATGAGTGTTTTGCATATGTTAGCCAAGGGTGTGGATTTGATTTCTAACGAAGTAATCCTAAGATTAGGTAGTTTTAAGGGTCGCTTTGGTGTGCTTTAAAGGGAGGTGTAATGAGAGTCCCTTCTTGGTTCACCTTAGGGAGTCTTAGAATAACCTTGGGTTAGGGCAACTTCAAAGGAAAAGGGTTCATATGACTTGGACCGTGCCATTCACTGTAAGGTCTTCATTGTAAGAATTCAAAATGTTCACTATGATGCTTTATTCAATTTTATTGCAAGTTTAGCAAAGTTAATTGAAATGTTCCTTTTGTTTACTTTAAGTTTGCTAAGATAGCCATAAAGTGTTAATTGTTGATTCTTATGTGGGTTTGCTTCTAGATTCATGAAGGTTATATTTGAATTGCATAAAAAACTATCTTTACTAAAATGTCCCTTTTTGCATGTTTTTGCATATGCCATACTTAGTACATTGTTGTACTAACCCCATACTTTTTATACCTTATGAGTATAGGTTGGAAGCCCTTTTGGGAGGATCGGAGTCGAAGCTTGGGAACTTTATCTCTCAAGAATTTGGTATGTCCTCATATATTCGAGGACATAGTTTTATGTTTCTTAGTTTCTTTATTAATACTTAAAAATGTATTTACTTTTATCGTAAAGGGCCGTGTCCCTAAGATTCCAAGTTGTGTCATTAAGTTGGCTTGTGACGATAAGATTTCTTAGTATTTATGAAAAGACTCCTTTTATTATTATTATCGTGAAAAGTTTTAAATTCCGCACTACTTTTTATGCTTTATGTTATGAATGCTATTTAGAGGGCTTGTACGAGACCCCAAAGGGGTCAAGTACGCCCGATCACGATTCGAAAGTTTTCCCTAACTTCTAGGGGGTGCTTTCGGGTCGTGACACCTTTGTTGTCTCGGATTCAGGTGAGACGAGATATGAATCATTTGGGTTTCTAACTCTTTGATCAAAACTAAATAATAGGTGACAAGATAACTAAGGGTGGACACATCTTCTTTCATGCCTTTCGGCATATTTCCAACCCTTCAGCTTTGTTGAGAATATGCAAGAGAATATCCTCAGACCTTCCACCTTCCGAATCCTTCGGCTTGTGGCGCTCATAGGGAGGCTCATATAGATTCTTCTCCCTATCTTTAATTTGGATTACGATCCCTCCATTCACGATCTCTATCTTTCTAACCTTCGTCTCTATCCCAACCTTGATTTCCACCCTGACTTGGGTAGTTTAAATGGTATCCACCATTTTGGTTGGCTATAAAGTTACCTCTTCGTTATACAAGGTTTCAAACGTTACCTCCCAATGATTTTCACACCCAACCCCCATGGCATTGACACGTACGACACCAACCCATATGGCATATTTGGATAAAATGTCAAGTTATTTCATAATCTTGGCCATATTTTGATCTCTCTCATTGTCCTTTTAAATTTTCTCCTTTAGATAGCGTAAAGGTGTGAAGAGAGACTTGGTCTTCAAAAGTTTACCATGCTCTATTGATAGTCGTCATTCCATCCAGAAGTTGTGTTGCTACTGCATATGGTTGCTGCATTAAACCTCTGGGCGAGAGTTGATCAATGACACCTTTTTTTAACCGAGTCCAGACTCTGGTAAAAGTATTGAAAGAGCACGTTATTAGGAAAATCATGGGTTATGCATTGGAGCACCATATTTTTGAACCGTAGCTAAGTTTCGTGAAGTGACTCCCCGTTCAGACACTTAAAGCTATGAATGTTATCCCGAAGTGACATCATCTTCAAAGGAGGGAAAGATCTCACTTGAAATGCAATTACTAACTCTTTGCAAGAAGTGATGGATTCTCGTTACAACTCTACTAGCCATTTGAACACCTCTCACATTAACTAGAAAGGGAATAACCTCAACTGGATGGATTCTTGAGAGATCTTTTTAAAATAGAAGGGTCCGCACACATCTACGAAGTTTCAAAGATGCTCATGAGGATCCACTGAAGAGTCCCTTTAATTGTAAGAGTTGCATCATGGTGCTCATTATGTGGAACACTGCATCTCCATCAACTAGGGGTAAGCGGATGACTCCAACACCTCCCATAATATGGTGGTCATTGATGTTGGGATCTTGGACATCGTTGAGATTTCCAATGTCGTCTTCGTGGCCACCTTACTACCGTTGCTACCGTTTACACTCATGTTTTCTGAAATGGTCACCAAAACAGACAATAAAAAACTAAAAATTAAGTTATTAAAACTAAAACTAAGCAAGAACAAGAGTCTAACTTTTCCACAAACTTTCAAGCGACACCATTCCCTGGCAGCGGTTCCATTTTGATGCCTATTATGATCTACGACACTACTTCCAGTACAAGTGTCTACGAATCATGCAATAGAATAGTAACCCAACCAAGGGTTGGGGTCGTGTCCCAAGGGAGCGGTAGTTAAAATTAGTAGATAATTAAAATTTCATTCTAATTATTAATAGCTAAAATAACTAACAATAAAAAACATAGTAAATTCGATGGGTGACAAATAAGTGTAAAATATCAAAGGGGGGTTTTGTCACAAGTAATAAAAATAGTAAAACATAATTAGAAATCTAAGCAATAAGAGGGGGAATTCATGGGATGTGACCGCAATACGCATTAATCTAGATTATAGGGTGCATGCTTTCGATAGAAGATATAGAGAATAATAGTGACTACGCTAAGCTTTACGTGGAAATAATTTCTCTCTCGAGCAACTTACCCCATTTCAAATGGGTCCTCTCGGACACCCACTTGCTGCATGAAGGCCAACCTACACCTTAACCCACTCATTCTCTCGAGCTGAGTGTTAGGTTATAGGACTAGGGCTAACTCTCTCGAGCTGAGTCTCATGTCTACTCACTCCTTAGGCAATCAATCTAGTATTCTTGGTTTCGCGACTTCTCTTCCGAGCAAACCAAAAAAACATATATAAACATGTATTTGTAACTACAATTTCGTTAAATTCAACCACAACTACTAGATGAAATCACCAGTAAACTACAACTAATCTAGAAACAAGAAAGACTCAACAACAATCTTAACCCATATTTGCTAAATCACACCCCAAAAATGGGGGATTTTAGCCACACATCAAGAATAAGAAATTATACCCAATGATGTTAAAATCAAATGGTTATGAGAAATGAAGTCGTGATTTATGCAAATCAAGAAGAATCAAGAAGACCCACTTTCAAATTTAAAGAGAAAAACCCGCTTCTTCTTCAAGTCTTCAAAACCCTTTCAAACTTAGAGCAAAAATATGAAAAAGTAATATTTTTGACAGAAAAGAAGAATAATGTTCGACTCTCTTCAAAAACTACATCTTTACTAGAATTTATAATTTTTTAGATTTGTGATGCAGTGGATCGTTCGACGACATTAGTCGGAATCACCGACAGACTTCACGATTCGCCCATTGGTGTAGTTCACCGGCTTCAGCATTGTTGTGCTTTGGTCTATTGGTAAATATAGTATTGCTTCGCGGAACTACTCGGCGACGCATCAACTGCTCCTTTCTTCTACTGATTTGATCCTTTCCTTCAAGGTTCAGAACACTGGAACAAAAGGTGAAGTAGGCCTCTTTGGCGATCCGCCAAGTGGACTCATCGATCCTCAAACTTTCTTTTTTTCATTCTTTTCAGGCTTTTTGTGCTTTCCTTCAAACTTCAAATACATGAAACTTAAAAGTTTTCATCATATACTAGGATAAAATAAGCATTTGAGGACGTTATATCCATTATAATATAGCCTAAATTAGTCCAATTTGTGAACTCATGAACTGCTTGAATATTCAGCGACCCATACCTTCTTCTATCTCTAATTCTTTAGGCTGTGTTGGTAATTCTGATATGATATTTCTTATTTATAGAAGTGTGAAATAGTTAGAGACTTGTATTGAATTTTAGAAGCCTTTGTGCTTATGAGACTAAATCTTAGGGGTATTTCAGTATTTCCGCATTTCATTATGAAAGACTTAGTATTCAAGATATTGCTTGCTACTTACCTTTTCACGGTTTAAATTGAATTGTTAACTTATTGGGTTGGCTTACTTATCGGTTGGGAACATAGGTGCCATCACGAATTGTAAATTTAGAAACATGGCTTAAGGTATATTGGTCCTTTTGAGAATGTTCAACATGGCTTACGAGTTGTATTGACCACGTGATTTATCAGGAGTTCACCCTATACTTCATATTTAGATGTTGAAAAAGTTCCATCAAGATGGTTTTAATGTGATTCAATGGGAATCAGTGAAATTTGTGATCGAAAAATTACTTTGTCAAGGGTTCAATGGAAGCATTATCCAATTGAGGAGGCTAGATTTGGACATACAAATTAGATATCCGTAGTATTTTTAGAATTCATGTACATCCTTTTTTTTATCGTTCGAGGACGAACGTTTATTTTAGTGGTAGATAATGTAACAATCCGCTAGAGTGTTTTGAGCACTAAAACTATTTTGACTCTTTCCATAAAATTTAAATTAAAATTTTTAGGCTATTCGTTTAACTAAGGTTAATTCGTTGATGGCTATTTGTTATATAATAAGATTAGTTGGTGGTTAATGGGCCAAATCCATAATTTAATTAATGGAAAATTTCACATATAGCCACTTAAAAATAGCCTAATTACTCTCCATAGCTATAGTTTAATAATTACGATTTAGCTACATGTTATATGGAGGAGAGAGGCGAGCGAGACTAGAGAGAGGGGAAAAAGTGGGAGAAGGGTTAATTAGTATATGTATATCGGTTAGATAATTATATATTATACATATGAATTAGTATATATGGAAAGTGAGATTGGGAGAGAGAGGAGGGAGGTAAGAGAGACTGGGAGAGGGAGGAGAGAGGTGAGTGAGAGAGGGTACAGAGTGGGAGAAAGATGAATTGTATATGTATATATTTGTATATTATACATATGCATTTGTATATACGGCAAGCGAGATTGGGAGAGAGAGGAGAGAGATGGCTGACAAAGGGCAAAGAGCGGGAGAGAGGTGAATTGTATATGTATATAGGTTACATAATTGTATATTATACATATGTATTTTTATATTCTTGCGAATTATACATATACAAATGTGACTAATTATACAAACTCGAAGTCAACCTACGTAATTAATGTATAATGTTAATCGCGAGTAGTAATTAATAGTATAAGTTTGTTTTATTGCGTAATTTTCTCTTTAATTTAATACCCTATTCAATTTAACTGATGTATTGGAATAAATTAAATGAATTTTAACAACTAATAAGTTATGCTAAAAAAAAGAGATGTTGCACCGGCATTCGAGAGCAACATTCTCTTCCTGGTAACATCATGTTAAACCTCCAACTTCCTCCATGTGTATATGAAATTGTAGGATCATACATCTACATTAATTAGTATAGTAATATATTTTTAGGAAAAAGAAACAAATCTTATTGGTGTTTTGGAAAGCTGTTGGCCAAAATAAGGCAAATCAATTTATGTTCATCAATTTACGTGATAATTACCATATTAAAGTGGAATTAATGATGTACGTGTTGAGTTAATCATTAGGAATGTTACAATGTGATGTATTTTCTAGAATAATGTTGTTGCATATTAATTTTTATTACTGAAGGATAGTGATGGCTTAATTTGGTTTTAGTTGGAAAATTTCTTAGGGTTGTCATATTATAAATCAAGTTTTGACATATTAAAATAAGTAATTAAATATTATGTGTATTGTTTTATATGAACACCATTAGATTTATTATATTTTGGTGATTGAGACTTAATCCTAAGCTTAAATTTAGGAATACGAGACTTGACATATTTTTTACACCAAAATTTATGAATTTAATTATAGATTAGGGTGAGTTTTGACTCTAGGCTAAGAATATAGTAATATGAACGTCTACGGATTTGTTTACTTACGACTAATAAATATTTGATAGATCGGGAACAATTGAATCTTTGTAAAAGGGAAAGACAAGATCTTGAGAATTTATGATATGTATTCAACATTCGAGTTATGTTAAGAATTTTCAGACTTTGTTGGAGGACGTTTTCCTAATTAAAGATTAACAATTTAATAAACAATGGGTAAAAGAAATATGGGAGTCTCGTACCAATGACGTGATGGGCATTTATACTAGTACCGGTGTTATAAAGGAAAATTTATTACTATAGACCGAGGATGGTAATTTGAGAATAACAAAGCATATGACCATTAGCTGATGTATTATTGACTTGAATTCTTTGTGTGATTGTGTTTCTTTATTGAACATGTGTAATTGTGACAGTTGAGGTGGTTATGTATTATTCTAATATTTGGTTGATTGAGATGCACCATCACCCCGTTTATTGAAATTATAGCGTGCACATGCACTGACATGAGATTGAATATACGTTGGGTACGTGGAGATCGTCCATACTGGGGATTGTGATATATTAAGATTATAATTTTGGCACGTGGAGATTTTCCATGCGAAAATTATTTGATTTTATGATAGTGCATTGAGATCGTCCGCACAGACACGTGAAAATTGTCCTTGTCAGTATATGGACCTGACGAGTCCCTCATGGGTCAAGAACTATCATTATATTTCTGAGGAGTATCATGTATATACAGTTGATAGAGTACTTGGCATCTGAGGCATATCATTTCATGGTGTCAACTTGCATTACATCTCATTAAATCCCTCATTCTTGTTGATTATTTGCGTTTTTAGTGTTTGGACATTTCCTTGCAATTGATTATCTCTGTTAATGAAAACTCGATTGATAAGTATAATGTGGACTTGTAAAAATTTAATGATTATTTTGTTATATACTCTTGTCACTACTTCTTCATTGTCGGTTCATGAGATATACTGGGTACACGTGGTTTCGTGCTCATACTACACTTGTTGCACTCTTTTGTGGTGTAGATTATATTTTGAATTGAGAGCATTTCATTGAACTTGAGTTTGAGTTTGGATTAACTTGGAGTTGTGGTGAGCAACTTGGATATTCTCCGGTCTGTACCTTCTTCTATCGCTAATTATTTAGGTTGTTTTGGTATTCTGATATGATATTTCTTATGTATAGAATTGTTAAATAGTTAGAGACTTGTATTGCATTTTACAAGCTCTTGTACTTATGACACTAAATCTTGGGTGTATTTCAGTTTTTTTCGCATTTTTTTATAAAAGACTTTGTATTCAAGATATTGCTTGGTATTTACCTTTTCACGGTTTAAATTAAATTGGTTAACTTATTGGGTTGACTTACCTATTGGTTGAGAACATAGGTTCCATCACGACTTGTAATACAGTGCATTGAGATCAAATTCAATTTTTATCCATATAAAGAGATTTTAGGCCATAAATCGTGAGAGTTGAACTCAACATCTTCAATAAGAAATTAAATAATCGTACTTTTTCTTCTATTAATTGTATTTCTCACTAGAGAAAGAATGGTGTTGATTCCTTCAAAGCAACACACCAACGCCTTTGAGACAGTGCACGCATATCTTCGATACTTTGGTATTATTTTTTAGAGTTGTATTATTTGCTCGAGATGGCAGAGTATCATGCTGATAATCTATTATGAAACTATATAAATTAAGAAGAAGAAAAAAGTAGGGAGAAGAGATAAAACTTCTTATTCTTCTGGAATAATATTTAGGGATCCATAGATATGATTTACAATGAAGGAAAAACCCTTTATTTATAGAGAAAACCTAACTTGGTTCCCAAGACTAACCATATTCTAAAAGGACTCCACATAATTAGATATTCACTATAATACAAATATGTTTATAACAACGGAAAAGGGCCTAAAATACCCTCAAAGTATTGGAAATGGTACAAAATTACCCTCCATCCACCTATTGGCTCCAAAATACCCTTCCCACCCACCTATTGGGTCCAAAATACCCTTGTCATCCACCTTTTGGTTCAAAATTGACCACTTATTTAACGGTTTTATATTTAAACTATTTAAATATTTTTTTAAATACGTGGCACGCAACTATATGTTATAATTTAACTTATTAGTATAATTTATAAATCAATCCACTAACCACCCATTACTAATTAAACCCCTCCAAATTAATACACCCGTCACATTATTAATGCAACAACAAAAAAGCTACTGCCAATTGAGTGTTTTTAAAAATTTGAGGCAAAAATATCTATAGAAGTAAATTATCATACGTTAAGTGTCTAAATAAAAATTACCGATAAACTTAAAAGCCTGACTATGTTCATCTTAATTATTCTTACGTCTCAATTATGTGATGTTACTTCATAGTTAACTTTTTTTCAAAATAATATATTAAAGGTTTTAAAACAAATCATAAATATTTATAAAATTATATTTTAAAAAAGTGCATGAATTAATTCGGGATGTATTACTTCTTTACCTTTAATCATAAATTTTTAATTCAATCTTGAAAGAGAATCCTATTGAAAGTGTCCTCCTAAATAAGCTGCTCAACCTATATTTAATTGGGGCTTCGATTCGGACTCAAATAATTTTGAATGTCATTTTCAGGAATCTATAATTTCATAGTGTTTTAGTAATGTTTATGACAATTTTGATATTATAATTGGATTATTAATTGGGTGGGGTTTAGTTAGTTATGAGTGGGTAGTGGGTTGATTTATAAATTATATTAATAAATTAAATTATAACCAATAGTTGAACGCCAAGTATTTTAAAAAATATTCAAAGAGTTTAATTTTAAAACAATTAAAGAAGTGGTCAATTTTGAACCCAAAGGTGGATGACAAGGGTATTTTGGAGCCAATAGGTGGATGAAAAGGGCATTTTGGAGCCAATAGGTGGATGGAGGGTAATTTTGTACCATTTTCAATACTTTGAGGGTATTTTAGGCCCTTTTCCGTTATAACAATAAGCTTATTATTCATGAATATTAAATCAAGTGATAAACTTGATGAAAATAATATGCCAAATAAACAAGAATGTCACGATCCAACCCACCGGGCCGTGCGGGCACCCACTCTAACACCTAAGTAGGAGAGACCTCATATACCTAGCACTTAAACGTGCATAAAATTTATAAAAAATAGAGGTAGTTATAGTAACACTCCGTTATAACCAACATCATTAGATACACTTTTAATTTAAACTTGTAAAGTACTTTAAACAACTCCCAATGATCTAGTCTAAACAAGTACAAGAGCTACTAAGAGTAAAAGTTGGACAATAACAAAATACACAACTTTCACCATGCGAAAATAATAATAGAAGCTGCTGGTGAATGTCTTTGCCGTCACCTAATGAAACATCACTAATCCTGCATCCACACTATGTCACAAAGACATAGCAAGAGTAGCATGAGTACAACCGCACATACTAGTAGGCTTCGTCGGTCAACCCGACTCCTCCTCATAACATAAAGAACCAATAATAAGATAATAAATTAAGCAACTCACTTCTCCACATTTACCTTATCTTAGGAACCCTTCATTTACACCAATACCTTAAATATTAACCACTTCCTCAACAACTTACACTCTAATTTTATTTTATCACAGCCTAACATACTAATCCCATAGAATATTCCCAAGTACCACCACCTTCCTTTCCGACTAGACAATCGTGTCATACCCTTAATTGCTCATTACCTAACCCAACCAAGATCGCATATTTACGTTACATCTAGCTCCTAATACTAAGCCACTCTCCTCTGCAATTTACACCCACGAGCAACCTTCGGTATCCACTACTTGCCCCTTGAACACCTTGCCCTTCCCTATACCTAACAATTACAACATATAAGAATCAACGCCACCATACATTCACATGAATACATGTGCATCAACATATACACTATCATTAACGGTTACATACACACACAATCTTGCATCACATGCTTCACAATACACATTTATCAATTATAACAATTATGTCAAGTAGTTGGTTCTCTCAAGGAACCCAAACCCAAAACTATTAGCTGGCCAATATGTGGAAATTCGATCTCATGTTTATGATGGAACGTGGCAACCGATCCCATGTGTATGTCGGAACGTGGTGATCGATCCCATAGTTGTACCACAATGTGGTAACCCAGAACGTGACAATCCGATCCCAATTCATACACCACAATCACAATCACAAGTATATCGTCAAGATTATACATTTACATCATGATTTCATGCCAAGTATTATTCATTTATCACATTTACAACAAGTGTGATCAATATTGCAACATTCATACACATACAAATATCACAATGGAGCAAGAACATGCATATATCACACAAACGTAGAATCACAATCCATTACCTACAAAAGGGTTTCTAGTCACGCAGATCATGCAAACCCTAATTTGACCATATTTGGCCCTTAGTTATCGTCTAAGGCCTCTCCCAAGGTGTAGTTCATAAATCAATCGGTGCACGCAGGCCTATACATAATTTCTACTATCTATTAACATATATTACACAATGGACACAGATTTAAACTACTCAATTCGTAAAACCTAGTCAACCTGGGTGCCAAGCAGTTTTATGGTGTTATTGACTTTGATTCCTGTTTTGGGGGCTTTGTGACAAATGAATTTGGCCAAGAATTCGTGAGATTTTGTCATCCCTACGCTAGAAATATCCTTCCCCTTACTTCCCAAGTTTAGAGCAGCTTTTCTAAGGTTTCTAAGGTGTTTTATGACTTAATTAGGTATTTTAGGAAGATGTAGAAAAATAATATTTCTCGTAATTTCCGTGTTGCCTCACTATTCCCGCTCAGGCGCAACTTACTCTGCCCTAACGGTGGCGCCCTAGTAGAACTTGGCCCACCTTGGCGAGGCAGTGGCCCAAAATATTAAAGATTTTTGTTTTTCCTAAATAATGACGGTTCGTGTCGTTACAATAGATACCAATTTATCCCTCGGTGTCCCTGAACTACAAGTACACGGGTTATTATGAACCCTATCTCGAATTTACTTTTACGTTAAAGAGTTGATCTACCACGAAATTGCGACTAATGGTGACTTTTTATTGATTTGATGTCATAAGTCTATACTCGAGGACTTTAAAATGAATATGTGACAACATGTCAAGATCCAAAAATGGACGTGACAACACTCGTCTTATCCCATCAATACAAGTCAGCCTAAAACTCAACCATTATAATAAAATGCGAAAATTTTAGAATAAACTCAAAAATAGCCTCATAATCAGGTTGTAACGTGTACAAGCCTCTATCATATTACAATTGTTTCAAAATAAAACCACAAGTCGCAAATGACGTTAATTCTAGAATAAAACAATATCATAAATAGGAGTAAAAAGGTCCGCTGAGACGACAAACAACTACCTCTCGAATCTCCAAGAAGCCTTGGAAAAGAAGAGAATGAAAAGTACCACAAAAATCAGGCTCGTAACCTACACAAATTTGTAGAAAGAAGGGGTAACTACCAAACCAAACGGTACTAGCAAGTAAACTCCTAAACACAAGTTAAGGGAATAGAATACGGGTACTCCTTACCACCCCAACCGAACCTCCATAACTACAACCTGCATAAAACCAGTCCAACCTAACAATTCACAGTTTACAAAGCACATAGCTCAACAACACTTTAACAATTTCATATCTTTAACAATAACACACTAACAATTCATATCCTTAGCAACAACACTCTAACAATTGCATATCTTCAATAAAAAGCTCAATATTCATGAGTCACCAATTTAATAGAAAGGCATTTACTAGATCAGCAAAACAAAATGTTAAGTCCAATGCAATGGAATGCAATGTCAAGTATAGTGATGCATGTCTAACCTAGTGATACACGCCCGTTGTCTCTCAATACAGGACCCATAGGGGGACATATATGTCCATGCATCCGTCATGGCGCACGATACAAACCTCGATAATAGTAGCCATCACAACGCGTGATACGTCCCTCGAAATATATTATCCATCGTTACGCGTGATGCGACCCTCAAAATGGTACATCCTCTTTAATTTCTTATTCTTTCTCATGTCACATAACACTTGTCACAACCATGTCTCAAAACAATGCAAATGACATGTTCATACAAATAATGAGTAGATGCCCATTTTCATGACATTGAACAATTCACAACAAAATCATGATATCACATCAACAAACCTTTAAAACATTTCGCAACACATCCCATAAACATTTAATTACATTTCCTTTTACTACCCCTTTTTCATCATTAGAATTAATCAATGTGGAAAAGTCAACCCATCACCTGAATCTCACTACCCCCAAACAGATATTACAAGGAAACACACGAGTTCCATACACTTAATAAGGGTTTTGAAATTCACTTACCTCAAATAATCGAATGATCACTCTGGGACTTGATCCTTCCCATTTCGTTGAGCTTCCAAAACAATGAATCTATTCAACTAAGTAACCTCAATAAGTTTTCAAAACTAAGACAACCATATTACTCTAGATGCCAAACCCAAAAACTTATAGAAACCTAAAATCAAGTTCCTAAATTTTGATGTTAATTATCATGTCAACCCTCATATTTCGAAATTTCAAGTCAGATTTAAGTTTTCATTCTTCAATACCATAAATCTAATGGTACTTACAAAATATAGTACATCCAAAAAATACTCTAATCGATGACAAATTATACCAATTATTGCATCGACAGATTAAAGCAACCAAAACTAATTCATTTATACATTATCCTATTGATTTCCTCAATCATTAGCCTTAACTACACCATAACAATCATTCAAAATCTTAATTCCCTAAGTAACAGAATCGTTAGGGCAGACATACCAAATTATATATTTAAGTTATTCCAACTTCTCACCCTTCTATTCCAATAATTGGCTCATAATGACCAACCATTGGCCCACCATTATGCATTCACATCAGCACACCCTATTAGCCTTTAATTCCAAAAGAAATTCACGGAAAACTTTTAACCAACATACAACAACTAACTTTAAGTTTCCACTTACTATTTTTATAACATACCATTATTCTTTTAAAGAGTAGTGATCGTATGCCTGTACAAAAGAATTGAAGGTCAGTGAGAATTTTCTTACCTGCACCTTTCACTAAGTTAGGTCATATTCTTCTTCTGCTTTATTTTTTTCTAGATTAATTATGTACAAAAGTGATAAAATCTAATAACATATTTTAATATATATATATATGAGCCCAATAATATAGAATCTTAATTTAATTTCAGATTTGGCCCATTATTAGTAACTTAATTAATTATTTTAAAAGAATAATCATCTGATAAATAATCATAGTTAAATTAATGGTTTAAAATTTTCAAATCTACTTCACCAACTGATCAGAAATAACTCGAGGAACCTGTCTAGAGGGGTAAAATAGTAATTTCATAAAAACTTAAAAAATGACATGTTGGGTCGTTACATTATCCACCATCAAAAACCATGTATGTCCTCAAACATAAAGAAGAAGAAGAAGAAGAAGAAGAAGAAGAAGAAGAAGAAGAAGAACCAATGGTACCAAAAGTTTTAGTTATGACCTACCAGTCAGTGTTCATCTATCTTAGTGAGAAATCCTTCAGACCACTCCATCAAGATTAACTACTAAGAACTGAACTTTCAAATCAAACTTTGTAAGATCTATAAATCGAGAGTGGTTATCAAGTCATAAACTAACTCATGAACCAAATTTCAACTCGAACCCACTAGACCTTAACACAGCTAACATGACATTTTTGTTCCTCACATAACCAAGATAAATGTCTAAATCAATATTGGCTATGACCATAAGTGAGCTTGAACCACCAGACACCCATAATGCACAAACTATCACAAATTTTATCAATATTTCCTTCTCACAACACTATCTTTCTATGAACTTATGTAATAAAAATCTGATGACATCAGGTACTAATCAAGGGAAAATCAAGCCTATCTAACCCAAAGAGGAACAAGATCAAGTAACCAGTTATCTAGCGATACACCCAAGCTAACAGAACCTCTAACAACACTATCAAAATGCTAGATCAATAGTTATTATGGTAGACAACCTTTAAGAACGGCAGATCTATACTCAGTGCTCACTTCATTTAATCACATTCAGAATGTGACCTCGATGACGAGATGAATATTAATACTATCAGACAACTGTAAGTATCCATGGTAGCACTTCTATGAATTCTCTTAATCAAGGTTGTGTGTGCAGAATCACTAGTAAACTTCTACTATCCCAAACAACACCACATCTTCCATAACTGAAATGAACAAGTCTAACCAAGGGTGTCACCCTACCAAGAGGACAATCACGTGATCGGTACACCAGATCCACCACTAGGAATTCACCCATAGATATAAAAACATGTGTGGGTATAGGTAGATAATAAAACTCCAAACCATATCCAACACGAAGTAGATGATCATATAAAAATATATAGAACCAAAGTCGAATAACACTAGATACTTTACTTTTAATTTTCTAGCCACCCATAATCACCACTCTAGTCCCGATTATAATTTCTCACCTACTTGTTTTATCAAACCACATATGCTCTTCACGGTACTTCACAAGGTTTACACTCTTAATACTAATAGAATATCATAGACACAACAACCATTTATCTTACTCTCAAACTATCATCGGTATTAAAGTCTTCTTAGCAAATACATTATCTCTTCCAAAATTTCTGAACTATGGCTCCCTCTCTTTCCATTTAAGCATTTCATGGCTAATATAGGTCACACCCAAGACTGATAGAACTAATTCCAGATCTAAAAGTACTTTACGATCGAGATACAATCATTGAATCACACTCAATGTCAACTCCACGTAATTTTTCATATACAAAATTTCAACTAATATTCATAACCATCATATACCTCATACCAACTCTTAAGAAATTCTTGGTCACTCCAATAACTCGGTATTCTATAAGCTCATAACCTTACTCACTATCAAATGCTTATGTAACACATCATAACATTCTGTATTGTCCATCAACAAAGCTGTTTCAATCTCCTCGAATCCTCATTAATCATGTAAACTTTAGGTCCACACCATTGAACACCAATAAGTTACCTATCATAATTTAATCAATCTAGTTCGATATAAACACATAGAATCTTCCACACCTAGTTGCTTGTCACCCAACCAAATTTTTTTTTGAAAAGTCGATAATAACTTCCTAGTTAGTCTGTGCCGAACTAGTTACATCTCGCAGTCATATCTAATAGGAAAAAAAATCAATAAATCCTTCAAGTACAAAATAAGGGCTTATACAAGAGGTCTTATTCCTTCACTTTTCTTGTATTCTTCCCATGACACAAAGTTCTAAATATCTTGAACTCTTCAATACACCAGACTCTTGCTCCTTTTTTTTTACTCGCTCACCAATCTTATTCTTTGGCCAACAACGCTTGACATTTTATTTTATACTCTAAACCAAAATATTACGTGAAACCTCCTTGGGTATAACAATTAAAATTAACCAAATTTACTGCTCAAAATATTTTTAAGTCCTTCCAAATGCTTCATACTCAATGTGATCGATCATTTCTGTCATATCCCGAGACCATACCCTAGAATTTAGGGCACAATCTTGGATTGTGGCATGGAGTATTCGACCTATCGAAGGTCTCATACAATCCTCTCATATCATTCATCACATATATATAATGAAAAGTAGTGCCGAATTAAAACTTTTCATAAAACAATATCATAGTCTTAAAAACTCTTTCATATAGAAGTAATAGAAAATACTAAGTCTCAATCTCATCATATTAAGACACAAGAGTACTTGGGACACAGCCCATACGAAATATAGAGCATACTACTATATAGTCTATTACAAAACTTCAATACGAAACATAAAAGACATATATGCCCTCGAGTCAAGTGAGGACATACTTCAACTTCTCTCGAACGATCTTCTAAATCCAAGTCTTCTTCCCAAAAGCTCTTCACCTACCAAGAACTATATAGATAGATAAAAGCATGGAATTAGTACAACCACATGTACTAAGTATGACTTATGCATAAAATTATGAAAACTAACATTTATTGGAAATATGCATCTTTTCATTTAAATATCGTAATATCATCATAAGAACAACATTTAGCAACTTAGAATCACATAAGAAAACATTTAAACCAAATATATTGAGGAGACACTTTCCAATGAACTCACTTCACTGTACAGTGAATTACTTCATTGTTACAGTGAAGTTACCTTACTTCCCTTTTAACACATTCTAACATGCAGTCTTCTTACTAAAGTTATCCTAAGATTCACTTAAGTAACACAAAGAAAGACCGCCCATACACCCTCTCCAGATGTGGCTAAACGATCCTTAAGAGTACTCATAACGTGACACATACACACCTACAATGCATCAACATACATGACATACATAATATGACAATCTCCCCTACCAAAGCTATCAAAAGACTTACTTAAGTACTCCTAGAAGAGAACGCCCATACACCCTCTTCAAGGCTACCTAAATAATCCTTAAGGCTTTATAGGTTTAGATCATGTCATACATAACAAGCAACTTCCCTAACTAGAGTCATTCTCAAGACTTCCATAGATAAGACATGAAGAGATCGTCCTTTATGCCCTCTTCACACTTTAAATAAGGAATCCTTAAGTCACTTTAGATTAGGTAATCATTCATTTACATATTCTATATCATTAGTTCATTAGTTCATTTAGACACATTCTTCACATAAAGGACATTCAAGTAACGGTCTTGGAGAAGACCTAGGGACTCTTACTAACATCTTCAAAGACTATTGTGCAATGTCTAGATAGCGTCCCATACCACCACCTAAACCTCATAGAGCTTCTCTAATGCTAATAGGTATCCCATATGATGAGAATATGCAATAACCGACATAGAACATGGTAGCGAAGCATGGAATCCGGAGTTCTATCCTACTCTGATGAGGTTGTTTTACTTGCCAATGGTAAAACTAAGACACATCCCATGTAGGCACATGGTTAAGGAAATATGAAGGGCTTCTTTGTATTCTAGTCTCATTATTTAACTAGAAATACTTCCCTTACCATACTCACTCGGTGCTAGCCTTCGTTCTCATAGATTAAATCACACTAAGGTTCATACAAATGGGTCCCATATCATGTTCATGACCCAATTACATTTACCCTACCAAAGCAAGGTCCGCTAGGGCTATCTCACTATGGCGACAATAATCTCATCATGACTTTCCTAAGGATTGATGTGATGCCGTTCCCGCCAATCAACCTTAAGTCCATCATTCATTACATGAAGGATACCATTACAGATTTCGACTTCAAGTTTCATAACCTTACCACTTGGTTCAAGGTTTCACATAAAGGACCCTCTTATCATCATTCAACGTCTCACATATTATTCATTCATTCAAGACTAAGACACTTTAGGTTTCTAAGTCAAGACATCACATATTCATATTCATACAAGCATCAAGTAAGGGACACAAGTCTACCTAAACAAGACACAACATACTTCCATTTAACACATATAGCCTATCTTTCTCTAGACACTTAGGAATGACCCTTAACATTATTTAGTCAACCTATTAATTACCTTAAAATTATCAACATAACCATAATAGACTCATATAGCCAAGTTAGGAACAACCATGTATCAACTCTAAGACTACACACTTAACACACAGTCATAACATAACATTATTACCTAATATCATCAATAAACTAACACATACTTTCACATGTAAGTAGATATGATCATACATCACCTAACCAACTACATAAATAGCCATATAACTTCAAGTAGTGCCGACAAGGCCATGATCATCAATGTACTTAAAATAACGCCGACAAGGCCACATCAAATCACATAACACCGCCACCATAAGTGGACCAAACCAATCACAACATAATTGAAGTCTAATTAACATTGAATAAAAGGAAATAGGGCAGCGTACCACCTCTTCATCCTCAACACTTCAAGCTAATACCAAATCATCCAATTCAACCTCATAAGACCCTTACCCATGTCCTTGAACACCAATTCAATACATAAACTATAATAATCCATGAAATCTAAGCCAATTCAATATAGATTCAACAATCTAAGACCAATTAGATAACAATTGAATACAATTCTTATATCATTAGAAAGCCAATAAGAAACTACACATGAATCCATAAACATTAGACCAATATCAAGTAACCCATAAATTAGTCAAAAACTAGGGTTCATCAATTACATGGGTTCATAGGTTAATTGAGTTAAATCACCTTAATAACCACAATTCAATCACTAAACAATGATTAAAAACCATTAATGCAAGAACCCATGGTAGATCATGAAATAGGTCAATTCAACTTTAGAAAACTATAGAAAAACATCTTTGAAAGTTGGGCTCCTTGATGAAACGAGTTTCAAGGATCAAAAGTCATACCTCAACAATGCTAATCCTTCACTTTCATGAAGAATCTCCACTCAATTCACCAATCCAAGCTCTTCCTTGAGTTTTAGCTTTAATGGAGTCTTGGGGAATTTCTAAGGGATTTTGGGGTTTTGATTTTGATGAATGAAATCTTCTAAGTGTTAATAACCTATATACACACTTAAAATACCCAAATATACCCTTAAGGAACCTCCAAACTCTATATTTGGAAGTGGGGTGAAATTACAAGTTCACCCCTCACTTGGCAGTGAACTGCACGCAGGAGACAGTGCCATCGACGAACCATACCTTGACCAACGGACCGTCCTTCTGGTCCATGGTCTGGGACAGAGACTTGTCCAAGGCTCCCTCTCCCCCGCGACTAAGTGTCAACCGACGGTAGGCCACTTATGGGCCGTCCCTTGACTAAGGGACCGTCCTTTGGTCCGTGGTCTGGTACTAAGGCTCGACCTTGGTCCTTCCTCCCCTCAGGCCAAGTCCCAATCGATGGACCAACCTATGGGGCGTTGACCAGGACACTGGCCGTCGATTGCCTTCCGTGGTTTGGGCTTTCTTGGGCAGCCTAAGCACCAACTTTGGGTCCTTCCTCAAGTACCCTTGGATGGTCCTTGGGGATAACTTTCCCGGACGTTTCCAACCCAAAAATGACTGTATACGAGTTTAAGACCTCTCACATGAATTTCACTCAAAACGAACACATAAACTCGATGAAACATGCCTAGACACACAAGGTCATTTCAAGGCGCATCTTTCGAACGTCATGAACGTTCTTGAGTGTTTGACCTCCAAACTTCTCGAAACTTGACACACTACTTATACACATCATATTAACTCATTTAAGGACTTCAAAACATCATGAATCACACATAAAAACATAGGACCACATATGAGGCACTAAGGTGACTTAGTCGTCGAACGTCTTGGTCGTCCCTTGATGTTTGACTTCCAATGCATCTAATACTTTAGAAACTGCCTCAATACCACATAATAGACCATATTAGGACCTTAGACCATCATGAACACAATGTTAGTCTCTAGTTCACCTATGTCATTTTCGGGATCTTACAATTTCTTACCTTACCAATTCATACCTTGACAAACACACTACCACAAACCTATACTCACGATGAAAAACTTGAATTTTGAATCCAACTATGTGAACCAATCCCTTTATCTATCAACATTAGTTCATACCTTGAAGATTATTATGTATTAATGTATCTTAGCTAATCATTGATCGCCTCTCCATCAACCTTACCATATCTTTCGCTAAAATTTCAACCATACTCAAAACCACACACAAAAAATGAACTTATCATATCACTCGAGCTGAATGTTTGTACACTTCTTTCTAAAATTTTATCCAACAGTTTTGTAACCAATATGATGAACCTGTGAGACTGCTATCATAAGTAGAGAAAAATATATAAAACCACGTGTCTCAAAACCCAATTCTCAATCCTTATGAAGATACCTCTTTAGATCTTGCAATCAGAATAAAATACTCTTGTTCTCACCTCTTTTCGAAGGCTACCTTTCATCCCACAATTTTTTTCTTATTGTGACTCTAATTCCTTTTATTTTTACTCAAGCGGTGTCTCTGTATCTCCGAAAACATTTCATATAATCACGTTACTCACAAAATACTAGAAAATCACAACCTTAGATACTCGCAAGTCCTTATTACCATATCAAATTTGTTTAACCAACAATCCTTATTTTATAGTTGCATTCCAATCATAATTTATTCTAAAACCTTATTACCACCCTGCTTATTTAGCCCTTGCCATCACCATGAATTCAACCTCTCCAAAACTTGACATCCCAAACCCAGCTACGACAACCATCCCAGGGACTCACTCAATTTATACACACTTTCTTACTAAAATTTCCAATTACCTTCACACAAGAATACTCATTGGAAATTTTACTTACCCACAAACTTTTCATTCTGATCTCGATCCACTTCTATGGACCTTACAATGAAATCACCACTCATTTAAAATCCTCAAGATACATTTTACAACCTAAACTCATCAAAATTGTTCCAATGATCCACCACTAAAAGCTTGCTTATAAGTAATGCTTAACTCAAGCATCCATAGTAACAAGCTAGTTGGTTTCTCAAATATGAATGCGACATCGAACCTTATTATACGATCCTGTGATACAACTGATGTCTCCTCATGTAGTTAGTATTCACGCTTATCAATCAACATATCAACTTTTATATACCACTAGTACCACATTGTGAAAGTCCGTTACATCCACCACTAGAACACATCCTACCTACCGAGTAGATCATATCCAAATAGGTCACACATTTCTACCTATCAAATAGCTGTCAAATATTTTCAGATTAGTTTTTTATCTAGCCCAAGCTTTATGTATTCTTTCATAGGTCAGGTCAATATCAAATGTAATATACTTCATAACTCTAACCAAGTAAGCATCTATACTATTGTAGTAGAAATTCTAACCTTTGGTGAGTACCAAACGACACGGTACTCATCAAGTAAACTCCTAAACACAAGTTAAGGGAATAGAATACGGGCACTCCTTACCACAACCTCCATAACTACAACATGCATAAAATTAGTCCAACCTAACAATTCACATTATACAAAGCACATATCTCAACAACAACACTCTAACAATTTCATATCTTCAGCAATAACACCCTAACAATTTCATATCCTTAACTACAACACTCTAACAATTGCATATCTTCAATAAAAATCTCAATATTCATCAGTCACCAGTTCCATAGAAAGGCACTCAGTATATCAGTAAACCAAAATATCAAGTTCAGTAATGATAAATATGTGCAATGCAATGTCAAGTATAGTGATGTATGTCTAACCTAGTGATACACACCGCTGTCTCTCAGTCCAGAACCCACGGGGTACATATATGTCCATACATCCGTCATGGCATACGATACGACTCTCGATAATAGTAACCATCGCGGTGCGTGATACATCTCTCAAAATATAATATCCACCATGACGCGCAATACAACCCTCAAAATGGTTCATTCTCTTTAATTTCTTATTTTTTCTCATCTCACATAACACTTGTCCCAACCATGTCTCAGAACAATGCAAATGACATGTTCATACAAATAATGAGCAGATGCCCATTTTCATGACATTGAACAATTCACAACAAAATCATGATATCACATCAACAAGCCTTTCAAACCTTTCTCAACACATCACATAAACATTTACTTACATTTCCTTTTACTACCCCTTTTCATCATTAGAATTAATCAATGTGGACAAGTCAACCCATCACCTGATCTCATTAACCCCAACACATATTACAAGAAAACACACTAATTTCATACACTTAACAAGGGTTTTGAAATTTACTTGCCTCAAATAATCGAATGATCACTCCGGGACTTGAGCCTTCCCATTTCGTTGAGCTTCCAATATAATGAATCTATTCAAATAAGTATCTGCAATAAGTTTTCAAAACTAACAGAATCATATTATTCTAGGTCTAGCCTAGACCCAAAAACTTACACAAACCTAAAATCAAGTTCCTAAATTTTGATGTCAATTATCATGTCAACCCTCATATTTCTAAATTTCAAGTCTAGAGTTAAGTTTCCATTCTCCAATACCATAAATCTAGTGGTATTTATATAATATAGTACATCCAAGAAAACTCAAATCAATGAAAAATTATACCAATTGTTGCATCGGCAGACTAAAGCCACCAAAACTAATCCATTTATACATTATCCTAATGATTGCCTCAATCATTAGCCTTAACTACACCATTATAATCATTCAAAATCTTAATTCTCTAAGTAACAGAAACGGGCAGGCATATCAAATTATATATTTAATCCATTCCAACTTCTCACCCTTCTATTCCAGCCAATGATTTGCTCATAATGACCAAGCCCACCATTATGCATTCACATTAGCACACCCTATTAGCCTTTAATTCCAAAAGAAATTCTTTAACAAGCATACAACAACTTACTTTAATTTTCCACTTACTGTTTTTATAGCACATCATTATTCTTATAAAGAGTAGTGAGCGTATGCTTGTACAAAAAATTGAAGGTCGATGAGAATTTTCTTACCTTTCGCTCCATTTTTGCTCTAGTGTTCACATCGTAGGTTAATATATATATATATATATATATATATATATATATATATAAATAAGCCCAATAATATAGAATCTTAGTTAAATGTCAGATTTGGTTCATTATTAATAACTTAATTAATTGTTTTAAATGAATACCCATCAGATAAATAATTTTAGTTAAATAAAACGTTTAAAATTTTCAAATCAACTTCACCAACTGATCAAAAATAACTCGGCGAACTTATCAAGAGGGGTCAAATAGTACTTTTATAAAAATTTCAAAAATGATTTGCCGGGTCATTACACAACACTTGAAAAAAATGAGAAAGCTTTTATATTACACAGCCTAGCCCGCCAGGGCGCGATCCTTCCAACTGTGGTGGGTCGGGAATAGTAAAGGGGGACAAGGTAAAAGATGTTTTCCCATTTCCCTTCCTCCACACACAAAACTCCCAAACTTTCTCAATTCACTTTGCCCCGAATGTCAATTTTAAGGTAAATTCTCATTATTACGCTTATTCAATTCATTGTTTAACTAACAATGATTGCATGCTAATTAACTTATCGAATCAAAATGGTTTTTGGGGGTAGTTATTTTGATTTTTAACTAGGTTGCTAACTATGTTGGAAAAACATAGCATGATTACTTCCCTTACGTCCCCGATGTCCCCACAACGTCCTGAATGTAAGAATTTCATAAAAATTATGGTTAAATCGATATAAATGGGGTAGGGGGAATTAAAGGGTCTTATTAGCATAAACTCGGACTTAGCACTGTTTTAGGGGTTTATTTGATAAAATGATTGTATATTTATGATCTAGGGTAGTTTATATATTCTAATTTGTTGAAATTCAGTTGAAAGTGAGAGTTTAGGGATGAAGAGACCCCATAGTCGTGTCTGAGGTTCATCGACCTTCATCCCGTTGTGGCGAGATACGCCAGGCATTGTTTGGTATCCTCTTAACACGAAAATTTTCCCTCTTTTATTTTATCCTTAGCCTTACATTGACTATCCAAACTCGTTCTAACTTATATTCAACTTATTTCAAGCTATCTAAATGGTGATTAATAACAAAACCAATTCTCCCTTCATCCAGTTCCCGATGCCGCAAGTCGAGAGAGCATTACGATTATCGGACCATAAGGTTTTTCTGCAAGAGGAGGTTCTGCTACACAGGTTCAAGGAAACAGAGCCTGCATTATATACCCGATTGGTAGAGTTTGGGTGGCTTCTGTTGATTCAAGCTCCCCCCAAATGCACATTCTAATTGGGTGAGAGAGTCATATGCCATTCTGCCTACCGTGAGATGGGACGACCATATTCCCATCATTCGTATCAGGGGAGTCGACATCCCTCTGGACTCCACCACTATCAATGAGGTCCTAGAGATGTCGGAGGTCCCAAACGATGCCTTGAGGACCGACTGAGAAAGATGGACTTGGAGTTTCTCCGAGACACTTTGGTGGAGCCTATACGCCAGAATAAGGTTTACTGGGCTACTGCGGAGGGCATCACTAGCTCAAACTAGTCACATAATTCTAAGAGGTGGCTACATTTGGTGAATACGAGGATCCGCCCATCGGGAAACTGCACCGACGTGGCGTTTCCCCGGCACTGGTGGTGGCTTTTGATATACAGGGTATTTCAATTGAACGAGGGAGCACAGATCATCTCCGAATGGAAGATGTCTTACCGGGCCAATGAAAAGGCCTTCTTCCTTTCCGGACTCATCACAACGTTGTGCAAGCAAGAGGGAGTGCCACTCTTTGATGTTGATGAGGTAATTCCCATGGATCCCCCCCTTCACCCTCTTTTGGTCAGGTTTGGACCTAATTCTAGGAGCAAGAGGATGAAGACAGACAGGGGCAGCAGTAGGGCGGCCTCGGGTTCAGACTGTGAGGACCCTCTCTCAGGTGCATGGGTTGAAGTAGATCTGGAGATGGTACAAAAGAAGATGGGGAGTGCCTATGCCGACTTAACTATGGTTCCTACCAGCACTACCCTTGAGGTAGAGATGATCCCCCGCCAACTGTTCCATGAGAGGAAAAGGGCATGGAGAGATCGCCAGGTGGATCGGATTTCGAACAATATTAAGGCCATTTTCACTTGTGTTGCCCCTAGCAAGGAGATTCCACATCTTCATCCCAAGGACTTTCTGTAGTTTCCTATGCTGAACGAGGATTGGGATGGCTTGGAACGCCCAGAGGACATGGACTCCGACGTGGACACCACCCAGTCTGAGAGTTCCTGATTGGTTGTCTTTTTGCCCCTTTTTCTTGTAAATTTTATACAACTTGATTTTTGTCTTTCGACTTTCTTACATTTGTAGCGCATGAATGCTAGTTTTTGGCTGTCTGGATCAGCTTTATATTTCATTTTTTATGGTGTTTATAATCATTTGCCTTGTTTAGAACACTAAAAGACCAGTACGGGTGAATTTGGATATTGTTTGGGGTCTCAAAATTGTGGTTAGGAAATACAAGGGAGGCATGCTGAGGTTCTACCTCGCCTAATCCCGCTCTGTAATCCCTCCCCAGCGGCCCAAGTGGAGGCAGAACCTCTACTATGGTTTTTCTGAAGTTTTCGTTTTTACTTAAATTTTCCAATATCCCAACCTAACCAACCAAGGGTCAGGGAATTTTTTAAAAAAGTTATTAGCTCAACCGACACAGTCTTATGGACACGACACCCCACTAGCTCTTATTAATTAAACATTACACCCACTCTCCCCCGAGATACACCCAGACCTTACATGTTGCATATATTACACCAATTAGGCCATACCTTGCGCATACTACAGGTTAAAGCTCACATATGTAATTCTAGAATTCACAAGATTATTGGTTATAATTTATTTCGACGGATTTGACGGTATATAGGGAATTATACTAGCATATCGTTAACGATTTTATCATATATTTACTCATAAAAGTCCAGAAACCCCCTTATTGTGTCCTTAATGATATCGTACACCCCAACCCAAATGTCTTCACCTCCTCGATAATTCCAGCAACCACGAACACTTTCACATGTTCTGTCATTCCACACAACAAGAAGAACATATTCACGGTTAATTCAATCAACAAAGTCACGCATTCATATATTCCAAGTCACAAATCACGAACAATTACAAATTCTTAATTGGTTACTTCGTCCATTGATGACCCTTACCAATCATCCACATATTTACACTGCCCCTAGGGACAGATACCAATTGAAACCTTCTAGTTCCAATTACCTTGGTTGTGGCTCCTCCATCGTGATTACAACGTCCTATTTATCTCGTTGAGATACCAATTGGAATAAACTCTACCACAATCTACACTTTGCACGAAAGGAGAGAAAGAGTGAAACAATTCCTCGAATGCTTCCTATCCTCTTGCAGATTAGATGTGGACGTCAACACACCGATCCGCAAAAGTCTAGTCCACACTTTGCACTCGTAAGGGGAGATCGGTAACCTAGGATCTAATACCAATTTGTCACAATCCAACCAAATGGGTCATGACGGCACCCACTCTAACACCTAAATAGGAGAACCCTCATATCCCTAAAACTTAAACGTGCGGAAATTTTATAGAAAGTAGAGGTAGTTATAGTAACACTCCTTTATAACCAACATCTTTAGATACACTTTTAATTTAAACTTGTAAATTACTTTAAACAACTCCTTATGATCTAGTCTAAACAGGTACAATATCTACTAAGAGTAAAAATGGACAAATAACGAAAGACACAGCCCCCGCCATACTAACCCCATAGAATATTCCCAAGTAACATACTAACCCCATAGAATATTCCCAAGTACCACCACCTTCCTTTCCTGCTAGCCCATCATGTCATACCCTTAATTCCTCATCACCTTACCAAACCAAGATCACATATTTACGCTACATCGAGCTACTAATACTAACCCACTCTCTTCTGAAATTTACACCCACTAGCGACCCTCGATATCCACTACTCTCCCCTTGAAAACCTTGCCCTTGCATTTTACCCTACAATTAAAACACATAAGAATCAACACCACCATACACTCACATGAATACATGTGCATCAAAATATACAGTATCATCAACGGTTACATACACACATAATATTATATCGCATGCTTCACAATACACATTTATTAATTATCACAATTATGTCAAGTAATTGGTTCTCTTGAGGAACCCTGACCCAAATTGTTAGCTTGCTGGAATGTGGCAATCCGATTCCATGTTTATGCTGGAACATGGCAATCGACCCCATGTGTATTCCAGAATGTGGGAACCGATCCCACAGTTATGCCAAAATATAGCAACTCCATCCCAGTTAGCTTGCCGAAACGTGTTCATCCGATACCCATTTGCACACCACAATCACAATCACAAGTATATCGTCAAGATCATACATTTACATCATCATTTCATGGCAAGTATTATTGATCTATCGCATTCACAACAAGTGTGATCAATATTGCGACATTCATGCACATACAAGTATCACAATAAAGCAAGAAAATGCATACATGACACAAACACAGAATCACAATCCATCACCTACAAATGGGTTTCTCGTCACGCACCTCATTCAAACCCTAATTCGACCCTACTCGACGTTAAGTCATCGTCGAAGGCCTCTCCCCAAGGTTTAAGTCATAAATCAATCTGTGCATGGAGGCTTATAAATAACTCGTATTATCGATTCATATATATTATGCAATGGGCGCAAATTTAAACTACTCAATTCGTAAAACCTAGCCTACTTGGGCGCCAAGCAGTTGTATGGTGTCATTAATTCGATGGGCGCCAATCTGTGCAAGGTAGCCTAGGATGGAGGATTGATACTCTCCTAGGGTTAGCTTGGAGTAGCATTGCTAGAGTGCCTTCATGGATACTTGACTTGGTTAGACCAAAACCACTTCATGGTAGCTTAGGATTGAGATGTTACACTCTTCTAAGAATAGCTTAGGGTTGAGGACTTATGCTCCCCTATGGATAAATTGCATCTACATGAATGGTTCCATGGTGGCTAGGTTGGTATTCTTATATCCTTCCTTTTTTTATCTTGGATTGTATGTTATGATGTTCTCTATGGTAGTAGGTATATTATGTTAGTATACTAAGCTTAATAGATTTGAATGAAAGATAAGTTATATTGGATTAGGTTATCCTAAGTATGAATGGTATAATGGGATACCATTCATATATGGAACAAGTATGAATTGAATCTACTTATGAAATCCCCTATGTGATGTATGCTTAGCTTGGATAGTTGCTATAGTTCCCTTCCATGATATGAATAACTTAGGATGATAGTGCCTTGTGAATATGAAGTAAGTCTATTAGTGACACCTAAAATTGATGAAAATGAATAGGGTAATTTCAATATATGCTTAGTGTGTGATGTAGAATGGGATGCCCCACAGGCATTTGAAAAGTGTGTCTTGAGGTGACCTAGGGGTATAGTACTCTTATGTCATGAAGAACTTAGGTCTTAATTATGAAAGTGCATTATGATCAAGAATGACCATAGAGAGGTACTTAGCTTAGGTAGTAGTATGTGATGCTACCTTGGCTCTGCACAAGTATATTTGGAGGTGACTTGTGATGTAGTTCACTTTAGTAAGAAGGACAAATAGTTGAAGTATGAACTTATGTATGTCTTATGTTGAATTACTATGTTAGAATTCTTATGTTATGGTTATGTTATAGTATCTTATGATTATATCTAATATTGACTAACCCTTTTAGATATCTTATGTTTTATATGTTAGCTTTCATACTTAGTACTTTAGTACTAACGCATATTGCCTACATTTCTAACCAAATGTAGGGGATTTTGGGAGATTGAGTGCTTGGAGGATAGGTTCCTAAGTTTGGAGAAGATTGAAAATCGGTGAGTTCTCATAGCATCCGAGGACAACACCCTTATGTTCCCTTTATGTCATTTACCATGTTTTAGACTTTTGTGGGCTGCGTCCCAAGACATTATTACTCATGTATTCCGTAGATGGTTTTGAGACACATGTTAGAAAGAGTTCCGTTGTTATGAAAGGATTTTCGCATTATGTTTAGAGAAAAGTTTTTAATCCCCTCCATTTTTACATATGTTATCTAATGAAGCTAAGAGGCTTGTAAAAGACCTTCGAGAGGTCAAATGCGTCATGTTACTTCTAGGGGGTACTTCCCGGTCGTGACAAAATCTCATTCCCCTTCATTCCCAAGCTTAGAACAATTTTTTCAAGGTTTTCAAGGTGTTTTACGACTTAATTAGGTATTTTAGGAAGATGGAGAAAATATAATTTCTCATAATTTCCACGCTGCCTCGATATTTTTGCCTGGCGCCAATTTACCCCGCCTTGGCAGCGGTGCCCCAGCGGCACTTGGCTAACCCTGGCGGGGCAGTGACCCAAAATTTTTTAAACTTTTGTTCTTCCTAAATAACGATGGTTCAGGTCATTACAAAGAATAAGTGCTAATAATATGAAATAACAAAAGATTTTTTTTTTTTTAAATAACTCCCAAAAAAAAACATGGATAAGACTATTTAAATTTAAAACGAGAATCATTTTAAATGGTGTTAAGACAAAATAATCATAATATGTCTTACCCACATAATTGAAGTTTGGTTAAAAAAATAGTAAAAAATGACAATGAAGTACACATAAAGTGAGAGTTATGTAAACTTAAAAATAATTTATAAGATAATAAAAATTAAATTACAGAGACATATTATTGATGGTAAATCTAAATGAAAAAAGAAATCCCTATATACTAATCAAAGTTTAAGACTAAAAGATAACTTCACTATAAAAATTAATTGCATTATATTCAAGAAGAGTAATAGACGAGAATATTTAAAAATAAAGTAAGAATCATATAAAATAAATCCTAAATTTTATTTAAAATGAAAAAATGCAAGTAAAAATCTAATTTTTATTGCAATAAATATAGAACATAATAGATTCATATACTTCTGATTAAAATTGAATAATTAAATAAGTCCAAGTATAAAATATAATGAAGTGAATATACAAATATTTTTTTAAAAAAAATATCATATGTGTTATAAAATCAAGCTCATGACAGTATAATCATGAAGAGAAGAAGACAAGAGAAGTAGATGAAGGAGAAGACTTTTCTTTTTATTCAAGTGTGTTCTACAAAAGGTGAAAGATATCTCTATTTATAGAGTTGAGATATCACCCCCAAAGGTCACCATGATAAATGCCCAATTAGTAGATACATAGTTATCCAAATGATTCTTATCACCTTGGAAACATGTATACATGAATACAATTAAGTCTTGAGTATATCTAAAGGACAATCCACACGATTCAATGGATTTATAACACTCCCCCTTGGATGTCCATAGATAATGTACCTCGTTAAAACCTTACTAGGAAAAATCCAGTGGGAAAAACTTCTAGTGAAGGAAAAAGAGTACACATATCTTTTGATACGCATTATTTGTTGCCTCATTAAAAATCTTGCCAGGAAAACCCAGTGGGATAAAACCTCGATCAAGGAAAAAAGAGTGCAACGCGTATTATACTCCCCCTGATTAAAACATCACTTAATTTCTTACGATGATGTCTCCAATCTTTGTACATTGTGGTTGGTATATTCTTTTTCAAAGAAAAATCACACATTTTCTGATATGATGTGTCATTTATCTCAACCAGACGTACTCTCAACTTGCTTCATGGAGGGCTTTTATTTATGCATAGCAACATTTATTTCATTGATCGCCAGGATATTGTTGTGCCTCCACGTGCAAACAAATAGCATTTTTGAGACCGTGCTTTAGGCGGATCAGATAAATATTCTGCATCTGCATAACCATCAGCTCTGACTTGAATTCTTCGGAGTCTAATGAACTCATGTCTATGGTCCTTCAAAGTATTCAAGTATATACATAACACCATTTCAGTGTCCTTTGTTGGGGAGGAACCGAATCTTGCATGTAAATTTACTGCAAAACAGATATCTGATCGAGTATTGTTAGCAAGATGCATTAGTACCCTGATTGCACTAAGATATGGAGTTTCATCACCAAGAAGCTCTTCATCCTTCTCTTGAGATTAAATGAATCATCATTATTTCAAGCGATCTCATAATCATTGGGGTACTCAATGAATGTGATTTATCCATATAAAATTGCATCAAAACTTTTCTGTGTATATTGATTGATGGACAAATATTTCATTCGTCAAATTATCAATCTGTAGGTCAAGACAACATTCTGTCTTACCAAGACCTTTCACCATTTAAAACACTCAAGAGCTTTTCAAAACTCTTTAAGAGTGTTAGTAATTTCAAGTCATCAACACAAATAATTTATAACATATTCAGATCCTGTTTTCATAAAAATTCAAGGACAATTAGGGTCATTCTTTTTGTACCATTTTCTTCCTTGATTATTTCAATCCATATAAGGATTTCTGAAGCTTTGTTGAAAAAGTTTCCTTCAAACTTTTATATGCTTCATACACCTGGATTGCTTCAAGGATTTTCATATAACCTTCATTGTCTAGCTAGACATTACAAATATTCATTAAATGCATTCAAGTTTTTCATATGTTGCCAGATCAAAACAAACCTCATTGCATCCACCATTGGAGAAAACATCTCCAATAATGTCAGAATTTTTGCGATAAATCTTTATACCCCAAGGCACAAACCGTATTTGATATCTTACGGTTATACTATCGCATAATAATTTATTTGTACCCCACTGACATTATACCTTGATTTATGGACTACCAATTCAAAACATCACTTTTCTAAGTGAAACAAAATATACTTGAATTATGCATTTCACTTGGCCAATCATTTATCTGTCCCACTCTATGACAGATTTGAATTCAAGATCCTCGTCACAATTTATATCATTGAGCGCTACCTCTTATAAAAGATTCCGTCGACGGTTATTTGATATCGATTCCAACATGACATAACTTATTGAGATCTCTTAATTTTTCATCATTTTCAGGTACCTGAACCTTTTCCAAGGCTTTATGAATTGTTATGTCGTGGTGCTCTCTTATAGAACTTGCCTCATTATTATGACCATATTGATCATTTGCTCCTCTCCTTCTTCAAGAAATTTTATATTTGGAACCGATTGGTCTATTACGATTCCGGCGTATCATAGACTCTGTCCTTCAAGGACTTCACATTGGAGCATTTGCAGCTGAATTATTTCATAGGGTCAGTACATTCATCTGGCAATTAATTTACAACATTATGCAAATGAATTATCCCTTGAACTTTAAGTTCACATGTTTATTTAACGAGGATCTAGATAATTCATAATTAACCTCACACATAATTTTCAGCTGTCAATCATCTCTCCCCCTAATGTTAGAAAATCTAACATTCACCCCAACCTTATTTGGGAATTCATCTTCGTGCGTGTTGGAGCAATTAAAATCATAACCGCACATTCAACATTTTAGATGAAAATTATTTAGTTCCTGTGACCCTGAACCAATTATGATGGGAAACCTTGTTGGCTTGATACAAACATGTGTTGCTACATGTTAAATAAAATTATCTCATATCAAATCTTATTTGAGAGTTTTGTTCTCATAACCATGATTTAGCTATAATTGGAGGCATACAATTTCTGCTAAATCAACCAGCATTATCAATAGAATTTCATAATTTGGAACTATGCTCTAAATTTAACAACTCGAGCAAACAACCTTACAAACACCAATTTGTAAGTTGACAACAAAGCACATGTAATCATCACATAGATACGTCTATCATATAGTTGCAAATGATCCACATGGCAGATGAATGGGCCCCTATTCACCTTTTTATATGTTCCAAAAATTTCAGGGAATTACAATCCCAACCTTAGCTGGTACAATGAAAACAAGAAACACAAGATAATTCTTGAAGAATCTTTTATTTCTTCATCATATAAACCACATGAATTCTCAATTATATTTGCATCACATTTAATCGCAATGGCCAACTGATCATGCCAACTGATCTTTATTTCAGTACACTTACAGTTTACTTTTACATGTGATTTCATCAGCATGTCCATGTTTGTATGCAACAAACAAGAGGAAAAAATGAGTAATCGTTTACATCAATATTTATAATCCGCTTCGGTTGTAGTAATTTAAAGATATTAAATCCTTTCGTAATTTATAGTCTCAATATTTTTTTTAATTCATCTGAAACTTAAAAAGTTTCTTTTGAGACTTACTACAAGCCCAATATTATTCCTCTGGTAATAACACAACTCGTTAGAGCTTGCTATTAATTTTATGTACTATCACATATTGCATGACACCATTCCTATGGTGAACATCTCCTTCAAGGAGGAAATTATATTATTATTGTCATGGTCAAACATTACGAGCAAGACATGTTTCTTGCTTTACTTTTGTTGTACCATAGGTACACAACCAATGACAAATTTGTATTGCCACACAATAATGACTACAACCCTTATAGGCAAGAACTATTTCTTTCTTTTGCCCTTTCGATAGTTCACAATAAACATACCATAGTGACGTATAAACGTACAATACCATTAACCATTTCTGTCAAATAAAATTTATTTCCTCTCAAACCTCCTGTAGAGGTGAGTTTTGACATATATCATTTTTCTCAAACCTCCCATAGAGGTGAGTTGTGACATATATCCAATCAATAATGATTTTATCACATTTTGACCCATTCTCTTATAGAATGGTGGAGCATTCATGATACTCATCACTTGTCACATTCTCTTCAAGGAATGGACTAATCATTTATATGTGTTTCATAAATTTGCATTATAAGCACTTTGTCATGCCTTTAAAATTCATCATATTTACATGACACACCTCAACATCACTTTGAAAGATCAAGTGTACCATTACTTTATCTTCTTGTCTTTTGATAGAGGATTTATAAACTTGTCAAATTATTGGGTCGACAACATTCACAAGTCCAATGACCTTTCATACCATTTTGATAATGAAAACTGCCTTCACATTTTGAAGGACTAATTGGAGAACCCATAATGTTCTTCCTTTTATAATTACCACAATGATGACTATTATAATTCCGTCCCTTCATGCCCTTTTTCATATCGTTAATCATTTGTCATCTTTCAGACTAATTATTTACTGCTACCACATTTATACAATAGAATGGAGCAAGTCAACATCAGATTTCAAAGTTATCATATGTTGCTACCACATTCTTTTCAAGGAATGGAGCAAATTCAATGGGACAAATTTCAAGGCTTTCATCAAAAATATATTATTTTTCTTAGTCATCATTTTATCATCGATATGGTGCATTGGCTAAAACTCAATGTCTTACCCATATAAGGCGTGTTACGCCATAATTCTATGGGACTTGAACCCAATCACGGTGCATCAAAACTCAAATTGATGTCTTACCATTTTGGTGCGATAGAACATGAATCTATCGTCTTACCCTTACACATTTTTTTCTTTATTGTGATGCATCCGGACTTTAACCTGATGTCTTACCCTTTTGGTGCGATGAGACTTGAATCCACCGTCTTACCCTTAACCAACAGTATAATAGACCGAAATACAACATGTCTCACCCTTTGAGTCTTTCTAAATAATCAAAATAATATTCAAACTCATGCTATTAAAACTTTATACCTTCATCCATTTAAGATTATTTTTTATATATAGTATGCCATATTCAACCAATAGTAGTATATGTTTTTTGTTCTTGGTCAATGTTAGTGACTGAACATTATTATATTCTAAATCATAAAAAGATTTTAGAAAATACATACCTGATTTTATGCATATAATACTTTGATCTTCATAACGAGATCAATCAAAATATGAGCTAAAGAAAAACAAGAACTCACTCTCAATTGGATAGAGTCTCGTGCTGATAACGTGTTATAAAATCAAGCTCATGACAGTATAATCATGAAGAGAAGAAGACAAGAGAAGTAGATGAAGGAGAAGACTTTTCTTTTTATTCAAGTGTGTTCTACAAAAGGTGAAAGATATCTCTATTTATAGAGTTGAGATATCACCCCCAAAGGTCACCATGATAAATGCCCAATTAGTAGATACATAGTTATCCAAATGATTCTTATCACCTTGGAAACATGTATACATGAATACAATTAAGTCTTGAGTATATCTAAAGGACAATCCACACAATTCAATGGATTTATAAGAATATGCTAAATAAATGTTTGTTATTCCAAATAAACTCAAAACTTCATATGGTGAAAATAAAAGAGAACGGAAAACTAGTTTCTCATAGCATGCAATTCAAAAATAACAATTACAAAAAAACAAACAAACTTGACTTCCATTATAAAATAATATTAAAAATATCTCTACTCATACGTCGGGACAAATTTAAAATCATAATTTAGTATTAAGTAAGATATTAACAAGTTCACACACAAAAAGATAAAACTTAGAAAATCGTGCAAAAAAATATTCAAAAGAATAAAATAATTTGCAAATGTTTTTACTACGAATTTAAGAAAAAACAACAACAAAGATAGTCAACCATAACAATAAACTTATAATATTATTTAAAATATTATCAAATCTAAATAATATTTTATGATGCAAAATGTATATTTGTCTGTGAATAAATAGAAGATTAATGAATAAAAATATTAAGACAAGTGATTAGTTAATTAAAATTTACTTGATATATATTATAATATTAAGTAGTTAAGAATGCAGTAATAAACAAAATCAAAATATATTCTACAAGTTATTAAATGACCATGTGATTCGTTCTTATCTTTGAGACAACATGTATTAAAGGATATGTTAGGTGTTTTCCTTCTTACACAAAAAAGGCATTACATCTTTACTTTCTCCTTTTCCTTAGTTATCCCACCTTCAATTTTTGCTTTTTTCCCTCTTTAACGGCTAGAGTTGGATTTTTGCATGTAGCCTGTGGGCCATGCATTTGCTCTTTAGCTTTGATGTGTGTGGGCCTTATTATTACTTCGGTATACAATTTGATGTTATTCGTGCATAGGTTGATTATGTTCTTATATTTTATCTCCAATTTCTGTCCTCCAGATCCAGAGATCCTTGAATATTATTTATCACTTCATGCATCAATAAACTATTAACATTGTTTCTTCCGTTTTTATTGTTTTATCTACTTTATTTTGTATTAAGTGTTAACTATCAAGATTTTTTTAAAACTTTTGAGTTTTTAAATTAAAAATATATCACATATATTAAAGTAATTTTAATTTTATAATTCTTAATAGGCAATGTCAAAATTAAAATAAATATGTCCAAATAAAATGATACGAAAGGAGTCATATTTTAAAAATGGAATAAATCTATGATAATAATAGAAAGACCCTTTAATATAAATTTTAATAATTATTTTGTCTTCCCTTTATTAATTTATGCATATATATGGAGTTTTAAAGTTTTGAACATTCTACTATATTAGAAGTATCAGTCGAGAAGTAGTATCAACCTGTTAGTTTTCTATCTTTAAAATTGCATTAGAAGTTATTTTTGACATTTGACATTTGACATTAAATACAATGTGTCATCACCTAAAATTGAAAACACGTACCTTTTAATTACTTCACTGGTGTGTTTTCATCATCCTTCTCATTTCCGCCACCCATCCAACCCATATCCACCAGTCACCACCACCTCTTTCTAAAATTGAACCAGATCTGCCATAAAGAATTGAATTACAAACCTTGTAGAAATAGAAAAGATAGGTTCTGGAGTTGCAACGCCCGTCGACTCTGACATCCGCCGCTATATATGGTGGAGTGAGTCATCAAATTTCTCAGCCAATCAACGATACCCACCCTTCGCTGATATGAGGCTACCGTGGTTAAATCTGAGGATTACAACCGATTTTCTAACTAATGTAATCCGTTTGTGATTTTCTTGATATAATGAATTTTGCTGGTCAATTTTAGCTGGAGTAATTTCTCTGGTTTGGAAGCTTCATTTTTAATTGTTTCTTTACCTCTTTATATGCAATTCATTAACTTCCAATTTAGAGCAAAAAGAACATTTGTGAAATGAATGAATAAATATGCTCTTTTCTAAAAGTTGAATTGTTTGTTAGTAGCATTTCTTTTTATTAGTTCAGAGAGTATATGTTAAATAATAGACGATATTTTCTTATTTCGTACTTAATCATTGTGTTAATTGTCTAAGCATATTAAACCTTTAATTTAAGTTATATGTGTGATTTTTCTCCTTGTGGATGTTAAATAGTTAAATGTGTGATTTTCCTCATTTGGAAAGTAATAATCCTCCTGAATTACTACTATCATTAAAGGAAGAAATTGTATGAAGAATCTCATAAGTCATAATATGGAGACATAATTGCTTTGGACTTGCAAAGGCTAACACTAAGTCGAGCATTATAGCTTGGTGACATTAGCAATAGACAGATTAGGTTGTGCATAATTCCATGTACTACAAGGTACTTACATTTTAAGCCTCTTTGGATATAATATAAGTTTTAAGATGTGCTCAGGGATAGTTATTGTCTATCGTTTGCCTCTATGGTAGAATCAGTCGGGGCACCAGTTCAATGTCTGCTTTTATATCTTGTTAATCTTTATTTTATCAACATTATCATGATTTTGATCTCTATTTCCTTGTTCTTCATCATATATCGAGGTTGCAATATTTTTAAGAAATAAGTATTTTTATAAAAATAGTTCCTTTCAGGGAATTCTGTCTATGTGTTGATTGAAACCGCTCCTTTCAACGCATTTCACCTTTTATGGATGCTATTACTATGCATGAATTATTTGTTATTGAAAGAAGCAACATGATATATTATTGTTGCTGTTTTTTCTATGCCCCCGTTTGACAAATTTACAAATCAGTCCTCCTACATTCAAACTGGTTGACGTCTAGATTCAAATTCGCTGACCATTTTGTTCTATATTGGAATATTGAATTTGACTGCTCTTAAATCAATTCTTAGCATTTGCATCAGCTTGGATAGAGGTGACTTCTTAGTGCATCATTTGTTTGTCAGTTACAATCCCTAAAATTGTGATAAGTGTTTGAAGTCTATCATTGTAGACTTCTTGATGCTCTTAATACCACAAAAAACTTATATTTTCCATATCAAAATAGAGTTTCTTTCAGGGTTTAAGAAAGAAAGAATTTTGTTAAAATGTGTGATCTAAAATAAATTAGAGATTCTGTGGGACTATAAATACCTCATTAAGGACAAAATGTTGCAGTACTCAATTATCTAAGTTTTATTGGCAGTCAAGTGAGTCATTGATTAGTTCACCGCTTATATATCATCACATTATGAATGAACTTGGAGAAATTAACGAAGGAGACAAAATTAAAAACATATATTAATACATTTTACATATTCAATTTAAGATCAAAATATTTAAACGTATTCTTTATTTTCTTAAATAAATTGAAAAGGGACGTGTGAGGTGGGGGGGTTAGTTACACTGAAAGACTTCGCATAACTTTTAAGGGAAATCTAATTCTTAGAAGTTGTGAGAAATTAACCTAACTTACTAGTTCTACTACCTATCTCGCTCATTTTCGTTCTAACCTATGCACGTGTTTTGTCAACCACCGTGACAACACAATTACAACGATATAGCTGCTAACAACATAGAACCCGCTTGCATCAACTTTTACCAATCTGTAAATAAATATTGTGTATATGTGTGTATATGTGGACAAGGCAATCACAAATATACATATCAAAGTTTAGATATATATGCTTGTCTATTGTTGTGCAAGTCTATTATTGTGCAGGTAATGTGTGTGGATATAGTAGTTTACACGATACACTTTACTTAGCAAGTACATAACTAGCCATTACTTCTAAATATACGTGAACTCATAGATGAATGTAGGGCTCGTGTGCGCACGGGCATATACATCTAATTTTATTATAGAAATATGATTATTGACTAATTTTTTCCGTTCTTATTTTAATTTGGTCTATAAAAAGTGCTTAAAATCACAATGCAATAATTAAAGATATTAAAAAAAAGTGAAAATTATATAAGAAATTGGATTGACTCTTTAATTACATATAGAGATAAAAGAGCTAACATATATTATTTGAAAATAACATTAAAAGTACTACAAATTAAAGTAAAATAACAAAAAAAAATAAAAATTGAGAATCAAATAAGAATTAGTTGACTTCTATAAAATTACCTATGCCACATAAAATGAAACAGAAAGATAACATGTATTATTTGAAAATGAATTAAAATGTTCTATAAATCACAACAAATTAACAACTTCAAAATATTTTTAATAAAAACACATATAAAAAACTATGTTCACTTTCCAAGTTTTATGTCACATAAATTAAAACAAAGAATTAATATATAATGGGCCCGCACTGGCGCGAACGGCCTAATATCTAGTATATTTAATATTAATTCTTTATATTATCCGCGCAACGCGCAGAAATGTATACGAGTTATTCATTAAGGTAAAAGGATAACTATTATTAAAAGAGAATTCGCACAACGGTAAGAATTTATCCCAATACCTCCAAAATCAATCGCACATGCTGTCAACATGTCCTCTAACACTTCAATAGTCCTCTCTGACTGTGCATTTGTCTGCGGATGGAAGGGTGTACTAAAAGTGAGTTGTGTTCCCAATTCTTCATGCAATTTCCTCCAAAACGTGGAAGTGAACAGGGTACCACGATCAGAGATGATAGAAAGGGGCACTTCATGCAACCTCACTATCTTTTCACATACATTTTAGCCAACTGTTCAGTATTATAGTCTATTCTTACCAAAATAACATGGACTGACTTAGTCAATCTATCAGCCACTACCCAAATAGAATCAAACTTCCCCAAGGTCTTGGGAAGACCAACCACAAAGTCCATGTCTATTCTTTCCCACTTCCATTCTAGAATTGACATTCTTTAAAGCAAACCTACAGGCCTTTGATTTTCATACTTAACTTGATGAATATTTTGAAACTTTGCCACAAACTCTGATATGTCTTTCTTCATACCCAACCACAAAATTCGTTTCAGATCTCTATACATCTTGGTCACATTCGAATGAATAGAATATCGCAAATCGTGAGCCTCTGCCAACAATTTCCTAATCAAGCCATCTACTTTAGGAATACGTATTTTACCCTTAAAGTTGAGTAGACCATTCACATCAATAGTGGTCTCTTGTGCCCCCATCACAATCATCGTTTTAAGCTCCTCCAAATTTCCATCTTCAAATTGCTTGACCTTAATCTCATCAATGAATGTGGCCCTCACCTTAATACCTGTTAATACCCTACCTCTTTATGAGATGCCCAATTGCATGAATTTAGACTCCAAGGTCTAGATTTATTTTGCCAGATCTCACTTGGATACACACAAGCAATCTAAACTGCCCATACTCGCCACTTTTTGACTCAAACCATCTATCACCACATTAGCCTTGCCCGGATGGTGTTGGATGGTCACATCATAATCTTTAAATAACTTCATCAACCTTCATTGTCTCAAATTCAGATCCTTTTGAGTGAACACATGCTGCAAACTACGATGATTGGTTAACACCTCACACTTAACGCCATAGAGGTAATGTCGTAAAATCATATAAACAAACACTACTCTACTGCTATCAACTGTCAGTCTTGCGTTGGATAATTACTCTCATTCACCTTTAATTGAAGTGATGCATAAGCTATAACATTCTTATCCTGCATCAACACAACACCCAAACCATAATGTGAAGCATCAGAATAAACAAAACAATCTTTACCTTTAACCAGTAATGCTAGAATAGGTGTGATGGTCAAGAGAGTCTTGAACTTTGAAATCTCTCCTCACATTTTTTGGTCCATTCAATTGGTATCTCCTTTTTGGTCAAATTGGTCAAGTGAGTAGCAATGGAATTGAACCAAAGTTCTTAACAAACCAATGGTAATAGCTAGTGAGTCCCACAAAACTCCTAACTTCCGCCACAGAGCTAGGTCGAACTCAATTCTTAACCGCCTCAATCTTTTGAGGATCTACTATTACGCCTTCTTTTGAAACTACGTTACCCAAAAGTTCAACTAATTGTAACCAAAATTCACACTTAGAAAATTTAGCATATAACTTTTGTCTCCCAAAAACACCCAGAACAATACGAAGATGGTCGACATGTTATTCCTCGCTTTTCGAATAGACCAAAATATCATCAATGAATACTATCACAAACGAATCAAGAAATGTTTGAACGCCCCATTCATTAAACTCATGAGTTGTAGACGCATTGGTCAAACCAAAAGATTAACCAAAAATTCATAGTTCCCATAACGAGTTATAAATGTCGTCTTGGGTACATCCTCAGGCCTAATTTTTAATTGATGGTAACTGGATCTTAGATCAATCTTAGAGAAAATAGTTACCGTTGCAACTGGTCAAAAAGGACATCTATTCGAGGCAAAGGATACTCGTTTCAAATAGTGACTCTATTCAATTATTGATAGTCTATACACATTCTCATGCTACCATCCTTCTTCGTAACAAATAAAACTGGAGCTCCCCATGGGGAAGCACTAGGGATAATAAATCCCTTGTCAAGGAGCTCTTAGATTTGAGCCTTAAGCTCTCTTAATTGTGTCGAAGCCATGCAATATGGAGGGATGGAAATGGGAGTCATTGGGAAACACTTCACTAAATTCAGATACCACAGGAATAGATCCAATGGATGGAGCCTCAATCTCAACATCCCTAATATGGGCTAAATAAGTCAAACAACTCTACTCTACTAATTTACTAGCTCGAATGAAGGATATTATCTTAGCTTGCTTAGTCTTGTACACCCCTTCCCACTCTAATTTTTCCCTTCCAAAATTTCTAGAGTCACAAACTTAGTATTACAATTTAACACATCATAATAGGGGGACAACCAAGTCATGCCTAAGATTATGTCGAAGTCAGTTATATCCAAAATCACCAAGTCAGCCCAAGTGTGAAAACCCATAAACAAAATAGGACAAGCACGATAGACATGAGTAACTATGACTGACTCTCCAATTGGGGTAGAAACATGAATAGGGGCATCAAGAATATCACAATACATATCAAAGCTAATCTCATGCACACATAAGAATAAGTAGAACCCGTAGTACCTGTGATCACCACGTCAGACGCATCTGCCTCATTTTTTCGTGAAAATGCATAACATTGATCCCTATCATCTTAACGAGCTACTTCCCTGCTTGGTTTCACGTTACCTCTGCCTTCACCATCATTTACTCTACCTCCACAGCCTTGCTGATTACCTCCTCGCTCACTTTATGAATGTCCTCTACCATTATTACCATTCCTCGCAGGTACCACTACTCTAGATGGCTGCTGCGCAGAATCCAACACACGAGGATGGGGACAATCTCTCCTCATATGCCCAGCTTTTCCACAATTTTAGCAAGTACAAGCAAAATATGGTTTTCTGCCCGTCGAAGGCGCGACTCCTTGGCTATCCTAAAATTTAGAAGTTATATTTCCCGAGTAATTATCTGTAGAGGCGGGCATAGCGAACTGAATTGTCTTGGCTGCCAGTGGTGGTCTACCAGATCCTCTAGAATAGGAGCCCTGAAAATTTCAAGAATTATTGGTTCTCTTAGCTAACACCTTAGCCAGACTATCTCGCCTCACCCCCTCCACTTTCTTAACATAGTCTCTCACCTCATTAAAGCTCCTCCCTGCAGAAGTCATATGGACAGATAATACTTGCAACTCAGAATTCAATCTCTTAACTAATAACCGGATCCTCTCCTCCTCTTCAGTCACCAACTGCATAGCATGTCTAGATAAAACATGGAACTTAGCCTCATAAGCAGCCACAGATATACCACCTTGCTCTAAGGCCATGAACTCATCCTTCTTGCGATCTCTCAAAGTTCTAGGTACATACTTTTTCTAGAAACAAAGCATGAAACTGAGTTCAAGTAAGTGGAGGTAAAGTAGAAGATTTGCACTCCATATAAGATCTCCACCATTGCTTGGCCTCACCTTGGAGTTGGAAGGACACAAATTGAACATCATGTTAGTGAAAAATACCCAATCTATGCAACCTCTCATAACAATCTAAGATAAACTCATAAGCATCTTAAGGTTTGATTCCCAAAAATACCGAAGGCTTAAGCTTCAAGAACTTAGTCAACATTTCATGCTCATTATCAGTCATAACGGAACCCAACAAAGGATGAAAGAAAGCATCCGTACCTACATTTATACCCGTTTTGGGCGCATTTCTAGCAATAGGAGGATTAACATGAACTTGAGTAGATGGATGAATTCTAGGATCAGCCAACCCTTTCAAGAACGATATGATTTGTTGCGCTAACACTGGATCCAAGGGTGGAACAATCGTAGTCTTTGTTGGCACCTCTTCCTCTTGTCCATTTTCCTCAACATCTCCAACCTCGATATCCTCTACTATATCCTTATTATGCGCATGAGGGTTCTCATTTATAAGAGCATTTTCAATCAGTACCTCATTCCCAATAGGCGTCACTCTTCCACGACCTCTACCCCTAGTTCTTCCTCTACCCCTACCTCGATCTCGACCTCTCACTGCAGGTTCCTCAGTTGGATAATCGATGGGAGAGACGGGACAACACCGTTAAATCTTGCATTAACCATCTGCGAACAGAAGAGTGAAGAAGGTTAGATACAAATTTGTATCACCCAGATACCAATTGGACCTGAGTTATAGCACGAAATGGGACAAGAGAAAAATATAGAGATTTTCTAAAGTCCTATAGCCTCTCGAAGAAATGTAAAGGTCTCCACACTAATCCTCCGTGGGAGAACCAATACTACAACTAAAATCCAAGCAACTAAAGTGATAACTAAGACATTTAAGTTACAAAATCAAGTTAAATAAACTAAGTAAGAAGTTTCCATAAATTTCAATAGGGATTCTAAAGAAATAACTAAATAAATGTGAAAGTAAACAACCTAGAACCTAAAAGTCAATGTACCAAAACTACTAAACGATAACCAAGTCTAAAATAAGAAGGGATGCAACCCCAAGCTAATTAACTAAACAACTAACTAAATAAAATGTCTAAATTCGAAAATGGTGGACATAGAATAAAGAGAATTACATGGAAGCTTGGAAGATGCTAGCATACCCTTGAATTCGGAAGCAACGATCACAGATCTTCAAACCAAAGTTTGTCAATAGCCGTGGGAAGATACCTTGTACTCAATAAAAATAAGAGCAAGTGTAATATCAGTACACGACCACTGTGTACTGGTAGGATCACACGGCTATCCTACGATGTGCAACATAAATATGTTAATTACAACAATATAATCATGCAATATATCGAACATATACAATATTAAATATCACATACTTCAATAATTTCACATTTATCACAAGTAGTTGGTCCTCACATGGAACCCAAACCCAAATTGTTAGTGCACCAATATAACGCCCCAAAATGAACTAAGGTGAACTAGAGCCTCATGGTTGTTTCTTGAGTTAAT
The DNA here is from genome assembly GCA_016801875.1 of Solanum sitiens. Classification (NCBI taxonomy): domain Eukaryota; kingdom Viridiplantae; phylum Streptophyta; class Magnoliopsida; order Solanales; family Solanaceae; genus Solanum; species Solanum sitiens. The sequence goes on from JABWTJ010000329.1 coordinate 959,148, forward strand.
TTTAAGTTAAACGGAGTTAGTTTAGTGTCCTTAGGCAGTGTGCAAGGTTTGGTTAAGTTTGGAGTTCAATCGACCAAAAACGTCCATGACGTTCGGATGATATGCCTTAGAATGTACTTGTATGTCTTGGCGAGTTTGGATGAGTATTATGTGTTCGTTTTACTTGAAACATGCGTCGGATGTTCCTTAGACCTAGACGAATTAGTTTAGGGGGTTGACGTCTGGGCACGACCTCACCTAGGACCCCAAGGACTCTAGATGAAGGGCCCCAGGACTTGGGCAAGTCTGCCCATCAGTAGCTCACGACGGCCATGGAGACGGTCCGTAGTACTCAGGACGGTCCGTCGTACTCAGGATGGTCCGTCGTACTCAGGACGGTCCGTCGTACTCAGGACGGTCCGTCATACTCAGGACGGTCCGTCGAGCCAGGGCGTCGTGGGTGACAGAGAGTGAAATTAGGACAGGCTCCATTTAGAAGCCAAGTGTTCCTCGACGGAACTCCGTGACGGTCCGTGGTGGACGTGACGGTCCGTCGAGGAGCTCTCGTGGACGAAGCCTGCCAGTGCATGATTTAAAGGCTGCCAGCTTAGGGTGTTTTATGTAAATACACCCTAAGCCTTATAAGACTCTCTTACACCCTAAACCTAGAGAAGAGCCCCCTTTTCTCTTCAAGATCCAACTCTCTCTTTCTCTCAAGAAAACTCTCTCAACTCTCTTGGAAGCTAGAAGTCAAGGAAGGATAGGAGGACGGATTGGAATTGTTTCTTCATCAAATTCGTGGGTTTCCTTCTCATAAAGGTATGGTATCCATTCTTGAATACCTTTCCATTCAAGAAGCCAACTTCCAAAATGGTTTCCAAAAGGGGTTTTAAACTCAACTTCTTCTAAACTTTGATTTCTATTATGGGTCTTCTTTTAACTAAGTTTTAATGGTTTAAATGTATTTATCTTGGTTTGAATAGATGGTTTTGATGTTAAAACTCCATGAAACTCTTGTATATGCATACTTCAACTTTTGGCATGAAAATGGGTTATGTGAGCATGATTTGAGTAAGGTATGAATTTGGGTCTTCTTGTGTATGTCATGTTGGTGTAGCTACTGCCCTAAGGGCCTTCATATGGTGAAATATTGATAAATTGCTTATGGGTAATGATGGTTTGATTTGTTGATGAGTTGCTCTTATTGTATAGTTCTTATTATGAATTGCTATTTGAGTGGTATGGTCCACCTTATGGGTGGCGGTGCTAATTATGTTACTTAGTATGGTTTGAGTATGTGACCTTGAAGGTCTAATATGTGAAATGAAGATATATTGGCAATGGGTCTTATGTTGTGTTTGATGTAGCTTGAATTGCATGTTTGACCTAGTTTATGTCCAAATGAAGTATATGATTATGAGAAGTATGTAGAGTGTGTAGCTTGATGAATCAAGGTTAAAGTATGAGTAGAACTTGATGATAATGAAATGATGCTTATATGCAAGGTGTGCACATGTACACACACACTCTTTTAAGATTTGTATTATGTCAAGTTGAGCAAAAAGGGGAAATCTTGAGGTGGACACACTTCGTGAGTTGAGATGTAGTGTCTAGTAACAACCTCTCCATTTCCTAGTGAGCTTTCTATGATAGACTTTTATGTTGAGAAATCCGTGTGGAGTTATGCCTAGCACCGAGAGGATATGAAGGGGAGGTGGATTGCACTTCGTTAGTTGAGATGTTGTAATCCAAAGTACCTCTTGAGATGAGTACTCCTCGTTAGTAGAGAGTGAGTTACTTAGTAGCAATCTCCTTATCCCTTAACTATGTGCCCGCATAGGTGTAGCTATTGGAAAAGCCATGTAAACGCTAAGAAGCATGACCTTACTCTAGGCAAGTAAGGATCCCTCATCCGATAGGGGTTAATATCGGGATTCCATGTCTAGCTCTTATGGTCTTTGTCGGTTAAGCTAACTCCCACAAAAGAATTGATTTGAAACTAATTATCTTGTGTATTGTAAAAATTGTGTATGTATGTCGTGAAGTACTCAATCCACATTAGTTACCAAGTAGGAGCATTGAGTGGGAGTACTAGTATGGGATGCTGTTCTCACATTGCACTCGGTGTGACCTATACCTACTATGGGAGAAGAGTACCTTCATGAAATCCGTGTGAATGAGTACTATGGTGTAGTGTTATGGAGGATTATTGTGGAGTACTTGAGTAAATGGAATCCATTAGGAGTACTAAGTGGGAGTGGTAGTATGGGATGCTACTCTCACATTGCACTTGGTATGACCTATATTTCCATGAGTGTTTCGCATATGTTAGCCAAGGGCGTGGATTTGATTTCTAACGAAGTAAGCCTAAGATTAGGTAGTTTTAAGGGTCGCTTTGGTGTGTTTTGGAGGGAGGTGTAATGAGAGCCCCTTCTTGGCTCACCTTAGGGAGTCTTAGAATAACCTTGGGTTAGGGCAACTTCAAAGAAAAAGGGTTCATATGACTTGGACCGTGCCTTTCACTGTAAGGTCTTCATGGTAAGAATTCAAAATGTTCACTATGATGCTTTATTCAATTTTATTGCAAGTTTAGCAAAGTTAATTGAAATGTTCCTTTTGCTTACTTTAAGTTTGGTAAGATAGCCATAAAGTATTAATTGTTGATTCTTATGTGGGTTTGCTTCTAGATTCATGAAGGTTATATTTGAATTTGCATAAAAGCTATCTTTACTAAAATGTCCCTTTTTGCATGTTTTTGCATATGCCATACTTAGTACATTGTTGTACTAACCCCATACTTTTTATACCTTATGAGTATAGGTCGGAAGCCTTTGGAGGATCGAAGTTGAAGCTTGGGAATTCTATCTCTCAAGACTTGGGTATGTCCTCATATATTCGAGGACATAGTTTTTATGTTTCTTAGTTTCCTTATTAAGACTTAAAAATGTATTTATTCTATTGTAAAGGGGCTTGTCCCTAAGATTTTAAGTTGTGTCTTTAAGTTGGCTTGTGACGATAAGGTTCCTAGTATTTATGAAAAAGACTCCTTTATTTATTATTATCGTGAAAAGTTTTAATTCCGCACTACTTTTCATGCTTTATGTTATGAATGCGAGTTAGAGGGCTTGTACGAGACCCCAAAGGGGTCAAGTACGCCGGTCACGATTCGAAGGTTTTCCCTAACTTCTAGGGGGTGCTTTCGGGTCGTGACAAGACTTGGTATCAGAGCATAAGGTTTTGGGAAATAGTTTAAGGTCTGAAAGTCTCACAAGCCACATCTAGTAGTATCTTGGTCATTGGTGTGAGTCGCGACACATCCATGGACAAGAGGCTATAGGATGCTAGAAGTTTCACTTTCTTCTCTATTCTAGTATCGTGCCTTAGAGTTGAGTATATAAGGTGTCTATTCTCAACCTCTCCTTTTGTGTTTTTAGGACATGAATACGAGGAGATCGACCGCTAGAAGGGAGGAGGGAAGTGTACAAAATGAGAGAGTCCTTCCCCATGTTGACCAAATTCCTATTGTTGTCTTAGGGGAGGAAAATGAGGAGGTTCCTCTTCAAGAACCTCAAGTGCCTCCGGAACCTCAAGGACCTCAAGTGCCTCCTATGCCTCAAGCTCCTTTTGTTGAGGGTGATATGACTAATGCGGATTTGAGGGCTGCCCTAATGAACTTGACCCAACTCATGACGGCTCAAGCTCAAGTTGTCAACAATCACTTTGTGGGCCAAGCTAACCTAGGAGATAGGCCCCAACCAAATGCTAGTACTCCCGCTTCTAGGATTCGGGATTTCATGAGGATGAACCCTCCTACCTTTCATGGCACTAAGGTGGATGAAGATCCACAAGGCTTCATAGATGAGGTTTTCAAGGTGGTAGATGCTATGGGTGTGACCCATAGGGAGAAAGCGGAATTGGCCGCTTACCAACTTAAGGATGTTGCTCAAGTGTGGTATGAGCAATGGAGGGGTGAGAGACCCTTAGAAAGAGGACCGGTTGATTGGGAGGAATTCAAAGAGGCTTTCCTAGATAGATTCTTTCCTTTAGAGTGGAGGGAGAAGAAGATGGTTGAATTCATGAACCTACGTCAAGGGGGAATGAGTGTGCAAGAGTACTCTCTCAAATTCACCCAACTCTCTAAGTATGCCCCAAACATGGTAGTCAACCCTAGGGCTAGGATGAACAAGTTTGTGATGGGCGTGTCTAGCTTGGTGGAAAAAGAGTGTCGTACGGCTATGCTTCTTAATGACATGGATATCTCTAGGCTCATGGTTTATGCGCAACAAATTGAGGAGTCCAAAATTAGGGAGATAAGGCAAGAGGGTAAGAGACCTAGGTCGGATGATTCTAGTCACCAAAGGCCTAAGAAGAGGTTTTATCCCCAAGATTCTTCTATGGAAAACAAGGATAGGGCTCCAAATCAATCTTCTCAAGGTGGTGGTCATTCCTATGAAAGGGCTAGGTGCCCTACTTGTGGCAAGCAACATGGGGGTAAGTGTCTTGCCGGAACGGATGGTTGTTTTGCATGTGGTAATAGAGGCCACAAGATGA